>OZ021692.1:3470601-3583182 GCA_963978525.1 Ornithomya fringillina | reverse complement strand
GGTAGGAAGGTCGCTGTTGTAGACAAATTATTTAAAAAGAATATTTATTGTGTGGTATAGAGATGGTAGTAATATCTTTTTTTTTTTTGTATATTAAAGGTTGTATAACACAAAAAGTAATAGTAAGTAATTTGCCTTAAAACAAATCATAAATATCATCTACATTTGCATACAAAAAGTGGGTATGGCAGGTGACTAATTGTGTATATACCATACAAAACGGCAAATGCCACACCCATCTTCAATTATACCAATTCAGAATCAAAATCTGAACCATGTCCGTCCATCTCTCAAATTTATAGGCAAGGAACAGATCGTATTTTTTGAGATATTTCAATGGAATTTTGTACAAGATCATGTATTGGTCCAAAGACGAATCCTATAGAAAATCGCTGGGATCGGACCATTTTTAGAGCCCCTCCCATATAAGCTATTATAATAAAATTAGCAATTTTTAATATTTTTAGACCAAAATTGATAAATAATAGTTAATTATCTTTATATATGCGGCGGTGTGTCAAATTTTGATTCGATTGGACCATTTTTAGAACCCCTTTCAATATGATCATATGTCACGAAGTAAATTATATGGCAGTGCCTCACGTATGTAGATATAATCATGTAGCATAATATAAAGATCTAAATGGTATAGGGTATTAAGTGGTTTGGCTTGACCGACTTGTTTACTTTATACTTTAATAAAAAATATTTTTTCAATAAATATCAATTTTTAATAAGTGAGAGTTTTTAGTGTCGAATATATTCTTTTTTAACTTTTATTTCATATTAACATATATTGTAAATAATTATAAATATATGACAAACTTACTTCATTGTCGGTGCCATTATATTCTCATATTCAGTGGGGGTAGCGTCCTGTAGTAGACTGATGACAGGTTGTAAAACTGCTGCCAGCACTTCACCGTTGTTAATTTCCGCCTGCAGCATTGGCCATACATTTTGCCACCACAATTTCTACAAAAAAAAAAGGTACATAAAGACGCACAGGTCCACCAATTGTACACTGTGTAGCAGCCAATTGATTTTAACTTGCTTCTAACTGATAAACTTTGAATGGTCGTATAATTAAAGCGGAGAGTTAGGGGATGAAGGATATTTGTTTTGCTTTTTATTCATTCTTTTGTTACTAAACTTATTTGATTAGTGTTTTTTTTTTTTTACTTTTGTTTTTCAGACTATAAATTCATTTGCATCTAATTGAATGTTACCGTTTAGGTGGGAGGGTGGCTTACACGTGCAGAATGTTAAATTTTATCTTAAATTATTGTCAGTATAATAAATATTTATTTAACTAAAATTTGCAATGTTCCTTGCGGTATATTAGAGGTAGTAGTAGGTAGTAGTCGGGTTTGTAGACGAGAGGAAAACAAAGAGGAAAAGGTAAATTATGATTAGGAGAAATATTTTAAGGTACGGAGTAGAGTGCTTTTTTCGTTTTCTATTTTGAAATTTGCTTTTATTTTGCTTCCACTCACTCTGGGTATTAGGGGCATGGTTTCCATAAGTGTCACTTTATAAAAGTGTGATTTTTGTGATGTATCCTTCATATTAATCACATCTAAAAATTTTAAAGCATTCACTGCGGGATCTCTGAAAATATTTGGAAAAAAAAAAATTCAATATTTTTTATAATATTTTAAAAACATATCAAATTTAAATTTATATGTATAAAGAGTATACATATATTACTCTACACATAAGATGGGCATACGAAGTTTGTCATTTCATTTGTAACATCTAAAAGGAGACGCGTCTCAGACCCTACAAAGTATATATATTGTTGATCACCATCAAAAACTGAACCGATTTAGGCATGTTTGTCCGTGTGTCCCTCTATTGTGTATATACCACATGTTGGCATTCTCACGGGCGTAAATTTTAAGATATTGAGCTGACATTTTATATAAACACTTTCAGTTTCTGCACGAATCGTAATATTGTAAACATATACCTGCCACTCCCACCTTTGGAATTTAGATGTGGAGGGTATTTGATATTTGATCTAAGTTAAATTCAGTTTTCTTATTTGTTTCATTCATTATTAAGTTATGTACATATAATATGAAAAATGCCACCACCCCCTAAGATAAGTACGTTAACGTAAGAAACTCAAAAACGGGAAACACAGTAATAATCAATTTCCGTTTAACTTTATCATACCATTACCGGTGTGGTATTGAAATGGTGCTTAAGTGGAAAATAATATAAAATTGTGTGTATGTGCTGAAATGGATATATTATATATAAATTTACTATGTGGATATACCGCAAAGCAGTTAACAAATTCCCTTCACAAACTTCATTAATTGATTGGATGGTTTGTGAAGGGATTCATTGAGTGATTTACGTTCAAATTGATTTTCCATTAATACAGTTCACAGATATACATATTGATTAATTATATTATTGGTTTTGTTATAGTAACAACAAGAAACAATTAACTTCTTTAGCAAGTAAAAATTACATAATTATGATCTGGGAATTATTGGGCTAATAAATACATTAAATAAAAATATCTTCTTCTTTATTAAACTATTATAGTTCAATTTTAAAATTCAACTCAATTACTTATAGATATCACCCCTGTAGGAGTATTATTTCCCAATGAAGCCTGAAATCCTATTCACTTGATTTCTCAACTAATGACATAAATCTAAACGCAATGAAAACATATTTACATCGCTTTTGCTTTAGCACGTGTACACATGCGCTCATACACATACATATAGAAAAATCCAATTATAATGCTAATCAACTAGTTTTACACGTATGCACGACAAATACTTTGTCTTCACTACCAACTCTCGTTAATTACAGGATACGTTCTCTCTAACACAATTTCATACTAATTAAAAGTGTTAAGTTTCCAATTTTTCACACACATATCTGTACAATATATCGTTATATAGTATGCTAGGGATATGTGTGGCTGTGGGTATCCGTATTCTCATGTATTATCTTGTCCACAATGTCCACAATGGGGATTTATGTTAAGTGTTAAATGTTTAGAGGGTAAGGGTTGCCATGTTTAATTTACGAGCAACTTGTGTAATAAATTGGAGTGTGTTTGTGTGTGTATGTGCATTGGGAGGTGTGTTTCTACTTACACAAAATATTTAATCAATTGCAACAATTGTGCTGTGGGCCGTGCTGTAGCTTCTCTACTAACCAACCGTGATGTGGCCTCTTGCAACGGCACCGGAACTCTTGGCAACATCTTCTGTACATTATCCTCCAGCTTAAGTGTTGAATTTTTTTTAAATAGAATAAGGCGTAGACAAATACAACAACAATAATAACAACCTCAACAATAAAATAAAACAGACAATCAATATTTTTACAAATTAGTGAAATTGGTTTGAGAAAGAACAAGCATTATAAAAAAAAAAATCAGACCTAAGTCACATCTTAACTATCCTGCCCATTTATAAGTGAAATATAAGCGTGTCAGGTATACAACAGTGACCATTTTTAATAATCATTCACAAATGTTTCGTCTTTTACCTCAACGAAGTAATTCTGTTTTGTTTATAAATTATGGGCGTGACTACGCCTATTTCACATTGTACCCCGTTGAATGGGCTACTTCATCAGAAGAACTTTGCGAGGGAAATTATTTTCATTTTAACCACGGCTCCTTTTTTTAATCGATGGATGGTCTATTTACAAATGTATACTTCAACGGACAAATTTTACTGCAAAAAGATTATACAGACAGACATTACATTATTTAAATGTACTTGTATATATATACAATAAATATGATTAATCAAAGTTTATATAAAGCTACCATTTGGTGACTGCAAATTGGAAAACAAAACAAAAAACGAAAATTTAATATTTGTTAAAAGTAATTATTTAACCGTGTTGTGTATTTTTAAATAAACCTGAACAGAATTTAAAACAAAAGTGTTTTTTTTTTTATGAATATACACCAAGAGTGGCCTTTTGTGCAAAAAAAAAAAAAAGCGAAGCAATAAACATGCTTTCTATTGTACATGGATTGAGTGCTTTTCATACTCAACACTGAGGTGGAGGTTTTTCCTGTTTTTCACAATGAATACGTCTGAAAATAACAAATGTTTACCGTGTCCAATTGTTTAAAATAGTTAGAGGTGGAATGGGACGCTTGTATTAAGGGGCGACCTCTGTTGAAAACAGCGCATATAACTAAACCCAACGAAAACATATCGCTGAATAGACTGCATCTGGAATGTAATAGAATTTCGGGGGCTATGGCGTAGCGTTTCCATAAAAAAAGGAAGGCATTCTTTATTAATTACTTTTATGTGAACCATTCAATTTACCCATAAAATCTAAACTTGGTTGCGCCATTTTCGATACACGATTAGTCCAGGGCTGACAATGGATTGAATCATTTAAATCAGTCTCATTCATTCTTTCTATTAAAATTTCCAAATAAATATATTTATAAATATTAATAAATATATTATATTATATATAAATTTAATATCAATACCTAAAAACTCCAGACCGCCTAATTTCCATGTACCCCGTTTTGTTATAAATATTGAGGAGGGACAAACATTACGATGTATCACATGACCAGAATAATGTAGATAGGAGAGGGCTTCCACTAACTGTAATTAATAACAAGAAAGGAAACTAAATATTTCTTAGGCCAAATCTTAAATACCTTCCACATCTATAGCGATGGGCGTGACAGGTATATGATTACATCCACGTCTACGTATAACGTGTTCACTTGTAAGACAAGTTTTATGCTGAGTATGACGTTTTTATTATCCGACCACGCCCATTTTTGGCACATCGATTTATTATTTATTTATATGGCTATCAAATTTCAAGTTCATAGGTCAATTTTTGTGGCAGATATAGAGATTTTTGTCGACTGTGGGCGTGGCTCTTGATCGATTTAACCCATTTTAAATAGGGATCTGCATGCAGAAACTAAAAGTGTTTGTATAAAATTTGATCTTCATATTTCACAATTTTCGATCATGAGAATGCCAACAACAGACGGACACACGGACTTAGTTTCTGATGTTGATACTTTAAGGGGACTCTGGGTGTTGCAAATAGAAAAACTAAACTTAGTATACCTTCCATCTTATGTGAAGGGTATAAAAATATTAACATAATTATGCATGAAGCCATACATTCGTTCTGGCGGTAAACGTTTCATATTCATAAATGTTTTGGAGAAATGCTTCAATACTGAAGCTTCAATACTGAAGCATTTCATGAATATGGAAAAAAAAGTAAATGCTGTATTAATTAACTTAATTCACTGAAACAATTTATATTCGTATGCAATGCACGTTCAGACAACACAGATTTGTGTGGATTCCTATTAAGGGTTATTACAATGTAATTGAATCGTTCTGTGTAAAGATTTAATCTTTTTTCTTTGATTGAATTTTCATATAACTTTTTTTCATTCCCGACGTAAATTAATTAGAAATGATTATTTGGTTTAGGGCTAAATGTTGAACATCTATAATATTTATATGTAAAATGTAGGCGTGGCAAGTAGGCAATAGTGCTTACTTTTACTATTTTATTTTTAATGATGGAAATCTACATGGAGCTGTGGGCGTGCCTTAGCCCATTTTAATTACAAATACTCTACATATCCATCTTATGTGGAAAGAGTAAAAACAATTCATTCTTTCATAATATTTTACCTGTAAGAATCCATATTTCAATTCAATATCTAAAAATTGATAGTCTTTGGCATGATGTGGTCTGGGTGGTAGTGGGGATGAGGGTGGCCCAAATGATGCATTACTGCCAGCAGCAGCAGCAGCTGGTGCTACAACATTTTCATAAGTTTTTGTCTCCTAAGGATGCGCATGAACATTCATGTGAAAAAAAGAAATTGAAAGAAAGAAAAATTCATTTATATCAAATATACCATGAAAGTACTCCTTCCTTGTGCAATATTTCGTTTTTCTTATATGGCACGCATAAAACTTCTGTTAGTTGAAAAAGTTTATACGAGGATAGTTTCAGAATTTAATGGTTTCGAAATCTATATAAAGTCTGTTGGTTGTAAGAAACACTGTGCTATATCTAAACAGAAAAAAAACTATATTTGACATAAACAACAGTAGACGAGGGTTGCTCTACAAAACTGAAGAAGAACCGTGGAATTCTCTCTTACAACCTTAGTCAGCAATAATGTTTTACGTATATTATAAGTATTGATGACCTTACAGCGTATTTATAGCCTCCTTCTAAGAGTTACAAACCTTGCGGCAAAGTTTGCCGTTAATTTCAATGATAACTTTGTGTTGCGTTTTTTTTTTCCAATAGGTTAGATAATTATAAAATTATCCTCGTATATAAACATAAGGATAAGGATAAAAATATATTTTTAATTTTAAAATATGTTGAGAATGACACACACACATATATATATAAACAAAATCAACGACAACATTTTAGTTGTTGACATACATGGTACATATATATGTATGTGACATGCAAAATATTTTAGTATGAAATTCATAATCAAATAACTTTTGTTTTTTACATTCATACATAGTATAAAAGTGAACCTGTGTATACATATCTTCATAACCTATGTGGGGAACAGTTTGTACATTTAATTAAATTCTCTTGAATTCATACAATTTTATACACTTTGCTTTGCTTTCATTTAAAAAGCTTTAACTATAGATTGCTGACAGTTTTTGTGTGGATGACATTGTGTTTGCTTTTTTTTTTGTTCAAAATATTAAAGAATTAATTAGAATTTCGATTTTTTGATTTTGAAAAAAAAAAAACACAAAAATTCTTATATTAGTACAACTATAAGCGACTGCGCTGCTTGTTGCCGCATGCACAATTGAATTAATTGAGTGAATAAATTATTTTGAATTTTAAGCCTAACCTATGAAAAAAATTAATATATTTTGTTGTAAAAATGGTGTACATCTATGCTGCACATGAACGCAAACGATATTTTACAGAAGATTTTGTTTTTTTTTCCAAGTTTGTTTCCTTTTCTTTTGTTTTTCGTTTTTTTTTTCAATCGATTCATGCTACAGACAGCAATAAATATTAAATAAAAGACTTTGATTGTTTTACTTTATTTTTCACTTTAAAGATAGCATGAACAACACATCAAACGAATTGAATTTTAAGTTATAAGTCTAAATCTGTCCGTATGTCTTTATATCTCTTTTGGTATTTCCGACATAAAAGTGCATAAATTACTGGAAAAAGTTTGAATCAAAAAAGAATACAAAATCAGAAATATTCATTGCAAAATGTATGCAAAGTGATAGAGAAATTTAAAACAAAACGTAAAGTAAATTAAAAATAAATTGTCTGTACGTCCATATTTATCTTTATAAGAAACCCACAAGTTAGAAAATTTGAGAAGAAGAAAGTGAAAAAAAAATAACTTAAGTTTAAATCAAACCTTAAATACCCTTCATATTCACATGTAAATAGTAGGAGTGGCATGTACTTAATGACGCCTTCTATAGTTTCTGTTTTGTATATAAGCGTTCACGTTTAATTTAATACAAAAACAAAATTTTTATAAATTGTGGGCGTAACTATTATCCAACCACGTCCATAATTATAAATATGTGTACGAAATTTTAACTTCAGCAAATAATTTTAATTGAATATATGATCAACAAACAGGCACAAGGACGTACGGACATATATGTCTAGAGCGTGTCAGATTTTCATGCTAATCAAGGGTCTGTGATGCCTTTTTCTGAATTTTGCAACAGATAAAAATGATAAAAATTCAATTTCATAGTTTAAGTTGCCCATAGCTGAGCTGATTTTCGTTCACTTGCACCCTACCGACAAGTATACATATGGAGAAATCCAACTTAACATGTCCGCCACTTTGTAAAATATGCATAAAAAAATATCGATTCGAAGAAGGCAAAAGTAAAAATAAATGTCACTCAATGAAATTGAATTTCGAATTCATTCATATTTCATTTACACATAGATGATGATCTCCATAGACACTCAGTGTGTATTCTATGCCCACGCGTACATAAAATACATATGCACTATATGTAAAGCTTAGTGGCAAACAAGTGTTCATGCATATCCACTACACTACACTACATTCTGCTTATCAATATGAATTTATATTCACAAGCGTAAATACGTGTGCTAAACATATGCATGCATGTACGTGCATGGTTGTTATAGGATAACTGACTTATCTGCGCATAAGTATGCGAAGGCGTTCCATTATAGTAGCTTACCCGCAAACCCGCTGTTGCAAACAGAAATTGCAGTTTGTGTTGGGGAGGTGATGTAGGGTGAAGGTGCATGGGGGAGGGAAGGATGTGAATGCGGATGTGTTTGGTTGGAATTGTTGGCTTACCTACATGCTCAACGCTTAACATTTATTCATACATTCGTACATATATTAATGTCTGCCCAGCACCTGCAGCAATTTATGTTTGACTATATGAATTATACTACAATTTATATTTATATAGAGCACATCGCCTTCAGTCGTCGTCAGGAAAATGATATATAAACACAAAATTTTTAAATTGTACGATATGCGATGTTGGCGTGGTAAGTACGTAAATGGAATGCAAATGGATAATTATACAACAATAATAACAACAACAACAACATAAGTAATAACTGTTAAATATATAACACTTACATGATAAGCTAAAATATTAGCAAGACTGGCATAAATTGGTTCAGCGGCAAAGGCCAAAGTTTCTGAAGATTCTTCGACTGAATGTAACACTTGTAAAATCTTTTATAAATAATTTCACAATTATTACAATTATCGTGTAAATGGATAAATTTAGTTTATTACTCACTTTGGGATGGCGGAATCTCTCTAACGTTTTCACAGAAGTTTTCAACAGTTCGGTAATAGTTTCTTTGCGTCGCGGTTTATGCAGCTTCTCCGCAATTCTCTTCTCAAACACAAATATCGAACATTCCTGGATGGAATAAAAATAAAAAGAAAAGAAATTGTTTTAAATCATAACAATTAAGTTAATGGCTATGCCCACTGTAAGGGATTACTTCTACTTTTTAAATTTTTGTATATAAGTGTGAAAATTTTCGTTTGTTCTTAAAAACTAAAAAGAAATCATTTAAATAAAAAACATTTAAATAAAAATCCTTTTTTTTAAATTTATTTATCGGCACCTATACCCACATTTAGAGTACACTCTTTCAGGTGTTACAATCATGACTAAGGGAGGAGAGTTTTTTACTTTCTTAAGTAACAAAATCATGGACTGCTTGCACGCATAATTAAGAATTAGATTTTTTTTATTAGCGTACGGATCGGACTATATATATACATTGGCAATGTACTCA
Source organism: Ornithomya fringillina (assembly GCA_963978525.1). Classification (NCBI taxonomy): domain Eukaryota; kingdom Metazoa; phylum Arthropoda; class Insecta; order Diptera; family Hippoboscidae; genus Ornithomya; species Ornithomya fringillina. The sequence goes on along the minus strand of OZ021692.1, from coordinate 3,573,837 downwards.
TATTTTACTGGGATATTAAGAGTGAAAATTGAGAATCTGTCTATGGTTTACAAAAGTGAAATCGGGGAACATTTTTTAGCAGTTATTCCATTAACTTATGGGCGGTATCTGGTAAGAATGGGCACTGTAGACACGCCCACAATTTCACAAAACCTTCTTTGGAATAGATCTTGTTGGGAAGTAATTTTATCTAAAAAATATTTTAATCCATATTCCAAAAATTATCAATTTATTAACAGGAACACCCATATAAAGATAACATAGAAGATGGTTTAAGCCAAAATTGTTTTTTTTTGCTTATTTTACTTATTGTTTTTCTTCTCGTTTTCAACAAAACTTACTCGACCATCACTTTTCCGGTAAGCATCATGTATTCGCCAGAGTAGTTCGGGGCCAGCCCATGCAATCTGTTTACCAATCTCAAAATATTGCCTAATGGGATTGGTATCGATTGCACTGTGTGGGGTAGCGGGTGTGTTAACGCTTTTAAATTTTGAAAACATTGTACCGGCGGGCATACCATCAATTAACTTGGCAAAAACATTGGAGAAACTGCCCTGGCGCTTGGGGCTGGCAAGGGGGGGACCACCTCTAATACCGCTACTGTTGCTGGCAACATCAACCACACCACCAACAGCACTTCTACTGGGGCTGCCGCTACCAAATAAACCACTGCCAGTATTCGACGAGATGCCAGCTGTTAGATTACTGCCTCCTACATATTTACCCGTACAAGTGTATAAAATGAAAGTAAATAATCATGAGACTCTTAAGGATTTAAAGCTCCACATGCTGCAACTGTATTAATGTTTGTGTTACTCATATACATTCACACATACCTTGATTAACAAGAAAATCATTGAAGCCGGGCTGCGTTTGGGTATTTATAAATATTCTTGTCTGCATGGGTGTAATAGTATTTGTGGTCAACACACCACACGTGTTACGACGTTGAACATTTTCTGATAATGGTTGTTGCTTATATTGTTGTTTTTGCTCTCCCGCAGATAACACATCACATCCATTCACCAGTCCTATCAATAATGCAAGAATTTTTTTTTTTAATTTACTGTTACGTTTTGAACTAATAAAAAAAAAAAAAAACGATAAAAAGTGAACAAAATCGAAAAAAGAAAGCAACAGACACGCCCACATTTGAAGAAAATAAAGTTCGTTACATCTACTTATACAAATTTCATGCAATTTACGAAAAATCATATTCGGCTCATATTTCCACTTCGCACATGATCCGTGATACGCGAGGATTAGAGAACCATATTCATGTTCTCTAACCTCGCGTACATCCACAATTCTGATTAAGCATTTTGGTCAAATTTCGTACTTATCATTTAAATTGTATACCAACCTATTGGGTTTGAATCGCTTGCTGGTTCACATTCACTTTGATTGGTTTTATGTTTGGTAACGTTTTGTGTTTTAATACCATTTACTGAATCGATTTGTTGCTGTCGCAGTGATTTTCCTGGTATTATTGTTGCTGTTGTTGTTGGTAGCTGTTGTTGATGACTTTTGGTTTGTAAATTATCTGTAGTGTTGGTTTGGGAAAGTTTTCGCCTGTCATGTGTTGCGCAGGTGTTTGTCTTTGTGCTGGTTGTCAAAGTGTTGACATTGGTAAATTTTGTTGTTGGTGCTGTAACTGTAATTGTTTTTGTTTTTGTTTTTGTTTCTCGACTAATATATTGGTTTGCAGCTGTTGTTGTTATTGTATTTGGTGTTGATATTTCTAGTTGGACTTCTTTATAAGGTTCACCACAGCTACCATCATCATCATCACCACCACCACTACCACCATCATCTCCTTTGTCATACTCGTGTAATGATAATAAAGGTGTTGGTTGTACTGTTGTTGCTGTTGGTGTTGGTTTCTGTCTTTGATGTGTTTTTCCGATACGTTCGAACCTATATTGTGGCGATGTTTGTACCTGTTCATGTGACTGTTGTTGGCGTTGGCGTTGGTATTGATTTTGGTGTTGATGCTGTTGCAGCTGTTGCTGTTGTTGCTGTTGCTCTTCCCTTTGTTGTTTATAATGCAAAATGTGTTCCTTGATTTTTCTCCAATGCAGCGCTATTTTGGCAATTTTTCACTTGACTTGATTAGATTGTCAGAATAATCTCCCAAAGAAGATTTTCACTTATGCGCGTTAGTATTCAGCAATTTATCGTATATATGCAACTATTCAGATTTCCTTTGTAAATTAGCCTTTTTTTTTTTTATTATTACTTTTATAATTTTATTATATTTTTTATATAAAATTCTGGAGTTTAACATTTAAAAGGTAATGAAACTATATTGGTGAGAGTTGGGGCTTAGATTTAAATTATGGCAGAAACGGATAGAGTGGGCCAATCATGTTAAAAATTGTTTTAAATTGTAAATATATTCAAGATTGTGGATTTTTTTTTAAATATATGTTTCACCGATTTTTTCGTAATGAGTTAAACGACACTTTGCCTTAGGACAACATTTTAAATTGATACAACTTCTATAGAAGAGATAAAAGCTAACACTCTGAGGATTCGTTGGAATACAAAAATTTACTTAATTTATTTATACCTTAAATTAAGTGAAAATGTACTAAACTTCTGTGATTCTGTTTTAAACGTAGTTTTTCATATATTTTACGAATGACTTAAACTTTCAACGAAGCTGTTAAGATGGTCCAAAAAACTTTTAACTTTTACCATTTAATTTATTTGATCCAGCAGAAATAAATGGCCTTCAAAATTCGTTGGAGAAACTTTTCGAAAATTTACAAATTTTTTCTTTGTCAAAACCATTTGAAAATAATTTTAAAAGATTAGAAATCTGCCGATTGCGCTAAAACTTGAAATCTTATTCATCACAAAAGGAATGAATATACCATGATTTCTGTGAAAATGTTAAGAATTGTGTTATTATTCGATTTTTATATAGACCCTAAGCCAAGTTCTAATTTCAATTGTTTATAATTCGATTAACTTTGATGGGATGTTGTACAAACTTTTATGAACGATGGTGTAGAGGTTCTGGTTTCTTAAGATGTAGGTTTTTATTACCTAAAAGCACGTCTTCTATTTATAATAATAGTTATAAATGATAGATGTTAGAAAAGCTTCCAATAGTCTTAATTTCGGGGTCAAATAAAACTTCTCATTAAAAGAATTTACAGTTTGACCTTTTCGTTACACTATTGTGTAGAAAAAAATGAACTGTTATGAGGTGTTAAAAATAACATATATCAAACTTATCATCCACCATGTCTATGGTACATGATCCTTAATAAGCTTAACGCGATAGCTATTATTGGAAAAGTTGCTAAAGTGTAGAAGAAGAAAAGCAATTGATTTTTTTGCGTAAAGTACTTTCATCTAATGATATTTAATACCATGAAAATACCCAGAAACTACTTGAGTTTTCTTAGCGTTCTTTTTTTCCTTTCTTTCTTACTCTCTGTCTTGAATAGTGAGAGGACTTCCATGCTAGTTTAAAATAATGACGTTACCAACTTACGGTGTGTCTTTGAAGCGATAAGGTGTTATAAGTTATTGTAACTACTCTTGATATAGTTGAATGTTATCTTAGCCAAGGACTTCTGTTTCCTTATGTACACGTTTTTGCCTTAATAGTGTGCAAGAATTATGATTCTTTCACTTATTGGGCTATTTTTTCATGGCACCCAAGGCAAGCTGAATAGTACAATAATAATATAAAATGTGTATAAATATGTATTTCCACAGGAACACTAAGTTATAATTGTCAAAGAATTATTCTTTAGAATCATTAAATAGTTACTGCTGCTACAGCTAAAAGGATGTAGTTGGCGTTAAATATTTCCTAGAAATTTTTCTAACAACAATAAGTTTTGTTTAAATTTTAATTTAGTTCAAACAAACATAAAGAAAATCTTGAAAAAGTAAATGAAACTTGAGAAAAACAAAAACTTTCAAGGAAAATTTTTTTAACAGGTTACAACTTGTTTCTTTATATTATTTACATATTATTTCTGAAAAAATCTTAACTCAAATATTATCGGCTTCTATTAGCAATACTTGATTCATTGACTACTTGACTACATTGTTACACAATTTTTTTTTTTCACTTAAAAATTAGTAAGGCAATCAAATTTGATTTGAGTCTTCTAGGTGTTGAAAACTCAGTGTAGTCTTTATCTTATGAGGATATGATGGACGAAATAAAATGTCTACTGAATTACAATTTTGTATTTTTTGTAGCTATGAAACGTATTTGACAATTATGAACGGCTCTATCAACTGATTTTTGCCATTTTAATAAAAGCCTTCTCCCATGAATTAATGGTCGTAATATATAAATTTTTGCATGAGACTTTAAACCGACATATGAGTACTTAAATATTGTTAAGTTGATTCAAATTTTAAGGTAAGGATATAACATATGTAGTAGTGTGAAGAGAGAACGGTATCAAAAATTTGTTACATAACGTACAAGATTGCTATTAATACAGATTTATTTTTATTTATCTCTTCCTAAAGTCATGTTAAGTAGAACAATATATTTCCTAAGAACTACATATATACATACATACATATATGTGTGTGTGTTGATTCTTTAAAAATGTTTCTTTTTAATGATAACTTATTTCTGTATTGTATCATTTTTATGTACACACACAATCATTGTTCAAGTTTAATGGTTGATAAATTTCCATAAAGGAAAAAAATAATATATATGTATATGTATTTATATGTTTTACCCATTTTACACAATAATTGATTGCATTGTTGCAGTAACTTTGCACAAAATGTATACATTTTGTTCAAGTCCACCTAAAACTACATGCAGAACCATTATTTTATGAGACAATAAACTCTTATAATAGAGTTGAAGAAAACCAGGGACTGAGAGAGAAAAAAAGAGATAAGGAATTAGAGGACATCAAGTGTAGCTATATGAATATAAATTGTACATTTGTGTATTTAAATAACAAACAAATTAAGGTAAGATTAGATGCATGAAAGGACGTACGGACTTATGAAGATTAAAAGTTAAAAGGTTGCTTTAAACTGTAGTATATTTTAGAAATCTTCGTATAGTTCCACTTTATGCTTTTTATTAATAGTTTTAATGTGTAAAAAATTATATTGTAACATGTATGTCTGTACGTCCGTTTTTAGTTTAGTTTATAAATTAATGACAAAGAAGCAAAGGACGTTACTTTTTTAATTATATACAAGAAAGTATACATTTTATTAAAATGTATTTACAAGTTTTACTTAAAAAAATGCTTATTCAATGGTAAATGTGCTACTTTTAACAGAAGTTCTTTTTTTTTTAGTAATATTTTCAAACTTGCAAATGATGATTTCTCCTAATTTGTAAATAGTTGAAACAGAAAATTTTACATGTTGAATCACTGTGTCACATACAATGTTTATCATAATAGGATTTTTAAATATTCGCTTATTAAATGAAAAATTTTATGTAAAAAATTTGTTAAAATTAAGTTGGACGTACTGACAACATGTCTAAGCGTACATACGCTCATAATAAAAATTCTTTCATTTTGTTGCCGTTGCATTTTTTCATCTCAGCTAAATTGTTAACTTATTCACTCAGCAATTTTACAACAACAACATAATATTTTATGGTATATCTTACTAAACGTAAAAACTTTATGGAAATATGGTGCACAGTAGATAGACAGTAGTTACTTTGTTGTCTATGAAGAGAAATATTTCAAGTCATTAGCAGTGTTTAGTAGTATTCTTCTATATATAGATGTATAAATGGAGGAATGACATATACACTCTCTAAAAGCATTCATGTACGTTTAATGGCAATGGTTGGCTTTTTGTACTCTTTACCTTAAAAATGGGGAGATATTCAAATTTTGATTTATTAAACAACTATCAAAAGAAGGTTTCAAGGACTATCCAAGATAAACCACATATATTTTTCATGCTTCTATATTAAATTCTTAATTGGCCTTGACCTGTGTCTATACGTTTGTCTGATAATTAAATAAAATGGGGTAATTTTACTACAGACAATAATTGTGTAGATTGTCTCTATATAAAATAAATCAAACAAATTAGTAGCCACGCCCATAATTTGTAAATTGCCTCTCAAAGTTATAAAAGCAAAGGTCTAAATATGAACACATTATGATAATACAGCCATAATCAAAAAGTGGGTGTGAACTTATAGCAGTCAAGCCCACAATTTAGAAAAAACTACTTTTAAAACAGTTAGCATCAGTTTATTTAAATTTTATCTCATAGGCTTTAAAAACGGATTACAGACACGCTCACAATTTACACAAAAATCTCTTCTTGAAGCAGAATTTATGTGTTGAGAATAAATTTAACACATATTCCAGTATTCGTTTAAAATAGGTGTTATAGTATATATGTTATGTCCACAGTATGCGTAAAAATGGAAAATTCGCTTTAAGCCAATTGTAGCCACTGCACTTGTTATTAAGTTGTTTAACATACAGCTAGACAGAGCGAACTACTCGGTCCTTACTTTTTATACATTTTTGATAACATTTTTAACAGAAATGTGCATGCAAAACAACAACAATGCACATCTCTATACTTCCCACTTTAATATATTCCATCGAGTCTACTAACTTTATACGAGTATACAATATATACAAATAATAACAAAAAAATAAGAATATTTTTATGTGCCCTAACATTTTCTTTCAAAATGAAAATTAATCGTGTGTGTATGAATAATAATAATAATAACAACAACAACAACAATAACGTTGTTTGGTATTGAAAAGTTTTCTACACTAGCATTATATGATAGTTAACTGAGCATCATAAAACAACAATTACAAGATATTGTTGGCTTTTCAGTTACGGGATCACATATGTGGCATAACCTTTATTGTACTCATACACCCATATGCACATACATGCTTGCACAGCAACAAATGCACAACACTTGACTGAAAACTGTTACTCGTTTAGGTTAGGAAGAAGAAGAAGAAGAAAACAATACAAAAAAAAAATTGCAAAGTTTTGCAAGTTTTTTGTTTTTTCTGTTCTTTTATTTTTTATTTGTACTTTAGACCCATTCAAATACACATTAGAGGCATTCAAGTGAATGGCTCCATTGTGGAGAGTTTATAAGTATGTGTTGTATCGGTATGATTTGGTTTACATGCTGGAGGCATTCTTTAACAAAAAATGAAATTGTGGCGAATGGTTACAGATGAATACCTACAGGAGCATTTTATTGAATTGGAACAATATTAATTTCACTAAAATCTGTCATCTACCAAAACAATAGTTGCACCTTATATGGAGTATTACTTGCGGAATTGTCCGTATGTCTGTCTTTCTGTCATATTTCATTTAAAGCACACAGAATTTTAAATCCTATCCTAAATATGATTGATACTCCTGACGAAAACTCTTAATAATGAAAGAATATAGCTGCTAGGGACATGATATGTAATATTTTATGTCTATAGGAAAATATATACGGATGTACGGACAAAATGGATTTTTGTTATTTCTTTTGAATATATATTAACAATGGTAATCATATACAGGAGGGAAGCACCTTTAATCTAAAGCCAACATATCTATTTCAACCATAAAGTAAAGTAAAAACCAAAAAGATGAACAGCTATGTAGACGGATGTACGGACAAGAGTTATATTTACAAATTCTTATAAAGGAACTTTGGTTTTTATGAGCCGCACAACAACAATTATTGGTAGCATAACACGTAGTAGCATACCAATCCATTGGATACTTTCACTTGCTAAACTGAAACTTAATGCGAAATACTGGTTTAAATGAACAACAGGTAAGGCGGTCGGTCGCCCATAATGCTTTCGTAGTAATTTACGGAGCTTTGTAGAATCCCACCATATATGTATGTGCTATAGAATAAGACGGAAAGGATAGAATGTACCGTATACATTGTATGTATGTTTAAGGTCGCAATGGGTATAAGCTTTCGAACTGTGGCATTATAGGCAAAGATAACTGTTTAGTATTCATGGTGTGGCATTAAAAGCGTCAATAATAATTAAAATCAGTGCAACTGAATTACAGTATATGCAAGGACTTGACGGCAAATGTTACGGTTTATATACAAAAGCCTATCATAATCCGTTTGTTTTGTACAGTTTCGTAAAGAATCCTGTTTCAATTTCCTCAATGACTACTTTTTCCTTCTTATCTACACTGATGTTGTTTATTTTGTTTGCTTCACATATACATATGTATAAAATACATACACCTTTACAGAAGTAAATATATTGCATAACATGGGTAACTTTAATAAGACATGACATGTGTACGCATACTGTTGTTGTACTAGGAAGTGTGAAAAGTTATTTGGAACACTATACAGCTTTATAAAAATATAACTCTTGTACTAGGTAGTTGTAAGTTAGAGGTGTACACATATATAAATACAATATATTTATGTATATAAAAGCTTTTTGCTTGGGTTATGGTTGGATGGCATGCCGGAGATGTTACTTTTTTTTTTATAAATATTTATACATAAAAGCATTAATCGCGTAAATTGTTGATTATTATACATATCTGCTTCATATACATTCATTACTAACATTTATTATACTGAACCGTATGCATAACTGCACATACATACATACAATTAAACCAAGCATCCTTATTAATGTGCATGTGCGTGTGTGAGTGATGCAAATAGATTAATTATTATTAATACAATACTCAGATGTAGGCATAAATAATGCAACATAATTGGATATTAACGATAAGAAAATGTCCGTGTGTCCGCATATCTGCTTTGTAATGCTTATGGTTGAACAAAATTGGAAATTTAAAATTGACAAATTTAAAATTTGGTATAAAAATTCTTAGTTCATTTTACTGGGTACAAAACTAGGCCACGCCCATCATTCACAAAAATATCTAAAAACAAGTAAAAATTCGAAATTTGACTTTAGCTATATCTTAAATACCCTCTACAATTGTGGGCGTGGCAGGTATATGATTACGCCCTCTAACAGTATATGTATTATGTGTCAGCTTACAAATCAAGTTGAAATCAAATTGAATATAAAGACTTCTGTATATTGTGGGCGTGTTTATTATCCGACCATGCCCATTTTTAGCACATCGATGAATTATGGTATAATTATAGTTATGCATACGAAATTTCAAGTTCATAGGTCAATTTTTATGGTAGATATATAGAGTTTTTTCGATTGTAGACGTGTCTGTTATCCGACCACGTTTATATTTCCAAATTTTAACTTAATAGCTTGATTTTTGTTGCAGATAAATATATTTTTGTCTATGAAGGGCATGGCCGATTTAGCACATTATAAATAGCGATCTGTGCGCAACATCTCAAAATTTACGACCATGTGATTACCAACAACAGACAGACATACGGACATACATGGCTAGATCGATTCAGTTTTTGATACTGATCAAGAATATCTATATTTTATAAGGTTTTTGATGCTTCCTTCTAAGTATTGTAAACGGAAAAATAAACTTAGCATACCTCCATCTTATGTGGAGGGTATGAAAACTACAAAGTCGGAAAACATTTTGTTAATGAGCTAACAATGGACAGAGTCGATTAACAGACATGACCACAATTTAAAAAAAACAACAGTTTGTACAGAATCCGATGTTTTAACTAATTACGTAAACTATTGAAAAAAACAATCAGTTACCTGCCACACCCACATTATGTATGCAGGTGTGGAGGGTATTTTACTTGGTAGTGATGCATTTAATTACATCGATAACTTTTGTATGTTGTTTGGTTTTTATTACGAAATCTCGAAATTTTGATGACATGAGGCAAATAGCCAATGGCGGTGAAGGTTTATTAAAATGAAATACAAGGGTGACGATGACTTTACATCATAAGGTTGAATGACTTGTTCTCTGTGATTTATTACATGTTGTTTATTTTCTCTTTTACTTTAATTAAGAAAACTTTGTCGTCTGCTTTTATTCATTATTAGTCCTTCCTACTCTTTCTTTTTCTTCTTCTATAACATAATTAACTTTATATCGTAATTTTCAATTTATTTAATTTATTTAAGATGGTAGCAAGGTTTTCTTCATAAGAAGCAGATAACCTTCTATTAGGAAAGCATTCCATTCTAGAGAAATCACTGTAGATCAAATTTTTACCGTTAACTATGCATGCATTTTTTTTGTACATAAAACTTTTTGCATTAAAAGCAAGATTTCAAATTAATGTTTGCATAAAAAAAGTGAACTTTTTTTTAAAAATGTTTTTCATAAACTTCAACCAAGTTGTTGTCACAGCAAGAGATGACACAAGTTAATGTTTTCTGTAGTTTCGCTGACATTTATTTTTCCGTTTTAACATTATTAATGTAAGATTATAAACTATCGTATGGCGGGTGTTGTTGTGTAATTTTTCTTACATTGGTTTGCTTATATTTAACGCGCAAGGTAACCAGTTTGTGGCCAATTTATCATCTGCTATATGTGTGTAAACGTATATATATATATGTCAGTTATAATGGATTCCTTTTTATATATGTTTTAGTTAATTTCCTCACAATCACACTTTTTCCTTAAATCATGTTTATTTTATAGATGACTTTAGCAAAAGTTTGTTAGCAAAGGAAGCTTTCTTTATATTCATTACTCTTATATGTACATTCACCAACTCGAATTTTAATCAGTATCACATTTTTTATCTACTAAATCAACCATCTATGCCTGTCTGTATGTTTATATTAAGTTCAGTTAAAGGTAGAGCGTTATAACTATTGATAGTAAATTGCTTTTGCTTACATACCAAAATAAAAGTAAAAGAAAATATTATTCGATTATATCCGACTTACTTAAAATACACAAATTATTCCATAATATGTTTTTTTTTTTGTTTTAGTAAATGCAGGACATTGTCATATAAATCACTTTGTGAAAAATCTTTATATGGTAGGAGGTTCTAAATATGGTCCGAGCGGAGCCAAATTTAGTACAGCCAATTATAAAGTTAATTAAATATTTTTAACCAAATTTTGTCCAACAATATTAAGAATTTCCATTTTTCGCCATATAAAGACTTCCACTAAAATAGGATCTTATATGGAGAGTGATTCTAAAAATGATTCGATTCGATCTAATGTCAATATGGTTCCTCTTTGTCCTAATACATGTTCTTGTACCGAATTTCAGCAAAATATTGCAAAAAGTACTACCTGTAGCTTGGCTAGACAGACGTGCAGATGGACGTGGTTAAATCGTTTCAGATTTTGATTCTGAATCAATCGGGATAATTGAAGATGGGTGCGGCATTTATCATGCATTCATTATAAGCGAAAAAGTGCAAAAATGGTCCAATTCAGTTAACTTGGAACACATGTCATTGAACAATTTGGTATTGTCTACTGTAGCACAAAATATTCTTCAATAACATAAGAATGTCCGTATGTCCGTATCAATTTCATTTCAAATTTTGTAAATTTTAAGTGTGTTTATTATTCGACCATGCCCCAAAAATGGGCTCATTTGTGGATACGGTAATTATAAATATATATACCAATTTTTGACTTAATAGCTATATTTTTGTGGCAGATAAAAAGATTTTTGTCGATTGTGGGCGTGGTTCTTGACCGATTTTGCCCATTTTAAATAGAAATCTGCATGGAAAAAACTAAAAGTTTCTGTACAAAATTTCAACTCAATAATCTCAAAATTAACATCCGTGAGAATGGCAACAACAGACGGACGTAGGGTATAATGAACTTATTTACCTACACAGAATGCATAATTATTTAGAATTTCTTAATTAAAATTTCCACGACATATAGCTTTTTGTATGGCTGTACACCGTATATACATTACTGTAATGATTTCGTTGAAAATATTTCGGTTGTTAAGCGTTTAAAAATAAATAATTTTTTTCGTTTCTTATCCTTTCAATTAATATAATATTTTAATAATTTAATGTTTTATTGATTCATTTTTTTTTTTTACTTCACTTTTAGTTCGTTTTATTTTTTTATATTTTGTTCTTTTGGGAGAAATTCTACAAATGGATGAAAATTGAAATCAGTGTTAAAACCATGACCGAAATATTAAAATTTGTGGTGAGTGTGTTTGTGCGTAAGCGTACACATACGTAGATGCTTAGAAATGGTGTATTTTTCACATTTGTATTCAATATCTATCTATAATTGTAAATGGTATTGGTATTGGTATTGGTAGATAGTTAACCGGAAATGTTTGCTTTAACGAGGAGCTCCAAAAACCAACTGAACAACTCAGAAGCAACAGTTTAGTACCAGTGGTAGTAAAGCAACACCTTTTTTTAGTACAAATTAATGGATATATATACACACACATATAGCTAGAGTTATATATAGCAAGCATGTATGCGTGCCTGTATGTGTGTGTAGTTTAAGCCTAATTGTATACCTTGAAGACCTTGTCATTGAATTTTCTCTTTTGTTAATGCGGTTGGGCTGGTTTCTCTTTTTTGTACTAAAGCGAATAAAAAAGAAAAACTTTTTCACAACAACACATCCCATCTATGAAATGGTTGTGAAGAAAAGTTTGTGGTAAATTTCACCTTGACAAAACTGGGACAACAGAACTTGTCGGCTGTTAGTTTCAATGTTCCATCCAAACATAAATACATACATATATATGTGACTAGTATATGGGTTAATGTGTATATATGCGTATGCATGTGCGTACTAATTCTGCATCAGCTGAAAAGCAACAGTTTGTTTCCATATAGTATATATGCGCCGGTGCTATGTATATACATAGATACGTTAACTAGTTATGAGTGTGTACTAACACACACACACACGCACACACACATTAGCACTTTGTGCGAGGTATAGTAACTTGCTTTTGTTTCTTTATTCTTCTTCTTCTTCATTATTAACTTGACATTACTATAATATTTATTTGTATTGGTTGGTTGTAGGCCATTTACTGTGAAATTTCATTTGGTGCCTTTGCCTTGATAGACGCTTAAGGTGGGGGTGCTTTATTATACAATCGTAAATGAAATTAAATTTTTGAGATTTATTTACAAATAATAACATTCACCACCACTAATACTATTATAATAGAATTGAGGTGGGCATTAATGTTTGTTGGAAAATAATTTAATTTTTTTTTTATTACAAGAATAAAATCGAAAACCTAATAATGGAAGATGTCTTTGTAACCTACACATATGAAATTTTTTATGTAATTAGTCCATCCATAGATGTAGAAAAAAAAAGACCTGGTGAAATTACAGCCAGTCCCTAAACGAAATAAGTTACACCCACCTTCACTTATACCGATCAATTCCGATTCAAAATTTGAGTTTAATCATTTTCGTTCGTCCGTCTGTCCATCCATGTACATTTTTACGCAAGCTATAGGACGCATTTTTTCAAATATTGTGATGAGTTTTGGTGCAAGGACATGTATTGGCCCAAAGGAGAACCCTATTGAAAATGGATCTGATCGGACTATTTTTAGAACCTTTCTTCACATAAGGTTCTATTACCATGGAAGACTTTATATGACGAAAATTCACAATTATTTATATTTTTTAACAAAATTTGGCCTTACTAAATAGTTGTACCAAATTTCAACCCGATCAGACTATTTTGAGAATCGTTTTTCATATAACTATGCTTCAGATTTACTGACACGTCGAACCAAGGGTATTAAATAGTCGGACTTGTCCAACTATAACATTTTCATCTGTTTTCATTTAAAATTGTTTAGTGATGCTTACCCATTCACTCATTTATAAACTGAAAGCTTTACCAACCAACACCTAGTCTCACCAATGAAAACAGTTTTCGCAGAAAGAATAAATCTTCATTTACAATGAAAAGAATTTCAAGGTATTGTTAAGGTCACCGATTTGTAATCCTTTTGAAATATCTTCCAAAGGTTGAAAAAAAAACAACTTTTCATTCCTACATAAACATCATGATTAGATGAAAATATAATAATAACAACAACAATGTGAAAATGTCATTCAATGTGTATATAAAAGCAAATTTTTTCTCATTAATTTATTATATGTTTGCAAAGAAATTTTCCTCTTTTAATAAGAATTTAACAACAAATCATAATTCTGTGTAACTTGAAGCAACTCACGTCATTTATCACAAACAATGTATATTCACACAAACTAATAACATGTTTACGGAGGATATTATAATAAGAGTGAAATAATTAGACGTCCTTTAACAAAGCCACGACCAATGCCACAGTGATGAAATGCAAAACGTAATATCAACTAATTAAGTGCTGATGTATAAGCTAATTGGTGGAGAAATAAGCCAAATGGGAAAATTCTTTAACAGCAACTGATCATAAAAGGAGAGATTTTTTAAAACGCAACAAAACTTGTAGAATTTGATTAGAAGACTTTTAAGTTGGAGTCCAATTTTTACCACAATTCTACTTATTAAAGAATTAAAGGTCATAAACATCTTACTTTTAACTGCTTACCTACAACATGTCTATCAATCATTGTGATTGATTTCTTAAGTATGGGCAAACATGTTGATGAAGTACTGTCAGATATTTTATAAAATTGTTATGCTTTCAACACGTTCACTGATGCTATTCACAAACCTTCTCTATATTCAAAGAGAACAAATTAATCTCTCCACCCCCTCGTCCTTCCCCACTAATGCAAAGTTTGTATAGGTATGTATGTTTATTTATAAACTAGATGTAGGTATAAACAGGTAACCTCGTAAAGTCTGAAACAAAAAAGGTAGAAAGAGATTCCATTCTATGAACACTAATGCCTTTATATGGAAGCTAAGTAGATAATTATTGTAAGTAAGTGTGTATTATACATAAATGCACAGAGTAGCACATATAAAGGCAGTTATATAAAGTAAATTATTTCAAAAACTATTCAGAACTACTCAGAAACATGTATGTATGTCCATTCTTAGTAAAATTGATGATGATCCTAAATCTGGTCTTATTTTTTTCTATTCCGTACAGTTTTTGAAATGTGTTCTCTCGAGAAGTAACCTTTTGATGGAAAATTCAATTTTCAAGAGGCCATTGCGGGCCTTTTTTTTCAACTTAATTTGTACTTGATTTTATAAACTTTCCATGGACTTTAACAAAAAAACAGACAGACGAACGGATATGAATAGATCGACTTGTGGTTGTGTTAAAAAATGGATTCTTATTAGGTGTTGCACATAAAACAACAAACGTAGTACACCATCACATATTATGGAGGATTTAAAAATTCTGTTTAATCTCTATGTTTACACCAAGCACCAAGAATGATGGAATGCTGCCTTCAAATATGCTAAAAACTCCTTTTGAAAGTGTATTGAAGAACTTTAGCCTATTTCGTTTAAGTATGAGGAATTTAAAAAAGTTCTCGTTGTAATCGAATTAACAAAATATCCGCTTCAATATAGTTTTTCTTTTTCCCCGAGTTATAACAATTAAAAACTTTTACTCTAATGCAAAACTTCATTTAGCTCACTATTGAAAAATTGTTATGTAGAAAAAAATTTACAATTTTTAATATTTTCGAGAAAAAAATTTCATTTGCTATAAATCTAAATTGTTTCGAAATTGAGTGCAATCGTTCTGCAGTTATACTGATCAACTTTTTCCCCAACGCTTCAGCAAGGTCTTACAACTATCTGAGGAATTTTAATTTACAAAACTCTTCATGCCATTATATACTTCTAGAAAAAAATATACTAAGAAGCAAAATTCAGCTAAATTTAGCCACTGTAGCGTCTTCTTTGATGTATTAAACGTATCATTCAGGCGTGAATCTATCCCTTTGAAATAGAATAGAATAAAATGCCTCCACTTTGCATAATATTACAATATATATGCAAATATTTACACACAAACAATTATTGAGAATTTCATCTCTTAAGTGAAGTTATAGTAAATTTTCTATCTTCATTTTTTAAACAGTTACAACATTTCGAATTTTGTATTATAATAAAAATGCGATGTAAAAAAAGATCGTTATATAGAAAAAATGCACAATTTTTAATATTTTTAAGTAAAACTTGGCACATATGTTTCATTTGTAACCAAGTTTACTTTTTTAAAGGCAAGATAAAAATTATCACATGTGTTTGTGTTAAACTTTTGTTGCCATTAAATACTGAAATTAAACTTCATTGACCCAACTGTTGTAAGACTTTAAATGTAATTTAATATGTAAAAAACATCATTTATATCACCACTTGATACAAAAAGAGTAATTTTGTCTGTACGTCCAATTTTTCTATACTTGAAGGACATACAGACAAAAAAAAAGAACATAGCATTGATAAGTTTACACATGAGCAATTTTCTATTGAAAGAATAAAAAAAATGTAGAGGCAATAAAATAAAACTTTATTGTTACGTTTATATGTACATAAAAATATAAGTTTTGTTCGTACATCTGTGAACAAAAAAAAACTCGGTATAGGAGATAGAGTATAACTCTGGTTGATACTAAATTTGGTTCAAAAAATACTAAAATCAAAGTACATCTATTAATTCAAGGATCAAGGACATAATCCTAATTGTTAAATGTGATAATAGGAAATGACGCCCATTTTATATCGATGGCTTAATAGGAAATCCATTTCATATAGATTTGATTCATATTAAAATAATTATTATTTTATAATATTAATTATAATAAATTAATTTAATAAAATTTAATAAAATTAATTTAATTAAATTCATCGTAATCATTATTTTAGAAAACATTTTTTTTTTTTTTTGTTAAAATTTATCATTATTTTTTTCGACCAGAAAATTTTCGTATTTTTTTTTTTTTTTTCTTTAAAAAGGTTTCATTTACACGAATATAAATCAAAGACATATTCGTACAAGTAATCTTTTCAAAAATTATTACACATTCAACTGGTGTCACTGATACGTAAACGTATGTATGTACTCAAGTACTTGTTGCTCTTATTCTTGTGTATTATTTTTGTTGGAATATACTAAAAATTTTGTACAAATGATACACATTAATAATTATTCAGTTAAGCGTACTGTAGAACGCGAGATAAACATCAAATAATCACGGCAACAGGCACTATAATAAAACAGCTTACCAAACGTAATGGACTTTTAGGCACTCGTTATATATGAACATACTCACAGTTGGAGTTTTAGTACTCAATTTATGCGTTACATATAAAAGTGTGTGTTATTTAATGTTCTAAATGTACGTGTGTATGTGTGTGTGTGTTTGTATGTTATGCTCAACATAATGCTTGAATGAAAATAAACCAGTAAACGGCAAACGGCACATTAACCTGCTAAACAATAAGAGAACAACAAGAACGTTGACAAGAGTGTGATGGAACAAATATATGTAAGTAGTTAAATGAGAGAGAGAGAGAGAGTGGAAGAGAAGTAAATAAACTAATAGAAGCCAGAGAGAAAGTTGTACTAAAATTAATATAAAAAAAAAGAAAAAGATAGCAAAAGCGAAAAAAAAAACCGTAAATTCAACAGTTTAACCATCCAGCCATTAAGATGTGCATGTATGTGTGTGGGGTGGTAATATTATCATATAGCGGTAACTTCGAAAATATGCTATATACCTAGGTATTATATATGTGTGTGTGTGCATCTGTGTGCAATTATTTTATATGTGTGGTGGTTTTTCTTTCATTAACTAACGCAAATTTATTGTCTTAACCATAAAATAGTTTAAATTTACGATATCGGTATTTTTTTTCTCTTTTCTTTTAAGAACTTTTTAAACAACTACTAAAAGATTGAACATAAATGTGTGGATACATGTTAAATTTTTGGGGAAATCAGTTTAATCTGTTTTAAGTAAACTATTCGTTAATTGTTAATCTGAAAACAATGACGAATTATCAATAGAAAATCAACATCTGTATGAATGACAAATAACCGTTCATGGCTGTCGGTAAACGTAAAAGTCACTTTAAGTTTTTTTCTCTTTTGAAATGATGGCTGTACACCATTGTCATGTGATTGCCATTGTAACAGACATTGCTTTCAATTACATTTTGTTATATATATTTTTTTGGATTATGTCATTTTTGTTGTTGTTTTAAGTCACCATCAATGTTTCAATTTTGAATATAAATACAGAGACACTCATAACAGAGGATTAGTAGCTGTGAATAATAGATCACTGAGAAGAAGCTTCAAGTTATATAACAATTGATTGACACACACCCAGATATAGTATCAGGCACACATGGTATAAATTTAATACTCTAACGAGAGATGTTCTACATAAAATAATTAAAACCTTTATGATGATAATAAAAAAAACACCTTTACACCTGAGTAATATTTAGTATTATTACTTTTAATAAAAATTATGATGAACGTAAAAAAAATAATCAAGAATTTTTGTATGCTCCGCATATGATGTAAGGAGTAATACTACTAAGATTGTCACAGCAGTTGTAACTACCAAAAAAAAAAGGCTTTTGTGAATCTACAAAGTATATATATTGTTGACCAGCATTTAAATCTAAATCGGCCTGACCATGTCCGTCTGTCCATCTGTTGTTTGAACGCTCACTCAATACCCTTACATGCCACGCCCACGTTTCGTATATTGTTAAGATAAGTTTTGGCTCAAGTCAAATTTAAATTGTTTTCTTTCTTTTAATTTTGTTATATACATAAAAAGGATTAGTGTCTAAGCGATGTATTAAAAAATTAAAGATAAGCAATAACTGTACTAAATACTCTTCTAATTGTTTGCTTACCTAAGTAAAATCTAAATAATAAATGAATCCAAGTATAATTTCCGAACTCAAAGGAAAAATCTCAATATTTACACAAACAGAAAATAAAGGTTTATAAAGGTTACAACTAAAGTAAGAAAGAAATCAATACATTAGATACGTTTATACATATTTGTAACGTAGCATTGTATACATAGCGTGTGTATCTTCATATCAATTTAATAAGATATGCACAAATACATACATTTTACGGTACTCGTATACAATAACTTTTGCTCAATTCTTTTGCTTATGCCAACTCTATGACAAGATTTGATTAAACCATAAATAGATGAGATTAAGATAACAAATGCTTCAAAGGCTTTTCACAAAGTAAGAAAAACTTTATTATTTTTACTTCTTATACCATATATACGGATATATGATATAAGCTGTTTTTTTTTTTTTTTTTATAAGTATATACACATACATGAAAACCTAGTGGTTATGACATATAAGTCATTTCGTGACATAACATTATATGGGAAGTGTTTCCAAAAATGATCCAATTCAATCCATTTTCAATAAAGTTTCTCTTTGATTTTTGATTCAATACATGTCCTTGTTCCAAAATTCATTGAAATATTACAAAAATGCAACCTGTAGCTTATGCATAAATTTACATGTATAGACAGACGGATGGACGCACACGGTTAAATCGATTCAAATTTTGATTGTGAATCGATCGGTATATTTGAAAATTGATGTGGCACTTGCCCTTTAGTAGTTACAAACTTAATATAAACTTTAGCTGCAAATGGCGCAGGGTTTAAATATTAGTTATAGCTTAATAGTTTATATAATTTAACACAAATAAAATAAAAATGAATATTAAAAAAAATAATATTTATCAAATTTATATCCTAAAGATTTTGCCACTTTCTCTAACCCCTAAATATAATTTAAAAAGAC
The DNA here is from genome assembly GCA_963978525.1 of Ornithomya fringillina. Classification (NCBI taxonomy): domain Eukaryota; kingdom Metazoa; phylum Arthropoda; class Insecta; order Diptera; family Hippoboscidae; genus Ornithomya; species Ornithomya fringillina. The sequence goes on along the minus strand of OZ021692.1, from coordinate 3,554,170 downwards.
TTCAGAAAATCTTTTCCTTAAATGCTCGGTCGATCTAATACTTTTGTCTGTCTGTCTATCTGTCACAAGAATTTTAGTTCCACAAAAAAACACTTTTACTTATATTGTGAAATGATTGTAAATACCAAGCGTAAGTAAATATTTATAAGTTTTTATTCTCTTTTTAAATATGTCTAAGTAGAATCCAACAAACTATGTATGTTGTACCTTTTTTTTTCATTTATTTATTGTTTTATTATTCTTAAGTTCACAAACTGTACTAAGTGGCACTTAAAGATACTCCATAAAGATATAATAAGGATTTTATACGTGTATAAATATAAGGGAACAGGTAAATGTTTCCATTCAAGGTCTTGTCAATGCATAGTATCAAGGTAAAGCGTTTGCTATAATATAGATGGATCGTCCTTTACAATAGGGAGTCGAATATATTTAATATTTTCTTCAGCTTTTAACTGTAAATTATATAAATTGCTACCAGAAATTAAAAAGTAACTAATCGTTTCTTTCTTTTGCATTTATTTACATAAATCAGTTGAATGCTATTTTTGCGTAAATATAAATCCTTTATCACCTTCAAGTTGTCAATGACATAACTTTTCCACTTAAATTGTTTACATTTCCTTTTTTTCTTCTTTTATACTAATACTCTCTCCCTCTCTTTCTCTATAAGAAGGTCAGATACAATAAGTTTTTTATTCCGTTAGCAACATTTAGTAGAAGACATTAGAGACTCATCTAATATATATGTGTAAAGGATTAAGGTAACAAAACTTGAGATTTAATAATGAAACTTTCTACAAACCTTTCTAAGTAATTTTGTAAAGTATTTTTAATTTCTAAAAATAAATTTTAAAATAATTTTTTAAACTATAAAATGGGCGGAAGCAGTCAAATGACACGCCCCCTCTGAAAACAGCATTAAAAATTAACCTAAAAACTTGAAATTATACATATTTTTAATAATATAGAAATCAATGCTTTAATATGCAGACACGCCTACATTTTACAAAGATTTTCGTTAGTGTAGAATTCGTCTATTAAAATGAAATGTTACAAATGCTTTAAGGACTGTTTAAAAGCGCAAATGAACATAGACCACGCCCACATTTCATATATAATATAAATAAAAAGGGTATCCAATATATTTGGTTTCAATCATTGTCATTTTAATTCTGCACGACTTTCTGTCCTTATTTTTTAATTGTACTTGTATCGCTGTTTAGCTCATTAAAAATAATCAAATAACAACTAAAGTGACAACAACAGTTGCATAGAAATGATCATATCGTGTAATAGAAAAAAGAAATAATAATTGTGTGTTAATTGTCTGATCATAGAATCATGTAATAAATGTTACTGCGAAGCGTAATCAAAGGAATTATTATAGAGAGTGAAAATTGAAAGTGAAAAGAATAATAATAATATCGAGTGTGAGCCAAAAGATAAGACATAAGAAAAAACTCTGTTTAAGCGAGCAAAGTGTACTAAAATTGCACTGAATTTATTATTTTAAGTTTCAAATCTATTTAAACATAAAAGCTACCCATTTTACTTATTAAAAATTTAAGCTTGTAGTAATGGAAAATATGTTCAGAGACTGAGTAAATTGTGTTCATCCTCATGTAAATATGTTACATTGTTATACCAACGACCAAATATTTAGTCTGTCCTCATAGTAACTGTTTCACTTGTTCGCATATGTGGTAACGTAACTTCTGATGGGTTCATTTTTATAATATATGTACATACACAATTGGCTTTATATGTGAAGCGTGTATACCTTCCACATACTAAGAGTATACTAAGTTTGTCATGCCATTTACAATACCCAGAAGGAAGCATCAGGGACTGTACAAATGTCTAGACAATAATGTCCGTGTGTCCGCCTGTTAGCATTCTCACGATCTTGAATTTTGTGAAATTGAGCTGAAACAGACAGACAATTTTAGTTTTTACATAGCGATCACTATATAAAATTGATAAAATCGGTCATAAGCCACGCCCACAATTAACAACCATCTATATATCTACTACAAAAGTTTAGTAGATATATTTCTAATTATTCTATTCATTAATGTAACAAAAATGGGCGTGACTGGGTAACAAAAACGCCCATAATTAACAAAAAATCATACGCAGCATAAAACCCGACTTGTAAGTTGACACGTAATACATAGACTATCAGAAGTCGGTATCGGGTACCCTTCACGCCCTCTCTTTGCAAATATATATATATAGAGGATATTAAAGATTTCATTTTATTATGTTTTCATATACACACTCAATTATACGCCAATAGAAAGAGCACAATTTGTTTATACGACTTTTATATTATCCATAAATAAGTGTTAACAATAACATGTACAACATATGCAAAATTTATATATTTATTATAAAATTTGAGAAAAAAATTTAATAAAATAAATACCATAGATTATACATACAAGCATCCTCATGAACATGAACAATATTTACAATAGATAAACAGAGTAATTGTTGAAACAAAATAGTTTTAAATTAAATAAACAAGTGTATAATCCTACATAAATACCATATACCGGCTAAATGTGAGTATATGTTAATGAATTAATAAAATATTACAGGTTTCATTTTTTACATAGTTTACCATTCCATTTGCAACACCCAAAAGAAGGCGTTAGAGATTCTATACATGATCTTTATCAATATCGAAAACTTAATCGATTCAGAGCCACGCTCACAATCAACAAAAGCCTCTTTATCTGCCATAAAATTTGTCATTACCTATTTACCTTTTCATTAATGACCCAAAAGTGTAATCGAGCACTTTTACTTAATAGACACACCCCCAATTTACACTGAGTGCTAAACTCGACTGGCAAGCTGATATGTAATACATTCACTATTAGAGGACATAATGTTGCATTTGACACGCCCACAGTTTGTTTGTAGAAGAAGAGAGGAAAAAGTTATTAATTTATGTAAAAATATACACCAGACCGACTATTATTAGCTACAAAGTGCAGCTACATACGATTCCTGTACTATTGAGTTGAATGCCAAACGAAAAAAATCTCTACTTTTTTCCTTTCTCCAATTTTCTGTGTGTATGCATGCGTATATAAAGCTTCCATAAAGAAGTTACTTCATACATACATTATCATTATCATTGAAGGGGTCTCTCTTACTGTTTACATTAGAAATTATAAAAACACATTTTTAATAATCTGCGCATTGTAAAACTTTCACTTTTGATGCCATAAAGTAAAATTATAAAATTTATGAATATATTATAGTAGCAGTTGTGTCATGTTATTGTAACTATAGGGAAAAAAATCACTCATACGCCGCATATGTTCGATAAACGGAGAGGGTGTAATGGAAAGGCCTTCCATTCCATCGATATTATAGAGCTTGTGGTGTGAAAAAAAAGAATGTATCTTACTTAAAATTGTAGAAAAACGTGAAGCCACGCCCACAATCCCAAATAATCTTTTATAATTTGTAAATCATGTATAAGACGCGCCCACATAATGTAAAAAATGTTTTCTTTAGGGCAGAATTCATCTGTCGTGTATACGCTTGTATATTATTTAACGATTTAAAGAAGAAGCAATTGTATACGTGCCCACCTGTGAAGGGTATCTCAAAAAAATATGTATATATATATATATTTATATATAGTTGGCCAAAGCCATATATAGTTTTTGCATTTGTTTATTTATATATTAATTTATTTTTTTCATTACTTCGCACAGCCACGCATATGGTTTACGGCTTGCGGCTGTGTGAAAAAGCTATCCATTAATATTTAATATAAATTTATGCTCTAGTTAAAATTCATCGCTTTTAAATATATAATGAAATATCATATATACGTGTACATTAATTTAATGCATTTGTTTTTGTTTATTTTTATAACCATCACATGTAGAGGTTGATTATAATAAGTTGGTTTTAGGAAAATGTTTGCAACTCTTTAAAGTAGGCGTAACGTATTGATTTAGCATTTCTGTTTATCTATTCATAAAAGAAATAAACACGGACACGCTCCCTATTGACACTATTGATTTGGCCTCATTGCTAATGATGAAAAATTGAAATTTTATCAACTATTATCAATAAATTGTAGGATCTACCTTTACGTTGTGGCTGCTTTCCTTATTTATTTTATTCCCTAGTACTTATTGAGGTCAACTATAAACAATAAATTTCATTCATTCTCAAACAAAATTTATGTAAAAGTTTACTCTCTGTCTTATAACATAAAACACAATTTATTAATAAGACAGGTAAAAAGTACTTTGACTTAAATCGAGTCTTGAATACCCTACATATTTACATAAAAACAGTGGGCGTGGCAAGTACATAATTACACCCTGTAGTAACGTATGGTTCACACATTAACTTGTAGCATTTGCAGTGTGTTTTAGCAAATTCAATGGGCATGGTTAGATAATAAACACGCCCACAATTTACAAAAAAAACAAACTCAACTTGCAAGCTGATACGTAATACGTACCCTATTAGAGGGCGTAATCATATAACTGCCGCGCCCATTGTTTGTATGTAAATCTAGAGGGTATTTAAAATTTAGTAGGCAACACTTTAAGGGCGATGATATACTCATTATGTCATAACGTTTGCAACACTCATAATATTTAATATATTCTAGTAAGATTTAGTCATGGGGTAGGTATCTTAAATAATTATGACACTATAATACACCGTACGTGTAAACTACTTAAAGCTACAAAACCTAATGCGATAATACATAATTATACTGAAATGTTTTCACATAACTTGGCCGCAAATTTGATAAAAACTTGAAGTAAGTTTACTGATATTTTGCATCATTTTTCGTTTTGGTCACGTAACCTTCATATAATACGTAAATAAAAACAATGCTCATCTCCATGACTATAAAAACCAATAAACACTTCGCATTAGTGTTATATTAATTGAACAAAATTCATTTTTACAACATTTCCAAATAACAAAACCAAACGCCAATGTTCTGTTTCAAGTGGATCCTTGTAGTGGCCTTGATTTTGCACACAGTAATAGCAATTAAAGCTCAATATGTACCACTTGGGTTACAACAGTATTATAAAGCACCTATCGTTGCTATGTCAGAGGTGGCGGCTGCTCGGGCGAAAACAGCTACCGATTTGGATGGAATGGGGTGGTCTGCAGTGGATGCGTTTGGCCGACAAATGGATAAACCATTGATGATAAGATATCTTGGCCCCTTAACCAATTTATATGCTGCCACAGCACCTAAGCGCAGTTTTGTAGGAACCATTAACCCTGGTAAGTATTGCGAATCAAACATCGGAAAGTTTACCATGTAGTCCGAAACGCTTATATCAAAATTTTTGACTAAAAAATATGTTAAATTAGATCGCCAATAGTTTTTTATAATAATTCTTTAAAGCTTTACATTTTACAATAATTTTTCTTATAATTTCAGGTTTCTATCAAGAACCGAGTGGTAAAATCAAATTTAGAGATGAAACTGCTATTGGTGCGCTGGCAGTTTAAAATTTTGCTTTTCATAAATAATTTGTTCTTTTCATCGTTTCTTTATAAAAAAAATAAAGAAAATTTAACAAAGTAATTAAATTATAGCGATGTCGTTTGTCGTTTGTCGTTTGCTTTCATAACATTTTTAATAAGCAGTTAGATGGCTGTTATGTTATGCCTTTTGGCCACAATTATAATTTGTTTAGTGGCAATTTTGTGTCAATTATTATTTTTCATTGTTTGACATGAAAACATAGTCAAGCACAATTTGACAATTTCACAAACCTGTTTGTTTATCCTCTCGATGATGGGAAAATGTTTACAGTTTTGTTAATTACTATTTGTGCAGTGTCTGGCTAAGTGCGGGGTCATGATATGTTTGCGTAAAGGTTACCTTTCAATTATTTTAAATAAGTTTTATATAGCAAGTGATTGCAAGTAGCTTCCTACTAAAATGCGGGCACGGTTAACAAATAACTTTTGTTTTTAAAGATTGACATTGTCATTCTTATTGAATGGATTTTTCTATACAGTTCTTCTTACTCTTTAAAATTCAGGAATGAAAAAGTTATTTTTATACCTTTCACATAAGATGGGAGATATACTATGCTTGTCATTCCGTTTGCAGACCCTAGAAGAAGGCTGCAGGGACTCTACAAAGCATTTATATTCTTGATCAACCTCTAAGACTGACGCCCATTGTTTATATATAAATGTGGAGGGTATATAAGGTGTGGCCTAAGTCAAATTTCATTTTTTCTACTTGTTTAAATATATAATATTTTAAAACTGGGCGTTCAAATATAACCATATTATCCTGCCATATACTCATAATAAAAAGTTATTTGCTGTAGATGCTTACCACCGCAACAATGATATATGAAATAATTACCTCATTATTGCTATTTTCTTTTATTTTTTCGACTTAGTATTTTTCTAAAAAGAATGCACAATAAATGGTTTCAAATATCCATTATTAAGGTTCAGCTGGCATAATGAAAATGTTATGGAATGCAATCCATTATACTAAACATTTTTCAAATATTTTGCCACAACAACCCAGCAGCGAATGAGTCAAGAACACAAAAACAGAATCATAATATTAAAGAAATGAAAAAAAAATATATATAAAATATATATAAATTTTCTAAGTATGAAATAATATAGAAAAAGTTTAGGTTAGAGCACCATTTTAGATCTCTACGATTAGTGATGATAATTACAGATTGTTGTTGAACCAACTCTAATGTCCACCTGCAAGTAATACCAATACTTCCATCAAATTTTAAATTGATTTGAAAATGTTTGCCGACGAAATTGCGACGGATTGACTGACATAGCAGAATCAATATCTTTTTTATGAGATTTTGAAATAGTAGGGCTATGAACTGGTCCGATTGCAAACCTTTTTCATTAAGAAGAGGCCTTCAACAGTAATTTTTAATCAGCATCATAAAATTCATTCATTTTTATACGCAAATGGTTTATTTCAATATTCACATTTCAGCCAACACCGCAACAATATTTTTTTATAGATTCTTGATCAGCATTATGACATTTTTTTTTATATCTTCCACATAAGATGAGATTCTGCATCAAAATCACTGAATTCATTTCGTCATGTCTGTCTGTATGTTCTTCTGTTCTTGATACTCTCACCATTGTAAATTTCGAGAATTTAAGCAGATATCTTTTATAGACAGTTTCTGTACGCAAATCGCTCTCGAGCCACATTGATCAAGAGCCACACCCACAATCGACAAAGTTGTATCTTCTTGCCATTAAAATTAAGCTGCAAAGTTGAAATTTATTATATTTATTTGACACGCCATCCTCTGGGCGTGTCGTTACATTTATTTTAGAGGAAGAAACAGACAAAAGTTTTGACAAAGTAATAACATTGTCCCTGCACCATTCAGTGGCCCGCATAATAATAAACTAAGTGTGTATGATATATAAATAATGTTTTTTATTATTTACGATATTATGCTTTTATGAATAACCTTTTTTTGAATATAACGGAGACATAAATAAAGTTATTTAAACACTTAGTAGTTAAATGAATTGCTGTATGGATCCGCAGATAGGGGTAGTCCATATGAGTTGGTCCTTGCCGGCGGTAAATATAAATTTGCTACCGGATCTGATTGCACCACCGGCAAAGCCATTCTACTATAACCATTTGGCATATCGTATTGTCTATAATTATTTTGACCTGAATACAATTGTGTAGCATACAAGGGTTGAGTACAATATTTAGGCAATGCTGCAGCTGGGTAATTAGATGGCATATCATACGACATATCAGGATAGAGAGGAACTTTGGTATCCGCATATAAAGATGAGGTGGATGGTGATGAGTATTGTTCACTAGAAGCATCCATGGCAAAGTTATTGTAGCCATTGGCATTTTGGCTAGCACCGCATACAGCACTCATCCCTATCCAAGCTAATAGAAAAGATGTGAAAAACTACCACAGAAGGGTAGGATTTATTAGACAAAAAATTTACTCAACTGTTGTCACATTATTCCATTATTCCCTACAAATGTTTGCCACACAATACTTACACTGCTTGAAAGCATGATAATGAAATAGTTAGCGATTCTTCAACTTGGTTTTCTGGATTAATAAATAATTAATTGTATCTTCACTTAGGCTTGCAATGGCCGTACACAACTAAGATTCCATTCTGATAAAACATCACTCACCTGTCTTTATATATAAAGAATAAAGATGAGGAATTGCAGTTTTTTGTTTTTGAATATTTCATACGTGACTTATTTTTATTTTATTATTTTATTTAAGGTTTTTTGCTTTGTTAAGAAAAAAAAAACATGAAAATTACACCAAGAGTTTATTGCTTAGCAAAAAAAATTTCTGTTTTTTTTTTATTTTTTTGTTTTTGTTTTTTGTGAAAATGTAAAATGTGAAAATAAAAAAAAATTTGGTAAACTCAGCGAAAGTAATTCAAATTATACGCTTCGGATGGAATTTAATATTATTCAGCATGACTTTGCCATTGAAAATTAACCATTGAAGTTTAACCTTCATATTTTACGTACATACATAACGTAAAAAAGAAAACTTCAAGCAATTTTAAAACCCGCAATGAAAATTTATATAAATTTTAAACAGAGGAATACCGGAGGTAGGAAGTCAGGAACTAATGCATCGTATATATGTAAAAATTTTACCATTTTAACGAACTATGAACACTAAATTTGGCTTAAGTCAAATCTTAAATACCCTCCACATCTGCACTAGTGGGTGTGGCATATATATAATTATGCTCTATGGTAATGTACGGATTACGTATCAATTTACAAACCAAGTTTTACGCTGAGTATAATTTTTTGAACATTGTAGGCGTGTCTATTATCTAATTACGCCAATTGTTTTGCTGAATAAAGCATAGAAGCAAGCTGTTATTAATTGTTTATAAACCTTCTAAATAATTGTTAAAGATTTCTTGTTAACTAAACACCATAAAAGATCAAATTAAACACAAATTAATGGTACTGAATATTATATCGTTCACAATTTAGAATTATAGCCAGTGACCTATTAAAAACTGTTAAGAAAAGTATTACCTTGGGTGGCCTTGGCAGGTGTTTTATTTTTTGCGGTTTTGAATTGAATTTAATAAATAAATTATATTTTGTTTTACTGTCTGTTTTGTCAGAACAAATACTAAAATGTTATTTCATTAGAGAGGAGCAGAATTTGCCCACCTTCCAATTCTTCTAATCCTCTGCATAAACTTCATATTTGATGAAACCATTAAATTTTTTATTATAATTTTTTTCCATTCCAGTTTATTGCACTATATTGCAAGCCTTCACACAAAACTTATAAACTTATTCTTTATTCATTCTTTTATATTCATTCTATCGACAACAGCTGCTTCTGATGCATTTTTAACAGCATTACGATAATTCATAGTTTCCGGCATCATTTCTTTAGCAGGATATTGTGATGGTGTATTGATTGAGGGTAAATTCAAAACTAAAGAAGTCAACTGTAAAATTTCACTATCCAGACCATTTGGAGTGCTTTTAATGGATGGAGCAACAGCTGCATAGGCAGTAGCATCGTTCGGCATTACAGTTACCGTAAAAGCGGGTTGAATGTAAGCTACATAACCAGCATTTTGTACGTTATTGATATCATAAGCGGTAGAAGGTATAATTCGGGCATAACCAAAAGCTATCATGAAATGGAATATCTGTCAAATTATAGAAAAAACAAGTAAGAAAATTAAAAAATCTTAAATATCCTTCACATTTACATACAAATGGTGGGCGTGGCAGGTATATGTACTTATATACCCTCTAAAAATGTTATAATAACATATCAGCTTGCAAGTCTAGTTGTACACTGGGTACAGTTTTCTTGTAAATTGTGGGCATGTCTGTTATTCGACCACGTCCATTTTTGTCAGATTGATAGACAGAATAATTATAAATATGCATACTAAATTTCAATTGAATGGCTCAATTTTTGTGGCAGATCTATAGGTTTTTAATTAAATTTACAACCGTAAGCGTTCCAATAACAGTCCGACGGACAGACGGACATGGCGAAATGCATGCAGATATTGATTTAAAGCCTCTGAGGTTTTCTTTCAAATGTTGCAAACAAAAAAAAGAAACTTAATCCAGCCCTTATCTTATGTGGAAGACATAGAGAAAAAAAATAAACTTTCCACCCGGACACTTACCACAAATCCCAAGTAATGCATTATTTATGTTATATGTATTTATTTCTATGTACACACTTCTCGAGATGATTGTTGTTAGCAAGTAATACTTGAAGGAGTAATGTGCATAAAGCGTAAGTGGAACTGTTTTATTTATACTATTGACAATGTTGCGATAATGTCGTACCAGTATAACAAACAATACATCAATGCATTCAATTGTTACGGGTATGTGGGTAAGAAAAACACAAATTACGTGACATTGACATTCGCATGTAAGGGAAATATTTACATAAAAATGAAAAAAAAAAAAAAGATATCAAGCCTCAACACCCCAGTTATCCATTACACATACACAGATATATATATACATACTTACTTGCACTTGAACTTATTTACACACACATTATATATATGTTAGGGATGATCTAACAAGAACATGTTCGTACTGTGCTGTACATGCATACATACATACATACATATATGAAAAATGTATAAGAAAAAGTGCAACACTTTCATTTTTGACGTGAGACAAATTACAATAACTTATCAATCGTAGTTATACCAGAAAGGAAATAACGTATTGATGGAAATATTCACTACATCACCACGTTTGTTTTATTATATAATAAAAGTTGATTTTGTTCATAATGTATGATGCAGCTTCCTTTCACCTTTTAATTTCCTATAAAAGGTAATGAAAACTGTGCAGAGGAAGTAATTACAACGAAAATAGTAAAAAGAACGGAACCACCAAGATGAGCTGTCTGGTTAGTAAAGTCAATTCATTTTTACATTTTTAATCCTTTCCTTGAATATCTTTTTCTTATTATTATTTCTATATATACAATATTTTATAGATTTTTATGCTTTCCTTAATGGTTGTTATTATTAATGCTGCTACTGCTGCTGTGGCACCGCCATATGCATATTATCCTCCACGTTATTCTATTTTTACAACACACGACGGAGCCACGATACCTTATAATCCAGCTTTCTCTCAAGTTTTAACTAAAGCATTGAACAGCAATGGTGCTGCTGTTACACGCCACCTTGGAAATGATCATGTTTATCAAGTTCCATCTTATTCCATATTAAACTCTCCACTTGGTTATTAAAGAATCTGAACTTTTTCATATTTGTATGATATTTTGTATCTCCTTCTATATGTCTTTTAATAAATTTTTATTAAAATTTTCACAATTCAAGTTGAGAATTTTTCAATTTGTAATGGATGTTTTGTTTTTTACCAAAAATCATTTTTATTGTAATATTTATTAATGAGAGGGACATGTATAAAGTTTCTAAAACGTCTTTTAAATATATATCATTTTTTTTTTTATAAACACATACAAAATAAAAACCTAAACGTGAAAAGGGTATAATAACGGGTAAAGCATAACATGAACATATATATATACATGTGTGTATATATGTATATGTATAATTTTGTATAATTTTAAGTCTCTTGTTGATATTGGGAGAGTGTTTCTAATAAGCGGCCCATACGTGGTGCCAAAACATCTGGACGATTTGTTACTGCATTATTGTTTTTACTAAAATTTAAACATTCCATATACATTTTCTTATACAGGTCACTTTTCTTTTGCGGATCTTTACTGGTGAGCAGCAGTTTTATTAATGTTTTCAAAATTAATTGAAAACGTGTCTCCAAACAGTTTATGACATGAACGAATTGTGTCTCATTATTAATGGAACTCATATCATCCACAGAATATTCAAATATTGTTTTGCAATTTAAACACACTTCCCAAGCCTCTTCATAGTGTTTTATTTTCTTTGTAATAAGCGGCGTTTCTAAATGCAAAATATATGACATATGATACAATATTGTATGTATGTGTTGCTGTGATTTACTTACCTTCAGCTAAAAACGTATATAAACAGATTAGTTGCAAATGTATGTCGAGATTTTCAAAAGTTTTCTGCAACTCATGCATAATACGTGCAGCTTTTTCGTAATTATTTTTACATAATTGTATATAATTCTTTGGTAGTGGATTTGTTGTTAAAGTTGTTGTAAATTTTGAAGCAATTTTTTTCAATTGACAAAAATGATACGAACCCAGTCTAAAAAACGAATAATTTAATTAATATGTTTTTTTTTTCTAATTATAACGGAATCATTTACTTTTGATATATTAAACCAGCTCTGTACATATATAATACTTGTCGGGGTCCAGTATGCTCCAGATCGCATAATTGTAAGCCCTTTTGCAACAGATTCAGTAATTCCTTGTCCGTATCGGCCATGTAATTCTGAATAATTATAAAATTTTAAACGTAAGAGATACACTCTTTATCTTTAACAATAGACTTATATGTAAGCAGACCAATATATAGCCAAATGTTTACATACGTACATTATTTGTAATCGTATTAGATAAGTTTAAAAATTCGTGAACGAAAGACTTACTTCCGCAAAGGATGACGAATCGGTTAATTGATCAATTAACGTTGAAGCGGCCGATGAATATTCCCAATTCACCATATCCCATAATTCTACATTTTGTTTGCGGCTGCCTAACACTTCGTGAGCCTTCTCATAATGCATAAACGATTCCATATAATATAATTTCAGTTGAAGTTTCGCACGTGATCTACATTAAACAGAAATAAGTATACAATCATTATCTTTACTAGAGAACTTACACGTCAGTGTCGACTGGAAATAGGTGAGCCTTAAAGCGCATATAGCGTGCCAAATTGCAATGGACCAGAGCTAAATTTATGGTGTCGTCTATAATAGTAAATGTTGCTATACCACGCACTAGTAAAGCATACGATTTCTTTGACATATCGTTGATATGAACCGCTGCGATCCTCTCCTTGGCACTCTCTTCAGCCCAGTGCATATATTTTACACCCAACTCATTGAGTGCATTGCCTAAACGGCGCAAAATCTCTTTATTAGATTCATTGTCGATGCATTCGGTAACGCCATCAGTTTGTTTTATATGGGAAACAGCTTGATCATAACACGACAAACTGGCCCACAGCACGTTTGCTGGATTGTTATTTGGTTCCGCGAGATCCCATACATTGTCAATATCTGATTTGTAAAAAAAGAAATGACAAACATTTTTATTCATATTCAAGTGCTCTCTATTATTATAGGCGTACCTTCCATTTCTTTGTCCAATTCGCGCATTATGATCTCTTCAAAATCGTATTTGTGCTTGAACTGCTGCAAATACTTTTCAATGTTATCAAAATGTTTCGACATTTGAAACAAATAATCGCCCGCTCTCCCCAGCAAACCACTTTCATTGGAGCGCTTTAAGCTCATGTACTTGAGTATTACTTGTTGGCAGCGACATGACAGGTAAATAGCTTTAAGGCTGGCGCCAAATTTTTGCATACCGAACTCATGTTCAGCTAGGGTGACGTAAATCAGACAAGCCTTTTCCAGTAGCAACAGTTTCAAATGTAAATTCCAAGAGCCGAAACGCTGCGAATTAAAATTATCTGCTATCTGTTGGGGATTTTGTAACTGTGTAATTGGCAGTGGTTGTCCACAAACGGATTTTAATTCTTTCTTCGATTTTAATGTCTTTGCTTTATCTTCGGTTGCACCGATTTCAGGGGAGGCTTCATTTTCACATGTCAGACTTTCGTAAGGCAGTGGTATGGGTTTGAACGGTTTGGCCATATTAGGGTTCTGTTCCTCATGCAGTATTCGTTGTTTCTCCTCATCTTTGGCTCGGGCCTCGCTCTCTTTGATAAATTTCTCCTCAGTGGAATTGAAAAACTGCAGACAGGACAAACCCTGACTGACGTGTTTTAGAGCTCTAATGCACCTCTCTTTAGTGGCAGCCACTAAAGGTTCGGGACGTGCAGGAAGACGTCTGTCAAATGAATTTTTAAAATGGAATTCTTTCAAGGTATCACATATATTTTTTACGGCTACATTCTGTTCGCTGTTCAAATCATCTTTGCTGGAAGGCTCGGCGTCATCATTTCCAGGCACTTCTGCCTCCTCCTCGTCCTCCTCTTCAACATCCCCCTCTTCACACACCGATTGCATGTCAGAATCACTGGAGTTCAATTCAAAGCTGGGATTATAAGGATCGATACCCGCGGGTATATATAAATCGGAGAGTATGTAATGTGATGAGGTAACAATTTGCGGGTATTTCTCTTTTGGCAACAATTTTATGCAATTGTCTAGCAGGGCACGTATATTGGCCGCCTTTTTTGGCGTCACATGTGTGCAGTGTCGTTTCATATTGCGCGCCACCGTATATAGCAGCATTGCTACTGGCACAATAAATGGATTGCTTTGACTTTCATCATGATTATCGTTGGCTTGGTCCTCACATAATGTGGTCAGGTCGTATAATTTTACCACATCATCATTGCGTGCTTTAAACAACCAATACGTATGACCTTCCTTGGTAGCATTTGCCTTTAAAAAGGATAAAATATTTTGCGCTACATTACGCACTACCTGAGGTGAGAACTGACACTCTTCCAAGTACGGCAAATCTTCGGTTTTGATAATCTCGTATTTTTGTACTATGCCATCAAGATGATAACACATAACTACCTCGGGTACGTTGCACATAAGATTGTCTAGCCAGTAATCGATGCCGGTGAGAACATTTATCGGTTTGGCCATATCTCTCAAGCGTAAACTTATGCAAGGACGATTTGGACCACCGAATATTGGCATATCTGTACCTATGAGCATACGAATGTCTTCAAAAGTCCACACTACGTTGCGCTGAAACACGTGCGATGATGTGGGATCAGGAACATTTTCCTCTATCTTGGGTTCCGGCAACACAGGGGCTATTATGGGCCTTTCTCCTGAGCCATGTGCTTGAATTGGTTCACTTTGTAAGTCCTCTCCACCGCCAGATGGTTGTTTCAGTGAGTAATATAGAAATTTTGAAAGTAAATTTTTTGTTTGTATTGCTTCACGTGATTTATCCTTTAAGCAAAAATTCCTTGCACCACCCGCATAAGATAGAATTTGTTCTACCATAAACGTTCTTAACCATTTCCAATCGTCATCTGCTCTACGCAACAAATACTTTTGGACATCAAATTCATCTAATAATAAAGTGTTGCCAACTTTATGAACCAACATACTAATAGCTCCTTTTGAAAAGTACGGTAATTTTAATAATTTTTTAATGTTTTCTGCATCAGCCACCACATCCACTTCGCCAACACAATCGGGAAACATGTGGGCCATACGAAAACTGGTAAAGCCGGGAGTATGGTATAATGCTTGATGTAAATGCACACCGTATGTATTATCAGCACTGGTGAGCCAATTGGACGGTGGCAAATTTAAATTGGTGTTACATTCTAGACGATTAAATTTTGCAGGCAAATGTACTTGTGAAAATTTAACTACCGCTTTTGATTTAACAACTTCATCTACTTCATGAGGTTCAACATTTGGACACTGTTCTATCTGTAATGTCATTAAAAACAATAACAATTTTCAATTGTTTTTTTTTTTTTTTTATTATTATTCATATATATAGTTACCTCATCATTGCATTCCATTTCATTTATTTATAATTATATTTTGGAAACGAATAATAAATTCTAAAAAGAATTTTTATTTTACGAAAAATCTTTATTATTCGAGAAGAATTTTCACATAAATTAAAACGAAAAAAAAATTTGTGGCGTTATTAGCAAAACATCTGACAAAGAAAAATTAAAGGTTGCCATAGTTACGGAATAACTGTACATTTTAGTAATTCTCATAAAATTATAGGAAATAATAATTTAGATAAAAAATGTCTAAAAGTTATAAAAGATTTATGTGAAAATAAAAATGTTATCAACAAAATTATAAATAAAGTTAAATATTAAATTTATTTATAAAAATTTCAACATTTTTAAAGCAAGTTGGCAAGTTTGCTGTTTGTTTGAGTTTTAGTGCGAACCGTGATTTGTACTTTTCCAGTATAAAGCTACGTCTCTACATTGCATTGAGCGCAGTAGTAACTTGGGCAAAATTTTGTTGGCCTATAAATTTTTAATCCTTAAAAAATAAGGCATAATATGGAGGTAATTAGCAAGAAATTTAAGCGTTTATTATAAAAAAATTCACGTTTGTATTGATTAAGGTTGAAATTGTTAATACGAAAAACTACAAACCGTACGGCAAAATTACTGTGCCTGCCGATACAAATATTGAAGATTTGCGTAAAATTATCCATAAGAAATTCAAAAATAATCCTTCACCAAATAGACAATCATTACGATTGGAGCCCAAAGGCAAAGCATTAAAAGATACTGACACGCTAAACTCTCTAAATGTGAGCAGTGGTGATAAGTTTTATGTTAAAGATTTGGGGCCACAAATTGGTTGGAAAACTGTTTTCCTAGCGGAATATGCGGGACCTTTAGTCGTTTATTTACTATTTTATGCTCGGCCAAAATTGGTGTATGGCGATGCAGCTGGTACACTCATGGCCACAACAGTGCAGTAAGTTACCAAAATTTTATAATACCTATAAATATTCTACGCTAATGATATGCTTTCAATTGACCTTTGATTTTGCGCTATAAGTATTCAAGTGTAAATAATTGCATAATTTTAGTACGGCCGCTATGTGTTATACAATTCACTATGTGAAGCGACTATTGGAGACGATTTTTGTTCATCGTTTCTCTCATGCTACAATGCCCCTACGCAATCTATTTAAAAATTGCAGCTACTATTGGGGTTTTACTGCTTATGTAGCCTATCATGTTAATCACCCACTGTTCACCGCCCCATGTACATGTCAAGTTTGGTTGGGTCTCGCTGCATTTATAGTGAGTTTTAATCAATTACGTTATTGCATTATTTAGGAGTTCCGTTAAAAATATATAAATTTTTTTACAGTTTTGTGAATTAGGTAATTTCTCTATACACATCACTTTGCGTAACTTAAGACCACCAGGTACTAAGGTGCGCAAAATACCCTTACCCGATGGCAATCCCTTAACCAATCTATTCCAGTAAGTTTATCTTGGAAATTTACTAAATTGCTTAATATATTAAAGTACTTCTTTACAGTTTGGTCTCTTGTCCCAATTATACATATGAGATTGGAGCGTGGATCTCCTTTGCCATTATGACATCCTGTCTGCCAGCAATGTTCTTTGCTTTTGCTGGCGCTTATCAAATGACTATCTGGGCTTTAGCCAAACATCGCAATTATCGTAAAGAGTTTAAAAACTATCCCAGGGAAAGGCGTGCAATATTTCCCTTCATTCTGTAATTTTCATTAAATTCATTTCCAATATTTATATTTTTAAATTCTTTTTTTAATGGTGGATTGTTTATATAAAATTATAAATTTTTAAATGATTATTGTGTACATGTTTGAGAGACCTCCAATTATATATGGTAATAAAGTTTTATTAAAACAAATACAATACATACATAACACAAAATTATAAATTTCGTTATTTTAAAGGTTGATTGCCAACCCGGATTTAGAATTTCAAGTAATGTTATCACTATGCGTAGGTTTTGAAAAGAAAAAAGAAGAAGAAGATAAATAAAAACCATAACGTTAAATTATCAATAAAATCTATTTTCTTCAATAATATTTATTATGTCTTTAACCAATTTAGTGTTTAAAATAAAATTGCAACAAATTTATGGTTGCAGATTACCTTTAACGAACTGTTTTCGTCTAGGGCACACAATAAGAGGAAAAGCACCTGGTGTGGCACGCAGTTTAGAACAACGATTAAAAGGTAATATGAAACATTCAGTAAAATTTCATCAATCCTTTGAAAAAAGTGTAAATTTCTTAATTAGAGGAAAATAAGCAGGATCCCGAGTTAATAGCTCGCGTTGACATAGGATTTCCAAAAGTAAAAATTACAAGAACTGAAAATTTGGAGAGACTAAAACATCTTAAACAACAACATGCCAATGCCGAATTGGAGAAACTCTCACGTAGTCATAAATGTAAGCAAATTTTACACAATAATTATATATTTTTACAATGTCCTTATTTATGTTGTTTGATCAGTATTAATAGACCTGGAGGAAGTGGAGAGAGATTATGTGAAAACGAATCGTGGCTCCGATACACGTATAATAGCTGATCACTATGGCGTATTTCAGGATTTATTTGGTTTAGCTTACTTCACTCCACGTATTCATTTAAAAGTTGAGGTATATCTTAAAAATTTTTAAAGTATCGACACGCATTTTATTGATATAAATTTAAAGTATCAAGTTGCTACGAATTTACTGGCACCCGTTTATAACGGTAATGTTATTAAACCCCTGGATGCTCGCAATACTCCTTTGGTAAGTTTTGATGCATCAATGGACCCAATTACGGGAAAACCCAGTTCAAAACAGACTTATTGGTGTTTATTGGCCACTAATCCCGATTGTAGTTTGATTGCTCAAGAGAAAGAATGCCTGCACTGGTTTATGTAAGCATTAATTAAATAATCGGATATGGTTGTTAATTCTTATTTTTTCTCCTTATAGTGGAAATATACCAGGAGAAGATGTTTCTAAGGGGGAAGTTCTAGTGAATTATTTACCACCATTTCCTCCCAAGGGTGTAGGATTTCAACGTTTTATATATATTTTGTATAAACAGGATAAAAAGCTAGACTTTGCGAATTATAAACTTCCTGAAACAGATTATAATAATTTGGAGAAGCGTACCTTTAAAACTGTGGATTTTTATCGAAAATATCAAGATTTCATAACGCCAGCGGGTTTGGCATTTTATCAGACAGATTATGATAAATCTTTAACGAATTTTTTTCACAATATTTTAAGTAAGTTTAACATGAATTGTTTCAACTTTTCTTTAAGTGCAATAATGTAATTTCGTTGCAGATATGAAAGAGCCTATTTATGAGTATGATTTTCCCGATATATATTTGGCCGATCAAAAATGGTTCCCATTGAGAAAAGCCTTCAATTTGTATTTAGATCGTTATCGGGATCCGAAGGCTATTAATAAAGAATATTTGGAGAGGAAATTAAGTAAAACTCATCCATTCAAAGGTCCCGAACCAGAGTTACGTTATCCCAATGCTCATCCATTACGCAATAAACCGTCATGGTTGATGACAGAAATTCGAAAGGAACGTTTGAAATTGGGACGTATTAATGATTATTAAGCAAAAAATAAAATTAAATTAAATTTACAACAACAAAACTTAATTTTTCTTTTCTTAAGCAAGTTTTTTTTTACTTTTTAAAACAAAACAACAACAACAACAACTTTCTATTGAGATATTCAAAGTTTTTGCCAGCATTGCCAACATAAATATAATGTTTGCTTGCATTAATGAATACCCTTAATATATAAATACGCATAAAGCCGGTGTTTTTCTTATTTATTTAACTTCATGCACAAAACATTCATTAATAATATTTTTAAAATTTGCACAATCAGACAAAATGCATATGCATTTCGAAGAGCTGGACATGTTAAGTCCCTTTAACGCTACAACAAATCGTATAGAAACACCGACACCGCATAAAGTCGCCGTTTTAATACTGGTGGATCAATATATCCGGGTAAAGTAATAGAATAGAATGCAATAGAAACCAATACCAATCTTTTTTTTGTTTGTTTTTCAGGTAAAAAAAACCTCTACAGACACTGGCCAAGAGTATCCGGCACTTTTAAGGCGTAATTTTTGTATGCTTCTATTAAAATTGATACAATATCCAGATATGAGTTATGCAGATCTGTTTCAGCTGTTATGCTCCAACAAATATAAACTGGGTGACGAGCATTTGGAGAATTTCGAAAAAGTGATGAGCAATTTGTTTTCTCTGGGCATTGAGACATTATTTGATTTTTGTGAAATGCAAAATATTGAAAAAATGCTGGCCGAACAATTGGGCGTTAGTCAATTTAGTATTGTCGGTTTGTATATAAGACGTGTTGGTGTAATTTTGGAGCGTTTATCCTTTCCCGAAATGGTAGCCTTGCATAAAAGCATTTCCTTGTATTATGATAAAGGTGAGTTGACATGAAAGGTTAAAAAAAAAAATTTAACTCACGCGTGTATTACAATCTAGGCGTACATTCGGGCATCACATCTCTTAATAAGATGCAGCGTTCAACGAAGCTTATGCTTACCATGGAAAATGAAGGTGACGATGTTGTTATGGAGGAATCTATATTAGATACGGATATTGTTCACTTGGATCGTAATCCTCACAGCAAATGGTCTACGAAGCAGGTGGAACTATTTGTTAGACAGCAAAGCTATCTGTTGGAATACAATGAAATACGCGCCTTACCACCGATTGAAATGCAAAACAAAATTAACGAAATCATACGAGATAATCCATTAAACTCGCCAACCTATTTCCTAGATCACATCAACCAACTGCGCTTACGGGATGTGTTTGGGGCGAAGAATGCTTTACATCGGGCATTCGATCGCAGCCCTTTGCAAATGCCGGGCGGTGGTCAAAATGAGCAAAAAGGTTATCAATATTTTTGCCTTAATTTGGCCATCTTTCATGCCAGTTTCGGTCATCGCCGAAAGGCTTTAAATGCCTTAAAAGAGTGCATAATGCTGGCACAAGAGAATGGGGATAAACGTTGTTTGGATTTGGCCAACTCTTGGTATTGTTTGGTCAACAGTCATCGGGCAAATGCCTTGGACAAAAGCTTACCAGATATGCAGGATCCTGGCCTAATGCAATCCCTATCTTCGGCTATTCTGTTTGTCGTCAAGTTGGGCTCACAATCTGGCTATGCTCCTGTGGATTTATTTGAAATGTTGCTCAAAAGTGATGAAATCAATAATAAAAATACTGCACTTGAGCATGTGTCCGATTCTTTGACATTGCGTTCAGCTTTGTGGTGTTTATATGGACATTATGAAATGTCCTCCTTGTACTCACAAATGTTAATGAATCTGGAGAAAACCTGGGTGTTTGGAGATTTGAGCAATTCGGAGAGTGTCTGTAAAATGTTATCAAGTTTAGCCTTGTGGTTGAGTATACAGGGTGAGCAATCGCTTAGCATGGTATTGGTGGATCACGTTCGTATGCGATTTCCCCGTTACCCCCACGCCACCAACTGGATGATGTGTCAGTGCCATATATTTATACAACAAGCTATTTACGGCCATCAGTGGCAGGAGGCCATGAAATGGTGCTGTCAGTTGTATTTGCTTAATAAACATGATGGTATTTTGCAGAGAGCTGCCGTTCATCTAGCCAGAGGTTACTTTCATATAGCTCGTCGTATATTGCAGCAGTTGGAAAAATCTCCCAGTCTTGATGTTTTACGGCACGTCCGTCTACTTATGTTACTTGCCTACACCGGGTTAATACCCGATCAGATATCTGCAGTTACTGTGGATTTGCTTATGCGTGCCTCCATAATTTCCGCTTCAAATCACATGGAATACGAGCACGCCATGATTGATATCATTCTGGCATATGTTCTCCTCGAAATGGGTTTACCGCAAAAGGCTTTGCAAGCATTAAATAATTCTAAACATATAATCTACACGAATGGCGGTTTGTATGATCGAGCGAAAACTGATTTCATTTATGTTCGATGTCTGGTGGCAGCCAGTGTGGCACGCACCGAACAATTGACGAATTTGCAGAAATGTTTGCCACTGCTGGAACGGTCTATTGAAGGTTTTCGCAAATTGGGTGTGCACGCCAAAGTTTTGGATGTCTACGTGTATATAATGAAAGCATTCCATGAGCTGGACTTGATGGATGCCCGCAACAAATACGCTTTTAAATTTAAACAATATTATACAGAACATCCAGTGGCTAGAGAGTATTTGGGAAAGCCTTATTAAAACATTTCTGGCAAAAATGCTTCAACACATAATTTGTATGCAGCTTTTGTTTTTCTAGGTAAATATGAATAATTTTTATACCCTACATCACATGTTCTAAGAGTATGTACATTAAGTTTGTGGGGATGTTTGTTACTCCTACCTATATCTTCATGAATACCGATCGTTTCAGTATTAAAATCTTAATCAATTTAATCATGTCCGTCTGTCTGTCTTTGTAAATTTGTGCTACAAGCTACTTATACAGACTTATATGACAATGCCTCACTTATATATATAGTGTAGGGTATTAAATGGTTGAGCTGGACCGATCATAACATATTCACTTATTAACATGAAAGTTTTTCTTACTTGTCCCTACTCAGAGTGCCTTATTGTTACTATTTACTTGAATCTTAAAAATGTCTTTTCAGCACTAAGGTTGGAGAAGCAACATTTTACCTTGCAATTAGCAATAAAATGTTTCAAATCTTCTTGTTTTATTTATTGCTATCTAATTTAATTTAAGTAAAAAACATATTGAAAGCACTTTCCACCTTAAGCATTAAGCCACGCACCATAAACAATCTGAATATTTTTGCTTTGTTAAAAACTACATTTTTACTATTTGCTTTTCTTTCTGTCTAAGGGCACCTTTTTATTCAACTCTTTGTTGGTTTGATTGTAACGTTTTCCAAACCATTTTGCAGTTAGTTCAATAGCTTTTTCCGCTTCCACCAGGGGCACATAGTCCATGTGTATGGCTGCTCTTAAACGATTAAACATCATAACCGAAGCAGTGAATGAACTAATTGCTCTAATGGAGTAATTTAATTTGATGGGTTTCACAGGAGCCAGCGTTTTGATGATAAATTCCGTTAAAAAGGCGAAAAAATGAAACACGAAATGAGGTAAATACCAAACGGATTGGTGTGCCTTAAATTGTCCACCGGCTAAGCCAATTTTTTGTATGAACCGTGACACATCATTGATGGGGGTGTCATCGGTAATAAATACAGGCAAGCCGGCAATCGCTTTGGGAGATGTTTTCAAAGTTTTATAGGCACATATATGACCCCAGGCCACATTGCCTAAAATGAATACAAAAAAAAAATAATATTTTTAATAAAAAAAGACATTTTTCAAATCAGTCATTTTTATACCAGCATAACTCAATTGTTGTTTGCCACCAACGCCCCCAATACGTGGATACACATAATTTCGCTTACGCAAATAATCCAGAACGGCGGGCATAAAATGTTTATCCGCTTCCCCGTACGTTAATGGGGGCCTCAACGCTGCAGTTGTTAGGTAATCATGTTTGTTGTGCAATAAAATATTATTTGAATTTAATACAATAGCTTCAGCTCTCAGCTTGGAAGAGGAATAGCCAGTTAATAGAAAGTTTTTATTGAAATTTTTAGAATATTGAACATCGTATTTGGGGGTTGGACATTTCGATTCGGTTTGATTAATAATCAAAGTGAACGTACTGTGGCCCTTGAACGGTACCATACAAACTGATGCACAGCTAGTATGTATTAAACGCTTTACATTATATTGTACGCACAGTTCCACAACATTACGAGTACCTAAAAATATGCAAAAGCAAAGATAATAGTTCGTTAAAATATAACTCCGACTGAAAATGTATAAAAATTCGACTTTTTTTAAAAACAACAAAAGCCAATTTACCATCAACATTTATGCGATCCAATTCCTTGTATGGCGTAGGATATGAGATATCAACCAAGCCAGCACAATGAAACACAGTGCCGACATTTTTAAAGGCGACACTCACCGTTTCTGGTTGACATATATCACCAACAAACGATATTACAGGCAGTGTTTGATCTGAAATGAAAGATTTTTTTAAGAGATTCATTTTTTTATATCCAACCAACCGTTTGCAACACCTAGAAGGAGGTGTCAGAGACCCTACAAACTGAGTCTATTTAGGAATGTATGTCCGTCTGTACGTCTGTCTGTTGTCATTCTCACGTTCGTAAAATGTTGAGATATTGAGCTGAAATTTTATACAGACACTTTTAATTTAGCAGATTCCTATTTAAAATGGGCAAAATCGTTCAAGGGACACGCCCACAATCGACAAAAACCTTTATATTTGCCACAAAAATTGACTTATGAACTTGAAATTTGATGCAAATATTTATGGTTATCCTGTCCATCGATGTTTAAAAAAGTGGGCAAAAAGTAGGACTTAAGCCAAATTTAGTTTTTTTAATTGTTCTTAATTAACTCTTATATAACCTCATACCATCGATTTCATTATGGAATGATTTCAAATCCACTGAACGTATCTCTTGTATGTTCAAAGTTCGTTTTTCATTTAGCAACAGTTTAATAATATGTTGACCAATAAAACCGCTGCCACCCGTTACCAAAACAATTTCTCCATCAGTTGTGGTCATTGTGTTAATTACGCTGTAGGTGTGTTAGTTAACTGTAAAGAAATTATAAAATGACTTTATAGTTGAAAGATCTATGACTTAACAATAATTGTAAATAATTACCATATAAATTGTTTATAAATACATACATACATATACAATGTGAAGTTGCCTTAAAAGCTGTGCTTGGTTTGCTTTCCTACTTAGTAACTTTGGTAGTTGTAACAAGAAAAAAAATGCAAATGCAAAGGTTTTGTTAAACGTACAATACAATGTAATAACTAATTACCAAAAAAAAAAAAATACTACAATAATAACAATTGCATAAGCAACAACATGAGATGGTAAAGCACACGCATAAATTGGAAAAACTGGTTTTATTTAGCACATCATTTATTCTATTGTTTTGTTGTTGTTGTTGTTGTTATATTGGCCAGGGTTAGTGAAGCACGGAATAAGAGTAAACTTTAGAGTTTTTGTGTAATGACACAATAGTTTAACACCGTTAAGCAAAAAAAAAAAAGAACTTCCTTTTTATACCAATTTCCGATTCGTTTACACTGCAGCCACTGTAAATATGTACATATAATAATTAATTATAATAAATATAATATATAATAAAAAAAACACGCATAACTTACCGGATAATTATAAATAAAAAAATTGTATTTTGTACCGGAATAGTTTTCTAGTTTTCTTTTATCATAATTTTTGAACTGGAAAGCGTGCGTTAGTCTCAGACACTGACACCGCTCTCTCTCTGTAACACCTTTATATATGGTACAGATTTTCAAACAAACAAATTTCTAATAAATCTCTTTTGTTATACTCTCACATCATTATTACCATCTTGTTTTACAACTTTATAGTCAAGCTGAGCTTAAAGATGACTTTTTCTCTCTTCTGGCGTTTTCATGAAAATTGTGCCCTGTGTTTAAAGTACGAGTCCATTTTAACTTGGTTATACATATATTGTTTAAGTAAATATATTTATTTTATGTATACATATGCAATTATTTATATAAGCAGTACACAACAGCAACATTTTCAAAAATATACAATTTTGTGGTGTAAAAAATATAAATCCTCTGTTTTTAGGTCCTCATTCTTCTTGGCATTATTTCATAATATTTATATCATTTTTATACATAATATTATTTATGTATTTACATATATGACAAGTTAAGTACTCATTAAATAACATAATTGTGCGAGTGTATATGTAAGGCATTTTTATAGAAACTTGTAGAATAATTTCTTGAAAACAAAATCCTGAGTAATTCTTTTATAATGCGCCAAGACGCTAAGATGTGGCAGCCGTTTCCGAACCCACAGTAAAATCTTTATAAAGTGAAAAAACCGAAATCTAAAATATATATAAAAATAAAAAGAGAGAATAAGCATAAATTGTTTTTTTAGGGAAGCAAACAAATACTTTATCTTGCAATTGTTGGCATAATTGTAAGGCAGCTGTTAGCATTAGTAAAACCTCACTTAGCCAATTAACAGAAGTTTCAGCCTGACATGTATCAAAACGCATAGTACCTCCAATGTTGGTCAATTGATAAACAGCAATAATCAGTTTATGGCTTTGGAGATAAAAACTAATTGCCAAATCTTCGGGCAAATTGGGAGCTAACGATTTCTATAATAATGCAATGATAAATATCAAATATTAGATCATTTTTATTGTCATAAAATAAAGATCAATTTATACCATATTGCGTCCTTTAATCAATTCATCAATTGGTTTCTTTTTAGGTATAACCAAACTTGTCCGAGCTCTTTGTAATGCTTCCATTATATTACCTATTACATGTAGTACTTCATCTGATGTTCTAATTAAAATTATATATTTTCTTATTTTTAATAACTAGCCCTTAAATGAATAACTCACTTGAAATGATATGAATCATCCACGTCATCTATATGATTGATAGCCTGCTGTAAATGATTGGCTGCGTCTTGTACTTGTTGTAACTTCCAGGGTGAATCTTGTGTAATTGAAGTTCGTTGTATTTGATGTGGTGCTTTGGATAACTTAAAACTAATATCCTAATGGAATTAATTTATAAGAATGAATAATTGTGAACGAATAATAAAGTTTTGTGTAACAAAATACCGCTTGTGTTATTGTGTCCCCTGTTAAAGTAAGTACCGCCTTTAATTGGTCTGGCGGTGAAGTAGATAAAATAAATTTTTCAGTTTTTTTACCTTCATTTTCATATAAAGGCACTGGGAATCTGTGGGCACTCTCCTATATAAACAAATTTTAAAAAAAATATTTACTTAGAAAAAAAAAAAAGAAATGGATATACTTACTATCAAAACAAATTTGAGCCTGTTAAGAAGTTTATGTACTTCTTCTTTTAACACCCATTCGAATTCAGCTTGCTAGTTAAAAAACGATTCGATTTTTTATGAATTATATTTAAAAATTTCCCAATTATTACCAAATTCTTGGCTTCTTGTTTCTCTGTATCCATTATTTTTCCTGTAGAGGTTGAATTTCTTCTTTGTTTACACTCTCTCCAATATTAAGTTTTCTATTATTTTATAACTAGTTTATATGTAACTAATCAATAAAGTGGAGGATAGAAAGTAATTTAGGCATATTTAAATCATTATTATTTTATTTTATTAGTTTAAGTTGTCCCCTAAAATAAAAAATTACTTTAAATAAACATTAAGTTTCTTTACATATGGAGAGATAATATTGTACACATCTCTGTTTTTGTGTAATTAATTCTTATAATAAAACAGGTGTGTAGAAACCATTAGTAATAAAGCAAGAAGTTTCTAGCGCCTATGAATTAATCTTAAAATTTTTGTCCCATTGTAGAAATCCAACGGACGGTGCATATAATTGGATACTATGCAATATGATTGATTTTTATAGACCAATTTCGGCTAAAGATTCTTGTGAAAATCTCGATTAATCGGGTTTCAATATTAACAAGATGTAAAAATAAATTTCCCTTTTTGTAATTCCTTTTTGTAATGGGAAATTTCTCATTTAAAATATTTCTCTCACACATATTTCTCTTTTTAAATTTACAGCGTTTCCACTATGTTAAGAAAAATTCGTGGCTAACTATTGTTGTTATCTAGGCACACGGCAAATATTTTCATAATATTAAAAACGTGAATAAAGAAGTTGTAATTATTAAACTTAAAACTTGATTAAATGGTAAAACGGCTAATATTCTAAAATAAATGCGCAAACGCTTATATTGTTTTTTTTTTTCTTTAGGGAAAACGGAGAAAAACTCAAAAAGTTAAAAAGCAACGCATTGCTCAACTGAAGCGTTTAATAAAACCCACCGATTCACGTATAAAAGAAAACTTGCTCAAAAAGCGTTTAAAAAGTGAAAATCCGCATGAACTAAAACTGAAGCATGTGCCCCAGCAAAGTTCAGCACTCTTCTTTGAGTACAATACCCAACTAGGTCCACCATATCATGTAATTTTAGACACCAATTTCGTGAATTTTAGCATCAAAAATAAATTGGATATAATTCAAGGTATGATGGATTGTTTGTATGCTAAATGTATACCTTATATATCCGATTGTGTGAGAGGTGAATTAGAAAAGTTGGGAAATAAATACAAACTGGCGTTAAGAATTATTGCAGACTCACGTTTTGAACGTTTGCCATGCTTACACAAGGGAACATATGCCGATGACTGCATAGTGGAACGTGTTAAACAACATAAATGCTATATTGTGGCCACTAATGACAAAGACTTAAAGAATCGTATACGAAAAATACCCGGTGTACCCATTATGTATGTTGCTTCGCACAAATACGCTATTGAACGCATGCCTGATGCTTATGGTGCTAAATTATAATATAAAATATGTAAAAAAAAAAAGCTAAATTTGGTTGTGTCAATTCTTTAATGGCTACAATATGTTTCAATCCAAATTTTGTATTACATTAATACGAAAAAATGTATCCAAATTTCATTTCTCTTTTTTGGGGCGTTGTAAACGCTTTGACAAAAAAAATTATTTTCATTTTTGAAATTTATTTGTTATATAAAAATAGGCATTTAAGAATGCGATAATACAAATTAGTTCATACTATTGATGATATCATCGATTTTTAAAATTGAGCGCACTGTCTCTGTTGCCAAACAAATAGCCGAAGTACTGACCAAAGTCGGCTGAATAACATTCTCGGCTAGAAGATCAGTAATAGCTCCTTTACGTACATTAATTCCAGCTGTTTTCTCTCCTTGAGCATGGCGATTCCGTAATTCCGTAACAGTAGCAATCGGGTTGAGTCCGGCATTTTCAGCTAAAGTAAAAGGAATCACTTCGAGAGCATCAGCAAAAGCACGGAAACAATAGGCGTCCACACCTTCCACAGTTTGAGCACATGCAGCCAATTGTAAGGCCATTTCAATTTCGGGTGCACCGCCACCTACAATTGTTGCTTGCCGTTTAACTAAACAACGGACCACACACAAAGCGTCATGAAGGGAACGAGCCGCCTCCTCCAATACTAATTTGTTAGAACCACGACAAATAATTGAAGCGGTTCGACCGCCATTTTGTATGCCAGTAATTTTAACAAACTTATTATAGCCACTGGTAACCTCTTCCACCAGATCAGCACTGGCCAAATTTTCAGCTACAAAATGATCCAGCGAAGCTATGGGTCTACAGCCTAAGGTCTTCGATACAAAGTCAATTTCTGTGCGTTCCACATCTTTCACAACCAAGCACTTGATTTTATCCAGAAAGTGCAGACCTAAGTCGGACAGTCCGTCACTGGATACAATTATTAAACAAAAATTATTTCTTTTTTTTATAAATTATACGATATTCTTGGATATACCGCAAAATTGATTTTTGGATCAATAAAACATTACAGCCCGCCTTTTTAATCTGCTTTACAATATTTAATATATAGGCGCGTTCCTCTTTTAAAACTCTGTCCATAGCTGCATAGTCCGAAACAATAACAGTGTGATCCATCTAATAAAAAAGATACAGATTGTATTACATTTTTGTTTTTTTTGTAAAAGAAATAAATCTTACATCAGTTTTCGGAGCTGATATACAAAATTGTATTAAACCAATTTTTGCTTTCTCAATATGTTTGGGTGCATTAGTACCAGCTGAACGTGAGGTAAACACTAATCCTTCTACTAATTCGGTATCTTCAACGGTGCCTCCAAGACTCTGAATAACTTGAATATTTTTAAGATCCACTGAATTCGTCTTACCCGTTTCGGCGACTTTAAGAACTGCATCAACTGCAATAGGGGCCAACAGGCTGCTCTGCTGCGATACTACTTTCGAGTTTAATGAGGTTGAAGCACTTTTAACTAATGTTTCACGATCGCTCATCTCTATGGGAGTAGACATATCGTTGAGTATTTCAATACATTTCGCAGCACAGCGTTGGAAAGAGTCCGAAATAGCTGTGGGATGTATGCCTTTCTGTAAAAGCTTTTCACATGCTTCTAACAGAGCGCCTGCAATAACCACAACCGATGTAGTGCCATCACCAGCCTCCACATCTTGAGCTCGTGACAGTTCCACTAACATTTTAGCAGCCGGATGTATGACATTCATTTGCTTTAAAATCGTAGCACCGTCATTAGTAATTGAGACTTCTCCGTTACCCGATTGTATCATCTTGTCCATACCTCGGGGGCCTAAACTTGTTCGTATGGCATCACAAACAGCTAAAAAGAATATGCTATGTATTATACTTTAATGCAAATGGACAAGTATTCTAAAAATTTTACATAGATATACAATATATGTAATTAGAAAATTTGGCTTCGGCCAAATATTGAGTACCCACCAAAAGCACCAACCTTCTATATTTTATGGAAATTTATGTCGCTTAACCTATTTTCTCAACTTCATTACCAATCTGCGCACAGAAAGTACCAAGATAATGGTTACTACAAACACACCCACACATATGGACAGAGAGCCACACAAACATGGCCTCATCAACTCAGTTTAAGATGGTGATTTAGATTACCTATAAATGCCATGAAAATACTATGTATCCCCCCTTATATGACGTGATGTTTATAATTTTCAAATTTCTTAAAATTCTAATACATTTTGTCGTACCTTTAGCTGCTTGGATATTCGATAGGCGCACATCTGCCGGTTTCGATTTATCTTTAAAAGATTGTTCCTTGGGTTTGTTCATCATATTACTTGCTTTAAGTACCATTTTGATGAAAATATATTCTTCAGCAATTAGAACTTTCTCGAAATTTTTATATTCTGATGATGATATATTAAAAAAATGAAGAAACTGTTAGAATAATTTCCACATGTCATTAAAAATTTTATTATTATCGAATTTGTGTATTATCTAGTGGTGGTATAATCTACAGTATTGTTCCGATTAGTCTCAATAAACTTAAGTATTATTTCTAATGTTTAACAAAACAAAAAAGAAATACATTTTGTGCAATTACAGAAGACGGATAGACCATTAGTACTATAATGTAATACTAGACACAATAATCGATTTTTCAAGACCAAATTTTGTTAAAGATTCTCGAGAAAATTTCGTCTTTCAAAATTAATTAACTACATATAAAATTAAATTTCCCTTTTTTTAAATTCTCTCTCAGGGAAATTTTGCATATTTCTCTTTTTACTCTCTCACGGTGTTGCCACTACGCCAAGAAAGAAACTATCGTTGCTAACTATCGTTGCTATTTTGGCGCACGTCAAATTGGCGCAAAATTGTTTTAAAGCAATGAAATAAAATAAATGTGATATAAGCAAACAGTTAACATTTAAAACATTTACATTAAAATATGGATACTGTAAGGCGTTTAGAAGTGAAATTACAACGACCCAATGCTATATTTGAAGTATGGTTAGAGCGTTGGTTACAAGAAGCTGAAGCAAAAGGCCACAAATCACGGTACAAATTACGTGAGGCTCTTGAAGCTTTAAAAATGTATCCGTTACCATTATCGTCAGGGCGAGAGTGTGCCATTCTAAGAGGCTTCGGCAGTACACTGTGCAATTTGATCGATGAAGAAATGAAGCAGCAACTTAAAAAAGCACAAATTATAACCGTCAATAGTAGTGTGTACCAGCAAGAGGTGCAAGAAGTGATTAAGTCAGTACAGAAAAATAAACGCTTGACATCGAAAAATGTAGATAAACCTAAAAAATTGACCAAAAGACAACAAAAAGCTTTGGAAGAAGAAGAAGAACGTTTAAAAACCGTACTCATGATCCCGGGCACATTCCGTATAGTACTGTTGGTGGATGTACAGGAAACCAGCGGTAAACATAAAAAAATTTTGGATCAAACCCGTTGTTATTTAGAATCTATGCATGTTGAATATGAAGTTAGACGTTTAACGGTAGGCGATTTTTTATGGATAGCACGTGATCACGAAGGCAATGAATTGGTTTTACCATATATAGTAGAACGCAAACGTATGGATGATCTGGCTCATAGTATACGTGATGGCCGTTTTCATGAACAAAAACATCGCTTAAAGCATAGTGGCCTGCCCAATGTTATATATCTAATTGAAGACTATGGTGATAATGAACATTTGGGCTTACCTTTGGCCAATTTGAGACAAGCATTAAGTAACACATTAATACACAACAACTTTTCGATAGTGCACACCGACAATAATCACCGTTCCATGATCTATTTGCAAAGTGTAACCCAGCTCTTAATACGTTTATTTAAAGATTGTATTTTGAAAAGTTGCTCAAAGGAGTATTTGGAGGAGAATAAGTACAATGCAACGGAGGCAAATGTAAAACCATTATTAAAATTTAAAACATTATATGAAGAATCAGCACGGAACGCACAACTTATATGTAAAGAAGTATTTGTTCAACAGCTCGTACAATTGCATTCTTTATCATTGGAAAAAACCTTAGCTATTGTGGCTGTTTATCCCACACCGAGATATTTGCTAGATGCGTACGAAAACTGCCAAACTGTGGACGAAGCTAGACGTTTACTTAATAATATACGCTTTGGCCAGTTGCAGCGTCCCATTGGTGATAAAATCAGTCAAACAATACACGATTTTTATAGAATTGTTTTCTAACTAATGAATGATTTTTATGTCAGGTAAGTAAGAAAACTATTTTGTTCGGATTTTTTAATATTTTTATATTAATTATTTATAATGTAACGGTTTTATACAGTATTTGTTCTTGGCATAAATATTTTTTGCTTGTAAGAGAGAAACAAAAAAAATCCTTTCATTCAAATGATATAAATTGCTCACAATAATGAGTATTTTTGTTGTTATTTTGTTTCTCATAATCACATAAATGACGCTAATTATAGACGAGTAGTGTCCGAAAGTCCATTAATTTTTTTTTTTTTTCATTAAAAATGCTTTGCTCAAATAAAAAAAATGCCATAAAACCAGAAGAGAACAAAATTTTGCAAATTATTCTCCGGTCATCATTTCCATGAATTCTGTAAAAGTAGAAAATATATACAAATACAAATAATTAATATAATATGACACTGCCTGCGCGAAAACTTAATCAAGCGGAGAAAGCTCTTAAGATGCTTATAAAGAAATTTTTATGAAATTTTCTGTGGATTTGTGTGGAATATGAATTAAAAAAAAAATAAATAAAAAAAAAAAATGAAATTTAAAAACCCTTCTACACCTACCATCAAAGTCCACTGTACCAGAACCATCCGAATCGATTTCTTCTATCATTATATCCAGTTCCTGTTCGGTCAGTTGATCGTCTAATTCTTTTAAAATCTCCTTCAGACAAGTGGTCGGAATAAAGCCATTACCCTGTTTGTCGTACAAACGGAAAGCTTCACGCAACTCTTTTTGCATAGCTTCAGCATCTTCTTCTACAATAAATTTGGCAGCCAATTGTACAAATTCTTCAAATTCCAAACGGCCAGATTCTACAGAAAAAAAAAAAAAATTTTTTAATTTAAAAATATTTTTGAAAAAATTGTAATACTTTACTATCTTCATCGACTTCTTCAATTAATTCTTCCAGAATTTTCTTATCGAAAGGTTGACCCATTAGACGCAATATATCAGCCACCATTTCGGTTGGTATACTGCCAGTTTTCTGATGATCAAAACTGTTAAATGCTTTTTGTAGAACTACAGAATAATTTCAAAATATTAGAAAAAAATATTTAGAAAAAAATAATTACTTACCAGCTATTTGTTCCGGAGTCAGATCTTCATCCTGGAATTAAGAAAAAAAAAAAAATATAAAATTGAAAAAATTTTAAAGATCAACATTATTAAAAATAATTTAACTTACTATGGTACTCATGTCGAATTTCCCGTGATGAGCAATTTTGACGGATTTTATTAAAACAATTATTTGAAAAAATGTAGGCGGTTTGGCTAGATCGTCCTTAATGTTCAACGATCTGAATCTGACTGTGCTCGTTGAAGCAAACAATTCCAAAATATTCGTGTATATAAATGGATATATATCTATAGCATAAACTTTTCTACATACAATGTGTTATATACACTTGTGAATCCATTTCACCACCACTACCACCACCATCATCATCGCCCCAAGCATTCGCTTTTCTTAGCACACAACACAAACATATCCATCGCTGTATTCCATTTTTGTGTTTATTGTTCGTTCTTGTGATTTTTATTTTAGCAAAATACTGTAAACTGACAAAACTATAGTGGTTTACAAATGTTTATATAATACACATAAAACGGTTTCCCGCTTCCTCTCTTTTTTATTTTATTTCCCTTGTGTATGTATTTGCTTGTTTACTGCATGTATTACTCTCCGATCGGTACTCTGTTAGCTACTGTAACGTTGTGTGTATATAAATATATATTCTTTTTAACAACAAGTTCACACTTTCAGTGATTTCTATCCAGCACATGGGCCATGAATGTATTTACAGCCAATCATGAGCGATTGTTACAGTTAGTCAACCATTCAATACTCTACACTGTTCAGTAAATAAAAAGGTACCGTACTATGCGTACCCTATGAGGTATGCTTAGGAATGATTTAATTTTAAGGATTTTATATGGGGGAGGGGTTCTAAAAATAGTCTAATCTGGTCCATTTTCAATAAAGTTTCCCTTTGGCCAATACATTACCTTGTACCAAATTTCATCAAAATATCTCAAAAAATGCGACTCTTAGCTTGCCCACAAATTTACAATGGACAAACCGACATGGTTAAATCGATTCAGATTTTGATTCTGAATCGATCGGTATAACTAAAGGTGGGTGTTTAGGAGTTACAAACATCCACACAAACTTAATATACTTTTTGCCACAAGTGGGGCAGGGTTTAATTACGAAACTTTGCTACATAGAGACTAAAGGAGGTTTAAATAAAACTTTAAAATATTTCAGCAACTAGGACTTCAGACAGACGGACATGGTTACAATAACTCAGAGAAGCTTTCAAATGCCCATAACTCGCTGATTATGACAAAATGTAAGAATCTTATGTTCAGGTATTCATATCCTTCATGACCATCTCTATTTCAAAACAATTATATATTTAATTTTATTAATTCGATCCAGTATTTATACAAAATATATACGTCTCGCTATAGAACAAATAATTATAATAAATTTCATAATTTAGCCAACACACAAACATTAGAACTAATGCAAGGGTTTGTTTCTTTCTGTGTTTGTGTTTGTTTACAAATTTTTATAGCACATGCAAAATTTCTTTAGTTTAGGATCTTGAACGCAATGTGAATACATGGCATAACGATTTAAACGGCTAATCATATTTATATCAAATTTAAGTTGACGACTGTTGATATTGTATTGATAGCTGGCATCAAATTTAGCTCTGTGCGGTTCCACCACAAACGTAATGCGATAATGTAGCCATTTAGCTGTATCATATAAGTAAGGAAGAATTAAATTGATTTTTAGATTTGCTTCTGTAATGCGTTTAAATTGTAACGGAGCACAAGATAATGTAACATTATTATCTTGTAGATAATTGTTAATGTGTTTGATAATTTGTTGAGTGTGATTTATTAGCAAAGATGAGGTTTTGTTAAGGCTGTAATATGGATGACAGGAACACCAATGATCTGCTATACCAGCTTCCCAGCAAGTTCGCTGCCATGGTACTGGTTTCAATAATGTTTCACAACTCTCACAAGCTAAATTATTGGATGTTATAATACTCAATGTGTCATTTCTTCCATTATATTGAGTCATCTTAGCTAAATTCTGTATGGTAGCGTGTATATCATAGGGACTGATTAGACGATGCTGATTATTTTTTAAATAATTTATTGCTTTGGGATGCTGTGACAGTAATTTGGTTGGTAGCCATATAAAAAACATAGGTAGACGCTCCTCTATAAAACCTTCTTTGCGATTACGTAAAAAACCCCAACGACTGCCATGATCGCTGAAGAAAATCACCACATTATGCTGAAAAATGTCAAGTTTTTCAAAATCTTGAAAATAATTCACTATAAGATCATCTAAAGCGCGAGCGCCGCGCCAATTATTATGCGTGGCACTATTAGTCCAAAATAAACCAAAAATCTTTTCCCCCAAATAACGTTCAGCAAACTCTCTACCAAAATCGTAAATGTATTCTGCGTAGAATTTTTCTCCAATACACAAACGTTGGCCATAATGCTTCAGATAGGGTAAATATTTTTCTAATGCTAATAGTAAAGGTCGCTCGTAGTAGTCGGTGGGTGGTTTTAGAAAACCAGCTTTACCAAAATTGAACGTACTCATCGATTGATCATCTTCGGCCAGGGCTGTATGAAAGCCTTGTTCTTGCAAAGTTTTGAATAGTGTAGGACAATTATCAAGGCCACCGCTTGTACTGGGTTGACAAAATTTGTCTATTACAGTAGCATTAAGGCCCGTTAATATAGCCATTAAATTAGGAAACGTATTATCATCTATCTGTTGCAACAAAACATTTATTTTTTTAATAAATAAAATCACAAATATTGCTTGGAAAATAATACCTTATTATATCCCGACAACTCAAACCATCCATTCTTCTGTAGGTACCGCACAGTATTAGGCATAGTGCGACGCACATTGAACTGTGACAGCGAATCTATACCAAACATTAATATACCAAAATCTTGGGGATTCGGTTTGAAATTATTTAACCGCTTTTGTATGAAAAAGAAACCCTCCTGATATATGATAGATTGATTATTTAGTTTCCGACATTCAATCAGCATATAATCAATATTGCGTGAGATGGTAAAGTTTAAAGCCTGCGTTGAAAACTTTTGGCAATCCAGTAATCTGTGAATTATGGAAGAAGCTTTAATTTAGGATAATGCAATAACTTCAGTTAGTTTTTCAACACTTGCTTGATTTTGTTGTCCGTTAAGCGTATTATGGGTTTGTAACAGCATTCAAATCCATTGACAGATGTATTATATAATTCCGCCAAACTGTAATTGATGTGTAAAAAATATTGGTCATTTTCGTGATTGTAATATTTTTGAACCAATGCTGGCCGCTTTGAACATTTAATCGGTGGCTTTTGTATTAATTTAATCATAACATCCAAGGTGAATGGATTAAAGGATGGTATATGGCAATTATTGCTGTCCACCAAATACATAGATTCCGATTCGTTGTACTTTTCTCTCGTTTTATATTCCACCATACTGACACCAGTATGTGCCAGCTTGTAGTACAGTATTAGGCAAATCATTGCGAACGGTAAAATATATTTAAAAACTCCTACCACGGGATTGGTGTAGACCGTCATGTTGAGGGGAAAATTTGTTTTTTTTTCAAATATATGACTTTTCAAGTATATGATAAAAAAAGCACAGCCACCTCAAATTATATAAAAAAATCTCGGCTCCATATCTTTTTTTGTGACAAAAAAAAAAAACAAATAAATTTCTTAAACCTCCCAGTCATCATAGTGAATAATGATGAACCTACACAAAAAATTCACATAGAAAAAAAAAACATTTCATTTCATTTTTTTTTTTTAAAAACATTTTATCTTTTATTTGGTGCTGAGAGGATCTGTGCTAAGGCGCGCATTTCATCGGTAGTGCGACGATTGCGCCTAAAAATGGGAGCATCGATTTTATCCGTATAGACCATCGCTAAATCATTTAGCCAACCATAAACTTGATTTGTTGTTATAGGAACTGATTGCCAGTAACGCGGATCATACTTGAGTCGTTTGTTTATTTCCCGTTCATAAATTGGTACATTTTCCAATTGTATTAAATTGACATCGGTATCATGACGAGCATAAAACTTGGGTGTCAACGGTTTGATGCGATAATTTGGTTTAAAAGCTTTACTTAATTCTTCGTTAGGTTGATTGCCACCGCAACAGGCCATTGCTCTAATTATTTAATATTTCACTTCACGCTAGAAAACTTATAAAAAAATAAAAAATATTCTTCGATTTGATTTTGTGTGACAGTTAAGGTCGAAAATTTTTTCTATATGAGTTTAAATCGTAAATTATTTTTTTTTTTTTTTGGGTGATTTTAATGCTTAATACGTTCTAATGGAAATTAAGTGGAAAGTATTTTTATAGCAAACAAGGTGAATGTAAGAAATTTCATCTACGCCTTTTTTTACGTTATTCCGAAATATTTTAGTCTTCTATAATCTCTTTTTTTTCAAACATTTATTTACATAAATAATTACGTACAATATAATTGATAATTACAATTATTTAATTGGTTTTATTATTTTTATTTAATTGACCGCTTAAGGGTGCAGTTTTATCAATATTATTGGTCGAATTGTTTAAAAGAGCTGTAAGAGTAGCATGCGATGAACTTAATGTGCTTGATTTACTTTTCTGAGGATTTGTTGAATCTGCTGTCGTATTATTTGTTGTATTGTTTCCATTCAAAACGGACGCACAACTGTCTGTAGGAGGTTGTTGTGTAGTTGTTGTGGCTTGGGTAGTTGGTGTACCCTGAAGTAAAGCATTTCTTAAATGACTGTTACTTTGCATAGTGTTGCTGGTGCCAGCAATAGAATACGAATTGGTAATGAGACCGCGACTCTTAATATTCAAGTCGACAAAGAATATTTTCATTTTCTGTATAATAAAATCGGCGACAGTAAATGTCATCATTAGCGATAAATCAATATTGGGTTTATTGCGGTAGATTTCATGCGTTTGGTATAAACGATTAATTTCATCATATATCAAGAACAGGAAACGTGAGCTACGATTTTGTTGTGGTATTATTTGTTGGGCTACTAACCAATCGCGATCTTCATTATCCGGCAAATAACGTATAAGTTCAGGATGTTTGCTGGCCAAACGTTCTTTACCATCACTGCCAAAACCGAACGCCTGATTGGCCTGTACATCTAACACAAATTTCGTTGTGGTGGATATATGAGCGGTATTCCAATAAATTTGTCGTCTGGCTGTTTGTACTGTTGTATGGAGAATTTTTTGCTCGTTTGTTATATTAGCACTATTGGTATAGTTAGCTAACGTACTGGTTGGTGCTGCAGTAAGTGGGACTGCTGGTTTTATAATATGTTCCAGTGATTGTAGTTGCTGTTGCGGCTGCGATTGTATTATCAAATTATCGGGAAAAAAGCGTTTTTGTAATTCCACAGTGGTTATGGCTGATTTCGTATTGGTAGCCGGCCTCTTTACGGCCATACGCACAGTACTCTCCTGACTTAGTAAAGGATTTTGTTGTTTCGTTCTATACACTTTATATTGAGATTTGGCATTCTCCAATAAAGCGCAAGACATTTTTTGAAACTAAAGAAAGAACATTTATTACAAAAGTAATCAGAAATCGAAATAATTAAAAGCAAAACTCACCACATCTTCATTTATCGCACCTTGGCCCAAATTTTCTTTAATATTTTTAAATGCAGGTTTAAAATAATTCTATGATACGTGAATAGTGATTAATTTGTAAGCATTAAGAGTAACCGTGTGTCACTTACCTCAATGAATTTCTTAACCAAATCATTGATATCCTGATCAAAGGAATTTTGTACTGCTATGCGAACCAACTCTAGAGAACGCATAGCTGATTCACTTGTAGAAGTAGTATTTGTGTGATAGCAACCATAACGTTGTCGCAATTTTTGTAAAGTATTTTCAGCATATTGTGGTGTTGTCACAAATTTCTAAGAATTATGTTACACAAGAATATATATTTGGAAGAAGAAAAAATACAATTCAATGTTACATACAATCATATCGGTGGTATTGGCTGTGGGAATG
The DNA here is from genome assembly GCA_963978525.1 of Ornithomya fringillina. NCBI lineage: Eukaryota > Metazoa > Arthropoda > Insecta > Diptera > Hippoboscidae > Ornithomya > Ornithomya fringillina. Next base: position 3,514,530 of record OZ021692.1, on the reverse strand, counting down.
GTAGCTGGAAGTTCGGTTTTTACTGCCAAATTGCCAGGAGGACTAGCTACACTTGTAACCATTGAATGGGTTGTTTGATTTGAACAATTAGAATCGTCCGATGATGAATTGAGGCCTGTGGGAGATCGATTGGCTTCTGTTGAGGATGCAGATGTCGAGCCTGTATCACTGAGAATTTTCCAACTTCTCTGTATGACCATGTTAGCAACTTTTTATTCCGCTTTTGATTTAATTTTAATCTTTTAAATTGAATGTTTTTCAATAATTTTCCATCGCATAAATAAATATGTGAACGTATGTGTTTTAGGTGTTTATATCCTTAGGAAATAATATTATGCGCAGGTTTTTGTTCAAGCTCTCTCTCTCACTCTCTCTTTTCTATATATCATTTTAACAGTTGACATCCTCCAATTCACCCTCCATTTCTAAATGACGTTCTGCCTCTAGTACCTGCCTTAACGAACTACAGTCGTCTTCTTCTTCTTCATCGTCATCCTTTTCTTCACTCTCCTCCATAGGTTCTGGAATGTTATTTTTGTTTTTTTTCCTATGTTTACGCGTTAAATTTTTGTCAAATTCGTCCATATAAATCAATGGGGTGGTGTAACTATCTGGCTTTTTATATTCATTACTTACAGTCATTTGTAAAATGTCTGGTATCATAAAAGAGAAAAGCCAACATACCAAAGGTGTTGTACCACTGGTATAACTCGCCTCTTTATGATAAAATAGAAAGCCATCCAATGGTGGTTTATTGTCTGGCCAAATGGGATAACGTTGCAGTAGCACAGCCGTTTGCTCCTCATTGGCTAAATCATAACTTTTTAAGAGATGAAAACGTTTGCAATTAGTATCCGTAATTTCTTGCAGTTCATCTTTTATATCATCGAAATGAGAACGTAACCAAAAAAAGCGAAATTGTGCTTCACAATGCAATAGTTTAATGCGACTAAGGGATATCGCATCTAATATATAAAATGTATTACTGGCCGTATAGTATATACAATCTAATATGGTGCATTGGCCACGTTGGAGATTTCCCGGCTCTCCGCCCGGTAAACGACTACGGAATTCACACCGTAAACGTCCAGTTTTACTATACATACGCGTTATACCACCGCTAGCTGTTACCAGACATCTTGTACCACGAGGACAAGGCACCAATAACCAATCACCAAGATTGTTAGGCTTTTCTCTCATCCATTCCGATAATTGTAGACTGATTTCATTGCCATATATCTCTTGAAAGGTGTGCTTTTTACGTTTCACTTTGCGTTCTTCAATATCCACATTACGTTGATTATCATGAAGTTGTAATCGTTGCTCTTTTTGTTCCTTTAACAAATGTAAACGACGCTCCTCTTGACGTTCTTTTAAATTGATATTTTTCTTATAAGTTTCTTTAAACATTTTATTTATTTATTTATTACATTTGTTTCCACAACAAAAAGCCGGATCATAAAAAATCCATGTGTCATTGTTATTTAGTAGTTTCTTTATAAAATGTTCGCATATCTTTTAATTGTGTTAACAAATTAATTATTTATTTAATATTTTTCTAATTTTTTGTTTTTAATCCAATTCATATATATTATCCTGTTAAATCACATGTTAATAACACATAAAAAGTTTGTTAATGAACTAATATTTCAGCATTTAATTATTTTAATATTGCATAATCAGGCTTTAACATGGAGAGAGAAAAAAGCAATAGTCTGATTATTGAAAACGTAAACTCTGAAATTTAATAAGTTAATGATTTTATTTTTCATTAATTTCAATTTTAATTCATTTCATTTTTATGTTTAATAGGAAATATATCAAATTGTTCTTAAAAATTTCGTACTATTATTATAGCATAGAAATGAACAGGTTTTAACAGGTTAGTGTGAAGGAGAAAATTTCGTGCATTTGTATACAATCATACATATGTAGGGTGTAATGAGATTTTCTTGCCATAAATATAAATATTTGTAATCAGTATACACTGAATTCTCTTTTTACGCGATAGATACGTTTCCAAAAAATTCGTGTATAAAAAGATATTGGCTAAATGGATGAATAATAGATTGGTTCGAGATTAAAAAAAAAAAAAATTGAAATCGTGTTAAAACAAAACAATTCGTGTAAAAGGAGATTTTTTTTTGTTTTAACTCGTGTAAAATCAAAATCGTGTAAAAAAATTTCGTGCAAAAAGAGTATTAGATGTATGTAGCAACTACATCCGTTTGTCCGTATTGAAGTTTTTAAGGCTACCGATGTTATGCTGAAATTTGATCCATTATTCTTAGTTTACAAATGATTTTCAATTTTAATTTAAAATACAACTTATTTACACACATACTTATGTACATAAAGCTGACCAGCTAATTATTATAAACGAAAATGTTAAAAGAAAACCAAAATCATGCAAAAGTTTTGGGAACAAATTTGACCTAAATTCGTTTGATTTAATACTTTAACTCATACTTACACTTCTCACATCTAATACATCAATTGTGGACAGTTTTCCAATTTAATTTAAACCTTAAAAACTATATAAATCTCTTCTCTATAAAAGCAACAATTTTATTTGTTTAAATAAACATTTGTATTAAAACAAGTCAATGGTAAAGATCTTCTCAAATGGTAACATTACTAAAACGTATAAAAATTTTAAATATCATCAAATATCTATTTATTTATTTTTGTAGTATTTAATAATTATATTAATATTGCACTTATCTATTGGGTGGGCTGATGTGGCTCATGTGTTAAAATCGGATATTGAGGAATATCACAAAAATGATGTGGACGATTATTTTTTTACTTTACCGAAAACATCGACAGAACTGCCATATAATTCGGAACAATATCTGCCTACAAGATTAAAAAATGCTTATATACCGCCAGCAGAATTAAAAGTTACAAAAGATAATTATAAAACATTATCTAGAAAGTATAACTATTGGCGTTCTAAGGAGGAGCATATGTTGCCTAAGGATTATTTGTATTTATCACCGAAAAAGGAGTACTTAGCAGCTAAACCGGAATATTTACCATCACAAACCATAGACTTGCCACGTAAACTAGAGTATACCCCACCTACAACAACAAGTCCTTTGTATTTATCCCAGAAAACGGAATATTTGCCACCTAAAATAGATTATACACTACCCTCTACCTCTACTTCGAATCCTTTGTATTTACCATCAAAAACAAATTATTACTATACGCCATCCTCTACCTCAGGTCCTTTGTATTTACCACCCAAAACGGATTATTTACCAACGAAACAAAAATACTTATCATCTAAAGTAGATTATACGTCACCGTCTACTTCAAGACCCTTGCTCTTCTCACCAAAAACGGATTACTTGCCACCAAAAGCAAAGTATTTGCCGCCCAAACCTCTAACACCAAAGCCTCTATATTTACCATCGATTAAAACGGATTACTTGCCGCCAAAAACGAAGTATTTGTCATCAGGAGAAGATTATAAGCCACCTCCTACTTCGAGGACTCTATATATACCCCCTAAAAGGGATTACTTGCCACCAAAAACAAAGTATTTGTCATCCAAACCAGATTATTTACCATCCTCTACTTCAAACCCTTCATATTTACCAACGAACGCAGAATATTTATCATCTACAACATCTAAACCTTATTATAAGACATTAAAAAAGCCGTTACTTATCTCGTTTACAACAATTAAACCACCAACATATTTAACAAACGTGACCTTAAGTCCTTTTTATTTGCCCCCTACAAAGGACAGATCTTTAAAAGATTCCTATCTACCACCTAAAAATGTAAACTATTCATATCCTATACCCAATGCAGTAAGACTTTCGCATTTGCAAGCACCACCAATTGAACATAACTCCGTTTATGATAATTATAAAACGGATTATGTATCAACAAATTTAGATAAAACAGAGTCCACATGGGAATCAAATTATTTAACCGAGACAACATTACATGATGATTACTTACCGCCAACGGATTCATATCTTCCACCGCTTCAATCGAATGTTTTATCGGAATCATCTCATGATAATTATGAGTATTTGCCTTCTATACCAATATATACACGAAAATCATCATCTAATTATCAAATACCCATACCTTCCTATGCCGCTTCCTCGGCAGAAGATTCCAGAGAAATTGTAGAAACACAACATAATGATGGTTATCATTATGATAAACCTGCAAAAGAGTTTGTTTATTAACTAAACTTAATAATGATGTTACACAGTTCTTGTTAGTGTATATTTATATATGTAATAAATGTTTAAAAGTTTTTTATTATTGTGTTAAAATTGAATTCGTTTTTTATTTTATGACATTTTTTTTGTTGTTATTTTGATTTTAGATAATATCTGATTTTTACAATTTTTACGAAATTTGTATTAAAATGTAAAGCACACTTTATATTACATTATAAAACTTCAAAAAGAAACAAACAAAAAAAAAAAAAAATTGCTTACATCAAGGAGAAAAATTCAAGGAAATTTGTAAATATTGTACAAAATACCAAAAACAAAATGTGATATATATAACTATATATATTAATTAATTGTTGAATAACAGTTCGGCACACCACATATAATTCTTTTTCTTGGACAGTAGAAGGTCAATTATTCTGCTTACACAAGTCCTGGCAAGAATCTCAACATTTACCGGTTTATTAAAACCATATACACATTCACTCATTCACTTATTGTGGAGTGGGAATTCTTATATGTATATGTGTTTGTGGTAAATATGTTATTTATGCGTCAGAAAAACTGGCTTTGTAAATGTATACCAATGACCTTGTTGCGATATACTCAATCGATGCGTTATTTTGGTGGGTTTGCTTTATTTTGTTTATATGTATAAACTTCATATATATTATAAAAGTTGTACTAAGTTTATCAGTTTGTTTGTCTCACTTATATATAACATTTAACAGCATTAATCTAAACATGTCCATACGTCCGTGTATTCTTTGTAAAAACATAAGTTGTGAAATTTTCTACCGGCAATATTTTTTTTTTTTAAATTAGCAAAATCTTTTTTTTAGAGCCCCGCCCTTATAATCTTATACCGTTACATAAATAGGGCTACAAAATTGAAATATATTGCACGTAGTAGATATATTTTTATACTCTTTTTAGAAGGAAATTGTATGTGTTGCATAATTTAATGTTCACATTAAATATGTAGCATACATCTTAGCAAGCGCTAAAGAAAACATGGTTACCTGTATACACATAAATAGAGGGTTTTTAAAATTTCGGCCAAACCAGCTGTAATTTTTTTTTTGTTATGCGTTTAAACTTTAAAGGCTTCACTACCGGGAAACAGGTAATTACAACAACTTTATTATGTTATTGTTGTAATTTTATTATTGTTGAACTTAAATGAAACTAAAAGTGATACGATTTACATTTATAACGCGTATGGGAATTTAAGCATATGTGTGTATACAGACAAAGTTATAAATGATGGTGTTTATGTGATTGTATTGTAATTATGTCGATTATTTTTTTTTACATATTTATATAAATATGATACAATAATTTTATCACACATTTTAGATAAATTTATTTGTAACTGATAAAACGCTCCTTTATTATGGAGCTTAGAGGAGACATCTAAGGATATGCTTTAAAATGGGATAAAATGTAATTGTATAAAGGATTGATTTAAAAATATATTTAAAAAAGTAACTCTGTTAAAAAATCTATCTGGTTCAAGGTCTAAGTCAACCTTTGATCTTTCATTCACTTATTCACATATATAATATGTAAAATATTATGCTGGTGATGAACATATTTATGGTTGATTATGTGTACTTGATTCACCCCAATTTTAGCTTCTCACATAAGCTAACCAGTATATTAAATTTGTTAATGCGTTTGCAATTAACAATTTTTAAGGATTTCACAAATATTTTTAACAAACACTATACATATGTTTCAATCGGCACCCCCCCAATCGAAAAAAGCCTTAATATACAGTTAAAAAAATGAGAATTTAAAATAAATTTTTAAGTTTAGTGAATTTAACGCGCTAGTAAAACAAGTGAAACTGTTGTAGTCAGTCAAGCTGGACCATTTAATGCTCTACACCATTTATTTCCACAAGTTATGCTACAAGTATTTTAGTTGTTTCAGTAAAAGCAAAGCATTGCCATATACGTGACTTCGAGCAATATTATTATTTGGAAAGAGGTTCTAAAAATGGCCCAACTGGGTGCCAATTATTAAGCACGTTTATTCTTTATAAAATTTTACCAAAAATATTAAGAGTTGTAATTTTTAGAGAATTTAAAAAAAGGGTGAACAATACAAAGATTTGTCATTGAAATAAGTTAAAAATTGCGACTAAAGAAGAAATTTATATGGACATAAAATGGAAGGGGTTAAATGGATTCGGGTTTTGCTGTATACATATAACCATGTCCGTCTGTCCATCTAAATTTTTGCGCAAGCTACAGGTCGCAGTTTTTGAGTTATTTCGATGACATTTTGTACATGTTGTACATGGACCCTATTGAAAATGGACCGGATCGAACTCTTTTTATAAACACTTCCCATTAAAGGACCTATTATAATGGAAATCTTATATCGCAATTCTTAAAATTTTTTAACAAAAACAGGTAAAGAATAGTTGATTGGCTTTATAATTAGCTCTGCCAAATTTGAACCCGATCGGTCTATTTTTAGAACCTCTTTCCATATAATGATATTTCACGAAGTGGCTTTTGTGGCAATACCTTGCGTTTACTCACACAACTAAACTGATTGTAGCACAATTTAAAAAGTTAAGTTGTGTCGGACTTTACTATATGTTTTTATTACAATAACTATATCATATATAACAGTACTTTTAATCTAATTCACTTTTATTAACATTTATACATACATACAGGCATCTGTTAAATGTTATTAATTTTATGAATATTAATAATTTATTTAATGTTTGAAGCCTTTCAAAGGAAATATTCTCTAAATAATTAGCCGGTTCGAGTGGTTTTTCACTATACATATGCATAACTTGCATGTGGATGTCATATGGTATGAAGTAACATACAACTCGCGTAGACTACCTTACTTAATAATATCACATCATATGCTGGCGGCGACGCATTGTTGTGCAAATAGACGCCCAGCAGCACAGAAGATGTTTCATGACAATGTATGCGTGTGTATATATTTCGTATATATTTTGTTTAAAAGATGAAAACATCCTTAACTTGTTTTTCTTATCCATATAAATAATTTAGCAATCGCAAAAATCAGCGCAGTCTTCTGTTGACTATAGTTGGATATGTTTAAGAATTCGTATGCGTGCGTAAAGTCATATAATTTGTGTTGCGTATATATATAAAAAATATTTATTATAAAATGGTAAGAGTTAAGATCTTGCCAAATATTATGGAAATCAAATTAATTTTCTTCCGATTAAAGTGTAACAAAGTGCCAAGTGTTTAGTTTTTTTTTCCGTTTTTTTTTTTTTTAGATAATATTTGTGGTTATTGCTTTGGCTTGTGTTGTCAGAGCTGATGTGTCGGAATTATTTGCCTCTAGTAATGATTTACAAGAAGATGGTTATCATTATCTAAAACCAAAAATTGATTTTATTATAAAACCTCAGCCGAAATGTGAAACATATAAACATGATAATGCAGCAATAACGTCTAATGAAATTAATAGTCCCATAAATACATTATTTTCGGCCTATGAAACACCCCAGCCAGGATCATTATTGCAGGATATTTATAAACAAAACTATAACGATAAAAGTGTCAGTGAACAAGTCACTCCCAAATATGACATTTCAAAGGTAGTGGAGTCAAATTATGAACAACCTTATGAAAAAACCAAATTGGAATTATCAAAGCCAGTGGAAATACAGCAACAGAATTTAAATTACCATTCAGAGACTAACAATTATAAAAGTTCTGCACCACCTGTGTACCATTACCAAACATCTCTACCAAACCCTATTGATTTTAATTATACTACAAATGAACAAATACTACCAGCTAACAAATATGAGACTTCGAAATCTAATTCGGTTGTGGCCAAAGATGATAAACTTACATTGCCTTTCAATCAATACGAAGGTCCTAAAATTACAACAAACAATGAAATTACCAGCACATCATCGCCAAAAACGGAAGATAATCGAGGAGAAAGTTATTATTACGGTTTGGCAAAGAATGTTTTTGGTTTAAATGAACCACTACCGCTTATACCGAATGTACCTGTCATACCCGAGAAGCCCCATATCCACTTCAAGTATGAAGATGAGAATCTGCCTAAAGCATACGAAGAGGAATCATTAACATTCGCAAAACCTTTAGAGACATCAGATAAGTTAGTCATACCCACAAACACAGCGAATGATTATACAACAGATGCAGGCTTTATATCGTCCACTTTCAATAAAGACCTCTCACCAACTGGTAAACCTTTCGACACAAGTAAATTGATTACCCAAAAACCAATAGTCACCGCTTCGTACAATGAATACTTATCACCCCAGTCCAAAGTATCACTTAAGGTGCAAGAAACTTTAAAGCCTCAAAAGCATAACGATCTACCTATTGCCATAACAACATATAAACCATCTACGTTGTTGCCATTTACATCGCCAAAACCTTTTGTCCCTTATGTAACAGATGATAAATATTTACCGCCTAAAGTGTCATTTTCAACAACAGAAAAACCTACGGTGGTTACATCTATACCTGCAAATGAATATTTGCCGCCACAACCGTTTACACCAATTAAGCCGTTAAATACTTCATTAAAGCCGGTAATTATTGCAACAACCACCACCACCGCTACTACTCCACAACCAATAATAACGAAACCTGTTTTACCTTTCCAAGCAAATGTAGAGTATGCAGCAGATAAGCAAGCATTAGTTACAAAACCACAAATTACAACTTTATTAGACCATCGCACTACTCATAAGTATACGGCACCGGTACCATTTACAACAGCTGAGCCCGTCCAATCATCCGTACAAACCGTACTAACTCAGTCATCTGGTAAACCGTTTATAACAAACGAATATCATTCACCTCAACCATTTGCATTGGTGAGCACAACACATAAATCGCCCATTACTGCGACAACACCGAGCCCATTAAATAATGAATATCTGCCGCCTGCAACTAAACCAGAAGTGAATACAGTAATACATGACGTTAATGAGGTGCACATCTTGCCACCAAAATATATTCCACCAGTTAAAACAATTAAGGATTATTTGCCACCTTCAATAACAACCTATAAACCTGTACCAACAAAAACAACAATTCTACAACAAAATAAAGAATATATATCGCCTAGTGTAAAGCCTTCAGATAATAGTTATAAAACAACAACTTCATCATCTCAAATATTTTTTACTACCCAAAAACCAGTCAACCTAAATAATGAATACCTGCCACCCGATCAAAAGGCACCAATAACTTCTTACCAACCAACCACAAGTACTGTTATTATTCCACAAAAACCGGCATATTTGTTTTCTAGTTCTCAAACAACAACAACAACAACCAACCAAAAAACAACAACAACTGAATCGAAAATTTTACATTCTTTCTCCAATGATGGCAAGTCTCCCACAATTAAACCAGCTACAACACAAAAAATAGAATATGTATCTCCCAGTTTTTTTAAAACAACCACAACATCTCCGAAAACCTTTTATTCCGCCCAAGTACTCAATGTTAAACCAACATTAGTTACGCCTGTAAAAATTAATAATAAATATTTGCCACCTGAAAGTCAATCCGTTACTACTACCAACAAACCAGCATATATTGCTCCAATTATTCAGCAAAAGTCGGAATATTTACCGCCTAGCCCCAGCCCTATAACTACCACTTACAGTACAACACCTAAACCTGTATATAGTAGTACATTAAAATCGGTTACTGATAAATATTTACCACCTTATAATAATTTGTTAAGTACCACCAAGAAACCAGCATATATTGCTCCAATTATTCAGCAAAAGTCGGAGTATTTACCACCTAGTCCAAGTTTAGCAACTACCTCTTATAAAACAACAACATTATCCCCTAAAGTTGTTTATACTAGCCCATCACAATCGGTTACTAACAAATATTTACCACCAGAAAGAAAATTTATAAGTACCACATACAAACCAGCATATATTGATCATGTTATCTCGCAAAAGACAGATTATACAGCACCCAAATTACAACCAGTAACAACCACAACAGCATATCCTTTTTATAAAACTGAAAAGCCTACTCTATCATCAAAACGGGTAACTGTAGAAAAAATTAATGATAAATATTTACCACCCTTGACTATTACCAAGAAACCACCATATGTTGCACCGGTCATTAGTGAAAAATCGCAATATTTGCCACCCACACAAAAGCCTATATCAACAACTTATAAATATTCTACAAAACCTTCGTACACCACTGAAAAGCCTTTAGGGACATCAAAAGTGTTTGAATCGGTAAAAATTAATAATAACTACTTACCACCTACGAAGAAACCTGTAATTCCATTTTATAATGCACCCAAAGAATATTCTACACCGGTTACAAAAATTAGAACAACAACACCATACCCCAAGGTTAACTATACAACTCAAAAAGGGACATCGGTACATTATAAAAGGGTTGAGCCAGTTAAGGAATATTTGCCACCTAGCGCAAAGCCAATAAGCACAACTTATAAAACGACAACTTCAGCTCCTAAATTCTCTTTTGGCTCACCAACACCGACTAAACCATTTAAGGTTAATGATAAATATTTGCCTCCGGAGATAAAGTTTACATCAGCCAATCCTGTTAAACCAACCTATGTGGCACCTGTTGTAACACAAAAGTTTGAATACTTTCCATATAGCATAAAATCAACAACAACGACGACTTATAAACCCAAGTTTAGTTATACAACCGAGAAATCAGTTGTACCAACCAATCATCAGCTCAATAATAAATACTTGCCGCCTGAGAAAAAGTCTACATCAGTTAATTCTGTTAAACCAACCTATGTGGCACCTGTTATAACAAAAAAGGTGGAATACTTGGCACCTACTTTGAAATCAATAACAACGACTTATAAACCGAAGACTAGTTATACAACACAAAAATCTGTTGTATCAACTAATTTTGATAATAAATATTTGCAACCTGAACGAAAATCTATCACGAGTACATATAAACCATTTTATTTTGGTACGTCAACCAGGCCAGGTACAACACCAAAATCGGAGTATTTGCCACCTTATGTAAAGCCAATAACTACAACTACAATAAGAACAACATTCAAACCTTTCACATCAACGTATAATGGATTTAGTACAGAAAAACCAAGTGTCAATCAAAAACCCGTTATATCTAATAATAAATATGTGCCACCTGAACAAAAAATAACAAAAACTGGAACAATTAAGCCAACGTTAGATGTGAAATACAAATCAGAAACTTCGGAACCTTTCGCACCGTTCACAAGGAATTATAAAACAACTACTACAGGTTCAAAAATTTCATATACCACCGAAAAATCAATTGATAAAACAAAACCCAAATTGAACAACGAGTACTTGCCGCCAATTTCAAAAACTCCACAAAAGCCTTTTATTAAACCTGATCTGGAAGAATATTTGCCACCGCTAAATAATCCCAGTCCTAAGGTTTACACAACAACTACTGTAATGCCAACAACATTAACATTTGATTATACGCCATATTTCTATCCCAATAGTCCACAACCGCCGTTCGTTTTTTAAAGCAGTCTCCTTGTTCCACATTCTAATTTAGTTAACGAAATTTTAATTTAAATACGTATCAACATTTCAATGTTTTTCATTTTTGGATTAATGATGACTTTGTATGATATCAAAATCAAGTTTTATTGTTTTGTGGAAGCGAGTCTTTTCTATGCAAAGATTCGATAATAACTTGTTGAGTTGTTGTTTCTTGTGACCATTTATTTTTTTTAAATTATTCAATAGTAATATAACAATAAAAGCTTAAAAACGATATTAAACATCTTGTTTGTTATGCAATGGGTTATAGCATAAATAGAATTTGTATAAAACTTTATCGAATCTAACTTTGGAAGCCTGAGCAGATTTAAGAAAAAAAAAAAATTAGAAAGAATATAAGGAATTAATGCTTATGTCGTGGACATGGTAATCGATTCCGCTACTCATCTTATCTGGGAGTTACAAAAGGTTGCTCTCTGGAAGTTAAGATAATAACAATTTACAGACTATATCATTTTTAGGAGCTTTCTGCAACTTATGACCCTAGCCGTAGAAGTTGGACTTGGCAGGCGTTTATAAAGTGTATGAATTTTTCCGTATTTTCATTAAATAATGAATAATACGGAATGTTAGACGAAATTCAGCGATCATGGGACCGTTGACCGTGCTGTTCGGAATATAATGCTATCCTTAGTTTTGGATAGAATACCATTTACTGACACTCCTAAAGAAAGTTGTTTAGTAATGAAATTTCTGTTCTCAACTTTTTATTGCGGAATATTAATACAGGTTCAAGGTCCGCGGAATGTAAAACGAAGAGTTGCTCAAAAATAGGCAATAAGCTCAGCTCAATAATGTTTTTCTCTAAACTCCATGAAATTACAATTGATCAGCTTTGAATATTATATGGTTGATTGTTTTCCTTAAAGAACTTCTTTAAATGATTGATTCGAATAATTGTTATGTAAACAGATTGTAGGCATAAAATTATAACTTACTCATCATAAAAAACGTAAAGATACTTCAAATAAAGTGATGATTTGATTGTCAATTTCTTAAAGTTTACTGAACTACTTAATTTCAAGGTTTTACAAGTGCTAGGGTGATAAGCACGCATGGATTACAAATGATTGCGGTAGTATAATTTTAATCTATACAAGAGCTTACATACAATAACAAAAGTGAAAATGATATGTGAAAGAGAAACAAAAAGGCGCGGCCCAAGAAAAGCAAATTTAAATTTAAAAACCTTTTAAAAAGAAAGTCTAGTATTTTTTTAATTAATTAAAATGCATCGTTTGTCTTTTGATTAAATTTTTTTAAATTTGTTATCCCAACCATAGACCAGTTTTTTAGATATTTTTATAAATATAAAAATGAAAAAAAAAAAAAAAAACAACTTATTATATCATTGATAATACTATAAATAACTTAAAGTTTATTCTACGAAATTTGTTATAAGGACAAAAAAATAATAATCCAAAGTTAATTAATGCATTAGATTAATAGAGATGAGTGTTTAAGGCTTGTTCTATTGTATGTGGGATTACATGTTAGAAAAATTTCATTCAGTCTGTAAAGAGTACATTGATCTACGAATGGTCTAGGTTCTGTAGTGTACTCCTTGTACCTCGATATGTTGTACTTCAAACCTTTATACCTGGCAACCGCTCTCCTCGGTCACTACGTTTAAAGCAATCGGTGAATAATTTTCGGAGATTTAAGAAAGAAGTTTTACATTCTTACTTATGAAGGTGACAATAAAATGGAGCTATGCTTTTACATCTATTACGGTTTTTTGTAAATTGTGTGTTATTCGATGGCGCCCATTTCTGGTACAGCGATGAAAGGTATACTTTTAGATATATACATAAAACGTCACCTTCCTAGCTCAATTTTTATGGCAGAAAAATAGATTTTTGCCGATTGTGGGCGTGGCTCTTGATCGATTTTGTTCATTTTAAACAGCGTGCATGCAGAAACTTAAAGAATCACAACTGTACAGCGTTTTACCTGATTATCTCAAAATTTACATCCGTGAAAATGTCAACAATAGACAGACACATGAACATAAATGTCTAGATCGATTCAGTTTTTGATGTTGTTCTAGAATATATATACATTTTATAGTCTCTGAGGTCTCCTTCTGGATGTTGCAAATGGAAAGATAAACTTAGTATACTCCCCATCTTCTGTTGAGGGTATAAAAATACTCCTATATTTGAATGCAATTGTTTTGTTAAAATTTTAAAACAATCGCTGAAGAAACTTTGGGTTTTGGCAACTTTTTGAACAAATGCACGCTTAAATTTTTATGATTCTCAGTTTGGTGGTAGAAAAATTAGATTTACTCTTTTTTTTTCTAAGCTTTAAAAAGTTTTTTCATTTTTTGGTATAAATGTAAAGTATACTTTTAGACAGATTTACATTTTTCCGTTAATAAAAAGATAGAAAAATAATTATAACTAAACACACAAAAAAACGCACATAGTGTTATGTTATACGTTTTGGAAATCTTCAGACTTGTCGAACATTTTTAAAGCATCGGCACTCTAAGCTTATCAATAAAATATTTGTCCATTTACTTACTATTGCAATATGAATTGCAAAATAAATGAAATTTATAAAACATTTTTAAACTTTGATATGTTTGCAACTGTGTTCAACATAAATTTTATATTAATAGAAATGTCAGCCTTTATTAACTTGTACAAACATTAATGATTAATTAATAATAATAAATTACATTGTGCAATCGTCCAATTGTATAATAAAAAAAATATGTTTTTGTTTCGGCTTCGACTATATAAACACAAGATTAAACTTCGCCAAGTTAAATTTGCAAAATTACACAAAAATGGTAAAGTGTGTTTATTAAGGTGTCATTTCCTAGATCCTAAATAAATTGAAATTTTGTTACAGAAAATTGTTGTATTTTTAATAGCGGTGTGTATTGGTGGTACCCTGCAATGCATTTGTAAAAATGAAGAACCTTCTACTGAACATTCTCATCCAAAAGTATTCGATGCTTTAAAACCATCTAATAAATATTTACCCTCGTTCTTGGAGAAAACCAAAACTCCTCCTGTTAATATTAACAAAGAAAATATTAATTATGGAGCCGAGTCTAAACATGGTTTTCATAAAATTTATTCACCTTCAATGGAAAAAGCCAATAAGAAGAAAATTGGAATTTCCCTGGAACCTGCCGCTTCAAAAAATTTAGGTAAATATTCATCAAACTTGTTAATATACAAGAATTAATGAACTTTTTACTTATGTTAACCAACAAGCTTATACCAGAGAGCAAAAAGTTTCAACAACTGCTCCATTTACCAGCACCCAAAAACCGTTTACAACATATAGAAATTATGCTACGAAATCAATTTATCCATATAATGCAGATGCATCTCAAACTGTATTGTTATCGATAAATAATGCCTCTCAAACTTTCACAACTAAAGCACCGTTAAATTGCAATACAACTTCTAAAACGGATTCTAACTTATACGAAAACAGTTTTCTAGTAAATCATCAACCAGCTGCTTCAGGATCAATAGCTAGTTATAGTCATCATGGTAATGATTATGTAGATAACTCTAAAGGTTATAATTATAATAGTCCCTCTAAAAAATTTTCTATATAAATAAATTTCAATCAAATTTTCGGCAGCACCTCGTATATGTTGAAGGAGAAAAAAAAAAATGAATTTTCAGTTAAAAATTTATTCACACATAAATATCGCATTGTGTTGAAGAGAAATTTCAAATAAATTATAATGATAATAAAATGCAGCAAACACTTTTTTTTATTTTATTTGAATTAAAATTTTATATAAAAGAGCAGAAATCGTTCAGCAAATAACATTTATACTAAATTTTATTGTTCGACAACATTAAACATTGAACGGAGAATGATAATTGTAGTAAATGTTTAAAGTTTCAGCGCTTTTTTTTTACCAGGAATACAACCGATCAATATTTAGAGTAAAAACTGCTGCACCTAACGGTATGCTGATTACTTTTCAACATATAAGTTTGTTTTCTTAAATTGTTTTCCTTCTCACTTCGTTTCTTTTTTCTAGATAATGAATCTTACAATTTATGAAACTATCAGCTTTGTAATTTTCTTAATATATTTTAATGTTAAACCAGTTCAAGGCGTGTCATATCGGACATACAATAATGTCACTTATGTTGTATCGCATGTAAAAGCAATTGACGATCCACCGTTTGCTAAAATTTACTATATGCCTAAAATTAAAATAAATTTTAAAAATAAGGCCAGAAATATATTCACACAAGGCCAATTATTTCAACCCTACGGTAATGGTATAGGCATGCCTAAATGGAGCAGCAGGAGACGACCAAAAATATCTGTTCGAAAACCTTCGAAATCTTCATCAAACAAACACTTAAATGAAATACTTAGTTTAAATAATAGCACAGTATCAGACTATATATTAAATACTAGCTCTGAACGTAATCTATCACATAAATCAATGGATAATACCTTTAATGAATTGGAGAGATCTTTTAATGAGTATAATAAAGATTTAGGTTATTTTTATAATAAACCGAAAATTCCATTTGAATTTTAAACAAAAATTTCTTATTTAAATTTAAATTTAATGATTTGATTTATAAAAATTTCATCGGTCTGTGATTCTCTGTTTGTAGTAATTTCTCAATGGAAAAAAGATTTGTTTATTATAGAAGTGTGATTGGTTTGAGTAGCAATATTTTTAGAGCGTTTCAAATGAAACCGAAAATGTTCAAGAGAAAGGTCTATGCGCTTGGGAGAGGTCCTGCTTAAGATAAATTATAAGCTGTATGAGGTAACGCTGACATTGACATCGTCCATTGTTGAATCATTTGCGAAGACTAGAGCACGCCCTGCTCTAATATCTTTAAAGAAATGAAATTGAATTGAAATTTTTCTAAGTGTATAATAATTTACATTTAGAAACTATCATAATGGTGTGATTTCTTAAATTCTTTATATATAGGTATAGAGTTTTATATATAAAAATGATTAACCAAATTTTACAGTTCTTTTATTTTTGAATCTGTACACACTAATGAACTTGAATTTCGGCAAGCAAACACCGCTTTGATTAGAGAAAAAAAAATTAAATAAAATTTATTCTCTACATTAAAACTTTACGAATGACTTCCCAGTGAAACGGAATGTTACCTTAAGTTTATTAATTTTGTTAGAATGTTTTATAATATTTAAAGCGTTTTAATTTTCCGTTAAATTTTTTTATCTAATCCGATCCGATAAAAATCTTATTAATATATTCAAATCAAAAATGGCACTAAAATCATTTTGAACGAGTATGTAATATGTATACCAATCATCTTGGAGGGTATTTATCATTCAACTTCAATTGAATATAATTTTTTTTTCATTGGTTTTGTGTATGGTATAGAATTTTAAAAAAGTTTAGTGATCTCTAAGCTTAACTGTTTCTTCATGGGTATTTTTTTTAAAGAAGGTTAAATAAAAACTATACATTTTTATAGACTATGCCAGCTACTTTTCAAACTAGACTATATAAGTTAGTTAAGATGTTTGTAACAAACAACTACGAAAGTTATAAACTTTATAATATATAAAAATTTTTAAGGAAATTAACAAAAAACATTTAATTAGTTTAAAAGTAATAGTAATTAATTGTGCTAAATACAGATACTCTTTTGAAGATACAAAATCTTTAATTTCCAAAAATTTTGTAATAAAGTAAATCGTGGCATATCTTTTACAAACTATAGGTATACTTATAAAGTATATTTCAATAATCAACTGAGCCGATTTAGATATATGCGTCCGTAAATCCGAGTCCGATTAATTGACAAAACATTCACAATATTAAAAATCAAATTTAAAATCGTTTTTTATGAACTTTTTTCATTAATGTGAGGGTTTTGACTAACAGACATTTTTAACATGATTAAAGTCTTACAGATTTCGATTTGTAATTTTACTCCGTATTCATTGAATTATAAATTATAATTCGCTGAAAGAAGCCACGCCTATTTTAGTACAAATAGTGAAATTTTTTGTTAAAATAATTTATTTTATTTCATAAATAATAATAATGATTAGGATCATTAACCCTTCTACATAAGTGATGATGAATTTTTCTTATTAAAAATAAAAAAAAAAAAAAAGAATAATTTTTTTTATTACAAAAAATTAATAATAATAGTAAGTTTTTTGTTATAATAATTTTAATAATTAAAAATAATAAAATTTTTAATAAAAAACTGAAAAAAAAAAATGTTATTAAAAATTCCCGATGAAATTAATTTTAGTATAACTTAAGTTTAAGCTCGATTATGTTGTTGTATGGGTACAACAAGTATAAGTGTAAGGTGTAAGGTATTGAATGGTCCCATGTGATCAACCAGATTATTTTCTTTTGTTTTATGATTTTTTTTTTCTTTTGAAAGTTCTGCGGGAATAGTTTATAGATGTTCCACTTTTCTTAACAGACCATTCATTCGTGAAACATAAATAAATGTGGATATATGTATAGGTGTGTGTGTTAAAATTTATTCTAATTACTTTTTTTCTTAATTTTTTGCATAATTTTATAATAAATGGGAGTTTTTTTTTTCTTTGGCCCACAATTGTTTTCGTATGTAAATATCTGACTTATTATCCATATTATTATGTTTTATCGACCAAAACGAAATATTCATAAAATCAAAAAAAAAAAAAAAACCCATTCAACATTCGTAAAGGTTACAATGTTTGCTTGTAATTGTGATTGGGTTTGGTGATTAATGATAAATTCACAGCACAAGTGCCATTAGCAAGCCCCAGCTTTTTAAGCTAAAAAGCATATTCACTGTCAAGGCCTAAATTTGAAAACAACACCACTATGGAAACATCTCTTCAAATTGTTTAGACAATTAAAAATAACTCATTGTATATACGCACTTATGTAAAGCACTGAGTAACGCTTAATCAATAATAAAGAAAAACAAACACTAAAACAAAAACAAAACAAAATAAAAAAAAATTAAATAATTTGTTCACGTTTCTTGTTCCTCTTCTTGCCAATTTACATATGATTTTGATTTATCATTTGTTTAAAAATGTATTGCTTTATATACGTATCATCTCATTGTAGCCAGAATATACGAATTTACATTTGGTGGTTAGGGAAAAATTTTGCTATAAATAGTTAAAGTGAATTCGCTTAGAAGACATTCTAGCTTTGGCTGTTGGCTTGGTTAACAATCTCTTTCCAAATCAGTAGAGTCCCAAAAAAATAAAATAAAATAAAACAAAATGGTAAACTAAAGAAGAAACTTGAAGAAAAGGTAATCAAGGATAACTTTTCAAATAAAATTCTTTTTGCAGAAAGTAAAGCTGTTGCTGCTGGCCATTACTATTATTGGAGGAGTTGCTGCTGATGTCAGTGATGTTGTTCTAGATAATAATAATGCCATCCAGAATGCATACCTACCGCCAGCACAACCAAATAACCAATATTTGCCACCAAAAGTCAACAATCAATATTTGCCACCTCGAGCCGAACCAAACAATGCAAAACCTGTAGAACCTCAAGCAGAAGTATCTCATGCAGAAGATACCCACCCAGAAACACCTCATGCGGAAGTGCCACAAGCAGAAGAAACTCACAAGGAAGAAGTACCCCTTGTAGAAGCACCGGTTGAAGAACCTGCACCAGCTCATGAACTTCAAGAAGATGGTTATCATTATAAGAGACCTGCCAAATTGTTCTTCCGTTTTCGACGTGACGTGTCCGAATTGGCTGACCCTAAGCAACAGTATTTACCTCCTGCTTCTGATGAGACAAATTCAGCAGTTAAAGACTCTTCGTCAGATGCTGTTGTTGATGATGTTGAACCTGCCCATGAATTGACAAGTCAAGGCTATGGTTATAAAACTCAAAAACGTGTAGTATATCGTCGTAATCGTCGTGATGTTGCCCATTTACCAGAAAGACAATATTTGGCGCCAGTGGCTGCTGAATCGGATAATGCATTTGCGCTGGTGGGAGATAATGATTCTGCTCAAGATTTTATAGATAATGAAAATGGTTATAATTATGACACCCCTAAACGTTTGGTATATCGTCGTAATCGTCGTGATGTTGCCCATTTGCCAGAGAGACAATATTTGGCACCCGCTGCTGATACAACAAATCTGTCTGAATCAGAACAGATCGCTCCACCACTTAAACAATTGTATGGCCCTCCTCCAGGGGATAATGGTTTTCCTCAAGATATTGTAGATAACAGTAATGGTTACAATTACAATACCCCCAGACGTGTATATCGTCGTAATCGTCGTGATGTGGCGCATTTACCCGAAAGACAATATTTGGCCGCCTTAGACAACAACAATATCAATACCAATGTCAACACTCAATACTTGCCACCCTCTCTAACAACCAATGATGAGCATAATGTTCAAGAACCCGCACCTGCACATGAGCTTCTTTCCGATGGTTACCACTACAAGACAAATCGTCGTGTTGTATATCGCAATTTTTGAAAAGCCACAGAAAAGGAAATTAATTTACTAAGTATTCTATAAGAAGTTTTAATATCTTACTGATCCAGGAAAGAATGTGAATTTTTCATCAATACATCATTAGTTTAATTACTTCCTTAACCTTGCGTATATGGTACCGGCATTATCCACTACATACATTAAGGTCATTCGTTTTGAATGTTTCCTCTAACATATTATACTTAGGTTTACTAATGTAGCATCCAAATTAGTTAGAGTGCAAAAGTCTTTAGAATACTTATGAATATAATTTTGTCTAGGATCATTAACCCTTGTACACAATTGATAAAGCCTTCACGCACTAGTGAAATAAAGTATTAAAGTGAAAAATTGTATTTTCAACTCATTCATTACTATGCTATGGACAAAACTGCACGACACCGATTTCTAAATAAATAAATAAAAATTAATTCAGTGAAAAAAACTAGTTTCAATTTTAGAAATTTTTGTGTAAGTTTTATGTTATTGTTGAAGCGAATATACAAAAAATGAATATATAATCAAAAAGTTTGAAGAACAAATATTTTATAAAACTTCACTATCTCTGTGGTCTACAATTCTGGAATTGCGGAATGTGTTTTTAGGCCAACTGTACTCCACTATTGCATAATTCAGTGGTCGGTAAAATTTTTCACCACGCACATGTTTTCCCATTGTTTTCGAAATATCTCAAAAAATGTAACTTGAAACTTGCGCACAAAATTTATATTGATAGATAGACGCACAGACGGACATGGTTAGATCGAATCAAACTTTGATTCTGATTTGATACTGAATCGATCTAAATATGTCGAAATTTACATTGATAGACAAACGGACATGGTTAGATCGAATTATACTTTGATTCTGAATAAGTCTGTAATCAGCCTTAGTGACCGGAAATCTTATACAGGTTACGTAGTATTCATGGCTGGAGGCGGTTTCTCATATGAATCGATGAAGCAGTCGACAATAGCTCTTAATAGTACATAGGCTGAATACATGGAACTTGCGTATGCTGTAAAAACCATCATGTTTTTAAGGAAGATATTACAAGAGATGGACCTTAAGTGTCCGGAATTCATTGCGATAATATAAATTTTTGCACATATTTTCTATAAACAATTTTGAAGCGGCCCTTTGTTATGCTTTGCATACTCTGTTGGCATAACTTGCATTGGATTATTAAAAAAGTTTAAAAAATTACAAATTCATTGCATATGTACGGGCTTAAAAATATTTAAATGACGTTCTCTACATATATATATATATATATATATATATACATATACAAACGGTGGACGTTTCAGTTATATGATTACACCCTCTAATAACGTATATTTTACGTATCAGCTTTTTCAGGTGGAGTTTTACGCTGAGCATGTGTATGTCTATTGTGAGTGTGGCACTTAACCAATTTTGCCCATTTTAAACAGCGATTTGAGGCTTAAAGTGTTTCTATAAAATTTTAGATTAAAATCTTAAAATTTACGGCCCTGGGAATGCCAATAACATACGGACACACATGTCTACATCGACCTAGTTTTTGATGCTGATTAAGAATATATATACTTTGTAGTGTCTCTGACGCCTCCTTATGCATGTTGCAAACGAATGCGCTTTTTTTACAAGGAAAGAACTAATATTATTTTCATCAACAATATTATAATTTCATTCAAATTGTTATATAAATTAAAAATTCGTTTTTATTTTCTTTTCTTTACAATATGTTGTTATTAAGACTAAGAAAAGTATTATTTACAATGACTATGATTTCCTTTTCGTTTACAAGTAAATATAATTAAAGCAATGTGATTATAAATATTTACAAAAACACACATACATATACTACTTGATTAATGTCCTACAAAAATATTTCACATTATAAAATAAGAATGAAATGATCACAAGATATAGAATAATTTTAGTATCGATAATGATAATGATAATGATAATAATTAAAATTCAAAGGGTATCACTGGCTTAGGATATGAATAGCCCCCTCTTCCTCCTCCTCCTCCTACATTGCCTAAATATGTAGATTCTGGGATAGGTTTTTGAACCGGATATTCGTACGTCTTATCCGGTTTCGCATAATAATAACCCTCTGTGTTAACAGAGGAAGATTTATGGTGAGGCGCCTGACTAATATTTGGAGTTTTCGTTATTTCAAACGGTTGAAGCGGTTTGGGGTAATCGTAACCTTTCACAGGTGCTTTAGATGTCTGATAATTATAGTCTTTTGTTGGTTGGGGAATTGTTGGTTTTCTTGTCGGTAAATCGAAATTTATTTCGGGAGTATGGTAAGAGTAACCGGTTTTATCCGGTTGCGGCCTAGATGCTGGATGTAAATATTCCTTTGTTGGAGGCTTTTGAGTCGAATATTCATATTTTTTAGTGGGTTTTGCTGGTAAATAATTACTGGGGGGAGCTTTAGTAACTAAATCATATGTAGGTGCATGTGGCGAGGGTCCTGATTTTTCTGAAGGATATTCATATTTATGGCTAGGTATTGGATATGAATAACCCGTTGTAGAAGGCTGGGAAGGTTTTGGACTTGGCGGAACATATGAATAGTCAGGCTTTGATGGCTTATGTGTAGGGTATTCATATTTGTGGGTTGGTGTAGGATAATTATAACCAGTCGAAGGAGTTTTAGTAGGTGTTGGATATAAATAACTAGGAGATTTTGGTGGTGTAATAGTAGATGTTGGGTACGATGGATAAGTTGGATTTGGAGACGTTTTTATTGGATACTCAAAGGGTTTAGCAGGGGCGGGATAAGAATAACCCTTAGTAGGTTTCGTATACGAATAAGTAGGTAGAGTAGGTGGTGATTTGGTTGGCTGGGGATATGAATAAGTTGGCGTAATTGTTTTTTGTGTAGGGTATTCATATTTATGTGCAGGTGTTGGATAATTATAACCAGTAGAGGGTGCTTTGGTAGGTGCAGGATATGAATAACTAGGAGAAGGTGTTTTTAGAGGCGTCTTAGTAGGTGCTTTGGTCGGCTTTGGGTATGCATAAGTTGGTGCCGTCGGTTTTTGCACTGGATATTCGTATTTATGCGCAGGTGTTGGATAATTATATCCAGTAGAGGGAGCTTTGGTAGGTGCAGGATATGAATAACTAGGAGAAGGTGTTTGTAAAGGCGTCTTGGTGGGTGCTTTGGTTGGCTTTGGGTATGAATAAGTTGGCACAGTCGGTTTTTGCGATGGATAATCGTATTTATGCGCTGGTGTAGGATAATTATAACTAGTAGATGGAGCTTTCGTAGGTGCAGGATACAAAGAGCCAATCGTGGATGGCCTTGTAACAGGCGAAGTCGGTTGCGGTGTTAAATATGTTGATGTTACAGGCTTAGGTGATGGATATTCATATTTATGAATTGGTTTAGGATACGCATAACCACCATCTGCAGTGAAGGGCTTTTTGGGTAATTCAAAATTCACACCTGGCTTCGTATATACATAACCTTCTTGGACAACTGGCTTTTGTGATGGTTTATTATATTTGATCGGTATTTGATAATCAGGTTGCTTAGGTTTATGTTGTGAGGGATATTCCAATTTTGTATCTGGTTTTGGATAATTATAACCGGGAGATTTTGTGGGTGTTGCATACGAGTAACTAGGCTTCGGAGATAGCGTGGTGGATTCATAAGTAGAAGAATATGAATAGCTGGGTGATTTGGTAGGTTTAGAAGGTATATCGAACTTTTTATCCGGTTTGGGATATGAATAACCATGAGACGGCAGCTTAAATTGTGGATAATCATTTTTAAGTGGTTTCGTTGGTACCGGATATGAGTACACCGGTGTTTTGGTGGGAGCGGGTGCTGCTGGAATTTCAAAAGAAACTGTAGGCTTTGGATAAGAATATCCAGTTACAGTGGTTTTGGTTGGTGCTGTAGGTTTAGTGTAAAAATATTCTGGTCGTGTTGGTTTTTGCGTATAACCATAATTGGTAGCCGATGTAGGTTCTTGGGCCAGGTTATATGTGGGTTTTGATTTATTATCAAACTGAACATTGGGTTTGGGATATGAGTAGCCTGTGCTGGTGGGTCCCGGTGTTGGATAGGTGTAATCCTTTGTTGTTTGCAAAGCTGTTACTGGCTTCTTAGTGCTGTATTCGTATTTTACTGAAGGGGTTGCGTAGGAATAGCCTTTAGTTGATAAAGTTGGTGCAGCTGTTGCCTTTGTAGTTTTTGTTGGATACTCAAATTGCACTGAAGGCTTATTGTATGCATAACCTTGAGTGGGTTGTGGTGCATGCGATGGCACTTTATCATATTTAGTTGTTTGTGGTGTTTGAGGTTTAGAAGGTTTCCGCGGATAATCCAATTGATTTGCCGGAACATTATAAACATAACCTTGCGGTGGCTTTGTTGATGCTGTTGTTTTAGCGGGTTGCGTAAAAATCTGATGTGTTGTTGAGTATGAATAAGCGGGAGTCGGTTTCGTTGCTACACTACTTGATCTTGATGTATAATCGAATTTAATTTGCGGCTGTTGGTATACGTACCCAGCTGTGGGAGGGACTTTTTCAGGTAATGGATACCCAAACGTAATCTGCGGTTTGGGATATACATAACCACTTTCGGGTACGCCAGATATTAAATAGTTGGAAGCGGGTTCAGAAAAATGTTCACACCATACTCTTCCCACCTCCACCCAATAGCATAATAAGATGAAATAGAATCTCTGAAATGGAGAAAAACCAAAACATCACATTATCAGCTCTTGATTTGATTGTTTTCAATGCAATTTTTTTTTAGACTGTAAAAAAACAAACAAACGAAGAACTGTTTAAATTTCCTGTTAAGTTATGAAGTCGACGAAACGTTGAATGTTTTTTAAACCTCTTCATTGTTTTTAGATTTTGTTTTGTTGTATTTTATTAAAAAAAAAATCGTTTTAAACGCTTTCCTTGTATATAAACACATGTACAAGTATGTTACGCTGACCGATACTAAACCGGAAACACTTGATAAAATGATTTAAACTGTGAGTAACAAGCACTGTGTAGTGATTGACCGCAACGACATGTTATTATTTATAAAGGGGTATTTTGCGTTTGAGCATCTCTCGAGTGAATTGTTTGTTTGTTTATTTGTTTAATTTAGAAATCAATTTTTTTTTTCGGATTGTCTCATAAATTATAAATAATTATTTTGCTCTAATTTCATATTTTGAAAGATGTTAATTTTTCAAGGTTATTCTTTTGCTTCAATTATATGTTTTTGCCTAAATACAAAGTTAAGAAGTTTAATAAAACAATAACAACAACAACAACAACAAATTATCAGCGGTTTGGGTTTACATTATATTTTAAGTTCAAAAAATGATCCAAACAGTAGCGCCAATCAACTCCTTCATAAATCAATCATTAAAAATTACAAATTTTCTTAAGATAAAAATTCTTAAGATAGAGAACTATTTATACCCATTCAGTCTGCTTATTTCAAATAAATTGAAATAAACTTTTTCGCTAATCTTTTTGGCATGGAGGCCCTTGCACCAAATATTATACCAAATATATCAAAATGAACACAACTAGACAGACAAACTGCCTCGTTCTGGGTGTTGCAAATGGAATGAAAAACTTAATATACTCTCCATCTTAGGTGGAGGGTATACAAATAAGCATCTGCACAAAGCTACTCATCATAAGTGATGTAGGGTATGTATAGTTGAAAACTAGTTTTTTTTTACACATATTTTATGGATTAATATCTTATTTAAATACCAAAGCATGTTAGGAATTCGTCTTCTTTTTAAATATTCTAATTAGATTTGAATATTAATTCATTTACATACTAATGTTAAATGTGTAAAGTGACCGAATTAAATGTCAAAAACATTGTATATCAAAGATTTTTATGATAATTTTAATCACAATCTGAATTTTCAGCTGTTCAAATAATAAACTGTTTAACGCTGTAAAAAATTATTTTAAAATTAAAAAAAATATATTAAAACGATTGACTTGTTATATTTATGATTTTTTTTCATATTTTGTTATTAAAAAATTAATATTTTTACATTGTAAATAGAAAACAAACAAATAATAAAATTTGATATCAAAAAAACTTTTCAAGTAAATAATTTATAATTTTTATACATAAAATGAACTAAAATTTTTAATTTTAATTTTTAAATTTAAATAAAATGTTTTTGTGTGACACTTCTTCTTGAAAGTATTCGTACCTAACAGTGTCATAGTGATTAAGGCCATTTTAAGACAATATTGATTACAAAGAAAAGATCTTTCAGGATTTCGAAATGAACGCATATTAGGAATAGTCCAAAGCTTTTACACAGTTGGTGTCTACAAAGTATACCTTGTGAATAATATTCCTTAATAATACATGAATCTGTTTGGCGTGTGTGAACACTTTATACGAATTAAAAAGTGATCACTCGAGAGTCGTGGAAATGAAATTTTCAAAAATCTCTCCGCAATGAGCATCAAGAACATCTAAGTAATCATTTCTGCAAATTTTATAATCTCATAAAACGGGGACTGTGTCCAAATGCTACAAAAGATTCGGGGATTAGAATTGGTAAAGTTTTTTCATAGTTTTGTGTAAAAACTATCTTCTATAAAAATTTCATTATTCTACGTAGATCCCTTTCGGCATTCTACATTGATTCCTATTTGGTATTATTAAAAATCCCTTCTGAGTACTTGAATAAATTGCACAATTCTCCCTAAGTCTGTTCTATGAAAAACTTTGATAACTAGAAAAACACAGGGCACCCTTACAAACTTAGTCTCTTGAGTAAGGGTATAAAAATTGTTTAAAAATGAAGGTAAAACGAACACTGTGCGACATGAAAATTTAATAATACCATGGAGTTAATCGATTTAGCTTTTGAATGAATTATAAGTTAGTAATGTTATTAATTTTTTTTATTGTATAAAACATTGAAAAAGAAATATTGTACACGTGTGTTATTTCATTGTTAACCACAGGAAAGCATCAATCAATACTTTAATACACAATATATAAAATCTAATCAACTTATTAACAATGTTAGATTTTGTTGTTGTTGTTGTTGTTTTTGTTTTTGTTGCTATTGGTGGCTTTTACATAAAGCTTTGCATTAAGCAGCTTTATATAATTAAATTAATTTTTCCACTCTTAGTGTTATTTTCAGTCAAAAATACACAACTATCATGTTTGCCACAATTTTAAAGATTTTATGACGATGAGTTAACTAAATTTGACAACACAAACCCACTCAAATAAACCACATGCCATATGTATGGTATGTATGTATTAAAGTAGTTAACCATCCTTGAATTTGGCGTGGCTCTTAAGACTGTTGAGATTGTTGCGGTTGTTCAAGAATTAATTCTAAAGAATATTTGCGTAAGCGTGTTAAAATCGTAATTTTTTTTTTAATTTAAATATTCATTAAGATTAGTAAAAAATAACGCTCTAAATAGAAAACATTCCGCTTCATTCCTTCATTTACTCTTTACTCGATTTTATAATTGAAAAAAACATTAAATGGTTGCCACAATAAATTTAAAGTTATAGCAGAACAAAGAATAAAATTAAAATATAACAGAAGAGCAAAAAGAAAAAGTGATAGATATCTTATACGAATGAAATCTGAACTTTTATGATGTTATATGGCCGTAATAAACTTTAAAAGGTTTTTGGCTTTAAAGATTAAATCAACAGCCAGCAAATATCATAAAACTAGAAATAAATAAATAAAGAAAGAAATGAAAGAAATTAATTTTACTTAAAGTTTTATGATATTTGTTTATTTGTTTGCTTTTCAACTGAATTATTGATCGCAAAAGTTTTGTTAAATAACTAGCATTACGTACGAATTTTGCGGTTTATTTTTATTTTTGGTTTTTTATTTTATTTTATGCTTTCTTTATCAAAAACTGTGCTGCTGTGACAGTAGTTGTAACAGTTTTGTCGTTAACTGCGGTAATACCGATGTCAACATACAATATTTTTTTTTTTTTGCTTTGATTAATATGAAATTGGATCATTGAGCATTTTAATTATTTTAAAGTATATCGGTTTAAAATGAAATTTTTCTTTTGTAAAAAAATGATTAAATGAAATTTTAATGTGTATGTTTGTAATACAAATCTCGTTAAGAAAGGAGACAATTACAGGAGAATTTTTTTATTAATTTTTGTTTATGAAACAACTATTGAATTATTTAAAATTGTTATTTTTATTTGTTTAAAAAATTATATTATAAATAAAAAAATATATAAAAAATAATTATAAATATATTAATTACATATTAATCTGTATATAGTCTTGTAATTAATATATATTTTTTAATTTTTTGTTTATGTATTTTTTATTTACAAAAAAAAAATATTATTTTTTTAATATTTAAATAAATTTATTTAAAATTTTTTATAAATAAAGAATTTAATTTACACATTAAAATATTTTTATATATATTTATGTATAATTAAGGTTTAATTATTATTTTTATTAACTAAAAAAAAGAGTAGAAACTAGCTAGAAAAAGCTTTGTAATTATTGTATTTTATTTAAGTAAATAGTTTTGAAACCTATTAACCGAAATATTTATTGTTTCCCGTATTAAAAACATTAAGTTGTGCTGCTGTCTCATTTCACAATTTATATTAAGAATTATTATTAGTATTCCATCTAAAAATGTACATTTTCTAAAACTATTTTATTTTAATTTATTTAATTGTATTTTATTTATTTCTTGTTATTTATTCTAAACTCACCATATTCATTGGTAGGTATTCCTCTTATTATTTTTATTTTATAAATTGTTGAACGAAAAAAAAAAATACCTGAAAATTTTATTAAATCAATAAAAATGCTTTTTAAAATTTTTTTTCACTTATTTTTAAAATTTTATAAAATATTACATACGAGTACACAATTCGTTTTGTTTTATTGCATTTTTTTTTTCGTTACATTTGATAATTTATTATTTAATTTCAAACACCCTGTTTTTGTTATTGTGAGGTTTTTTGGTTTTTAGTTAAAAAAAACTGAAAAATACTTATGCGTTACGTTGTTTTTTGTATTTTGCTTCTTAAAGTTGACTCGTACGTTATATGGAAACAAATAACACTCTTCAACACAACGTTTGCTGTATTTATTTGCTTTCAGAGCATTTTTCTTATATTATGTGTGTGTGCGTGCATTGGTGAGTGTGTAGAATTTCGTTCTTGTTATTGTTTTTTTGTTTACTGTTCACAATAATAGCATTAAGCATCTGCCTGTTTGGCTGTCAGTCTGTCATGTGCCGCGTATGTATTTCAGTTTCGATGTCAATAATTTGTTTAGTGTTCGTTCATTGTTGTTGTTATTGTTGTTGTTACTATGCGATTGTACTTATAAAGGTTTTAATGCTGTAGTGTTGCACGCATGTACCTCAATTGCATTGCACTCATTAAATGCATCTGTATGTTAGTTAGCGTATGTGTGTGTTGATGTTGATGAAATATTGTTCTTCCACCAGTGTTACTAATGATGATGAACATCATTAAAATGTTATTTACTCTGTTAACTTTATGGTTCAGTTTAATGTTAATATTACAGCGGTTTTATACATACATATATACAAGCGAGAACATGCATGTAACTACATTGGAGTGCTGCTTCATCATTCATCATTTAATATGTAGAAATAAATATATTTTTTTTTTGCCTCCCCTTTAGTGATAAGGATATACTAAGTTTACTTTTCAGTTTGTAAAGCAGAGAAGGAAGTCTTGGATATCCTACAAAGTTAATGAGCATCGAAATCTGAGACAATCTGAATATGTCCGTACGTCACATAGATGTTGGAATGTTCACATTTGTAGATTTTCCGATATCAACTAAAATTTTGTATAAATCTTTTTAGTATCTGTACATAGGTTCTTATATAAATTGTACAAAATTGGCCAAGTGCCACGCCCACAATCAGCAAATATCTCTCATGCAACTAATCGACTAGTTATATTTAATATTTTAAGAATTGTTGGATAATTATGATGTATAGGCAAAAAAAAAAAAACGGTTGCTGCATACTTTTGGTCAAGACCGTATGTTCTGTATCCATTCCAATATTTAGTTTAAGCTAAATATAATTTTTTTAAACCTACGCCTAGAAATGTTACAGAATAAATTTATGTTGTTAGCCCACAACTTGTCAAGACACACACAGCTGTGTTTATAATGAAATTGAATAATATTGTAATGATGATCTGAATGCAAAATAAATGGGCATAATAATTGCACCAAGTGATGATGCATATACTTGAGAATATGAAAAATTATTAAAAATTCAATAACATATGAAAAAAAAAAAAAAGAAAAAACACGTTAAGTAAATTATCTCTTATAATGCCTTCAGAAAATGATTTACTAATCCTTTCCGTTGATTATTTATTAATGAAACTGTTATAATTCTTTTGTTATTGTTATTGTTGTTGTATTAATGTTATTAACTGACATTTTTGTATATATATAAAATACAATAATTATGCCATTGTTACGTTTGTTGTATATAACTCAAGGTTAATGAAACTGAAAAGAATAAAAACAACAAAAACACGAAAAAAAAAAAAAACTAAAACTTATTCTCATTTGGAGAACTATGATGGATGTCAGCAACCATTAAAAGATACATAGATAGATGGATAGATGGATGTGTAAAGGTAATAACACCTTTTGTTTATAATTAATCCGCAATTATTGCAAGGTTTCCATTTAAGTAGCAAATCCAATTAAGTACTTTGTTGTCTACATCAAATTGAGATTTGCGCTCGAGGATGCTTCACGCCAAAAACACGTCCACATGGAAATCAAATGTTTGCCAGAGATTCACACAAGAAAGATCTTCTCCATCTACAGCCGTTCAGCCGTACAGCAGGCCATAGACCTCTCTTTCAGTGAGAAACATAATTGGCCAGTTATAAGGATAATGATGATGAACATAAAATTTAGAATAAAATAACAAAAACAATAACAATAACAACAACGGAATATAGCTTCAGCTTTCTGCTTTCAGTTTTTTTTTTCTCTTTTCTGTTTTCTTATTACACATTACAGTGAGTGAGTAACCGCCTTTGTTGTTCACAAATTATCTTTTTAAATTGTTAACGTCATTAAATTTCACAAAAGTCTAGTTTAATGCGTTAAAATGCGTATAGAGTCGATAGCACTGTCCTATCATAAACGCATTAAATATACTTAACATGTACATTATATACATATGTATGTGTATACTCTAAAAAAAGGTTCCTGTTTATTATAATAACAATAATAATAATAATAATAATAATAAAAAAAAGAACTGGTTTGTAGCTTAAGTCTTTCGTTAATATTAAGTTGTGGAGTGTATGCGTTACAACCAGCAGCAAATTAAAATCCAAGTTCTTGTTGTTGATGATGATAACAACAAAACGGCGACACAAGGAGCATATTTTTATAACAATTTACACAAAAAAAAAAAAAAAAAACGAACGAGCCAATGACTGCAGGATAGGATATATAATAAAATGCAACAAAAACAAAAACAAAAACGTGGATATTCTCAAGAGAAACACATTTCAAGGTTAACAGTGCAACCAGACACACAACACTCGTATGTGCTGCAAAGTTTGTTTGTTTCTTTTTTCTTATTCGAAGAATGTTTTTATTGATCTTTTATGGTTTTGAAATTAAAGTAATTAGTTTGAAAAATTCTTGAAATATGTCTGGAAGAATACGTGCGTACATCCTAAATATAATAAAGTTATAAAATGTTTATCAAATGCTTAAGCAAACCCATAAAAATGGTATAAAAGATTACAATGTGTGCTCTATGCGTATGGCCGTCTTTGCAGAAATGGAAAAATATAGATTTTATTACAATGGTAAACTATTGTAGATACATCCTCCTCTCTTACATTAGAATTACACAAACAAGAGGCTTTAGGAACTTCTCCACTAACATCTAAATCAGCCTCTATGTAAATGTCATCCTGGTATGCTCACGAATACTGATTTCAATTTTGAAAATTTCAATTAAATTGAAACATAATTGACGAAGTTATTAATAAATCATCAAAACATAATCGCAGCTACGTAAAACTTACTTTTAGATACATTTTGGAAAAATTTGAAAACGATACAATAACCTTGACAGAAGTTTGGAAAAGGTTTTCGATATTGAACTGCATAAATTATTTTGCCTTTAACTATTATTGAAATAAAACAACGCACATTATGCGATCCTTATGCACCGCACAAAAATAGGTTTGAATGTACAATGTTTTGTAAGAGGATAACGATGATGTGTGTCCTAGATATGGTGTATGTCTAATATAGCCCTTTACTGACTCACTGTTAAATGATCTTTTATTAAATCATCTTTTAATTATTATATTAATCATTTTTAATGATTATATTTAATGAATAATTCGTCATGTATGTGAAATATATTTTGTTGAAATGATTTGAATAATATCATGAAAAATTATACCAATTAAAATAGAACACTTGTATATATATATATAAAAATACTGAGCGCACCTATTTTCTTTAATTTTCTCATGCATAAATTAGATCACATTAATGTGATCGGCACTTGATTTACAGATAGATACCCAAACACTTATATAGAATATATGCTTTATAGTCTTCCGCACAATTGTCTATAATTTATTTTGTTAGTCAGCACTAATTAGTACTTAAAGAAAATAACGAAACGCAAAAAAAATCAAAGACAAAAATTGATTAACATTTTAAGCAAATGGGGAATCTTTGATATTTCTTGGGCATGAAAAGAGATGAAAAAGTTTGGCATTTTATACCATGACCTCTACTTACATTCAACTTGGTAATAATTAGAGGCAACTTGACTCATTCACATCTATAAAGTTTCGTGTCATTTATCTATAAAATGTTGTTTGACCAAATCCGTTGATTATGCAAAAAAAAAAAGTAGGTTTCTGTATATAGTTAAACTAACATATCAATAATTTTACAAAGTAAAGTTGT
The DNA here is from genome assembly GCA_963978525.1 of Ornithomya fringillina. Classification (NCBI taxonomy): domain Eukaryota; kingdom Metazoa; phylum Arthropoda; class Insecta; order Diptera; family Hippoboscidae; genus Ornithomya; species Ornithomya fringillina. Next base: position 3,481,241 of record OZ021692.1, on the reverse strand, counting down.
GGAAAGACATATGAAAACGCGACTGCCGGTGCATCATCTAATTCCAGTTAGAAATTTATAATAATTATAGTATTTTATGTGAAAAGATATCAAATAAATGATAATTAAATATGAGAAATAAAAATAAAAAAAATTATTAATAAAAATGATTTAAACATTTTATTGCCTGAGTTCATAACCATTTTATCATATAAATATTTTGTTCGTAAATATATGTATGCTGACGATTAATATGCTAAAGATAGCGGGTGTATAATAATATTATATATACACACATATGTGTAGATGTATGCGCATAATGAAAAGTGAAATCATTTGTGAAGCATACAGAGATCTGTTTAGTTTCATTTGACTGTGAATTATGCGAATGCATTGATTTGTAAATATCAGACAATATTTAATAGTAAGAATGCGTGGCAGTATGTTAGCTTATAGAATATTAAACGATTTGTAATCGATTATAGAATATTTCTTAAAAAAGATAAAAAAAAATGAGTTAAAAATTAGTCGCTTTTCTCCAAAGTAAAAGCTGTCGCAGTGGACTGATTAAGTTTAAACTTGCACCATTGAATTTGTCTGGTCAAATCGATTGGAATAAAAATTTTCATATAAAATTTACTTACCACCAATGGGCAAAGATTCTCTTTCTAGGTTATAGAAATTTCTAATAAATAATGAGATGGAAGGTATAAATATTTTCATTTCACTTAATTGAAAGGAAACTTATTTAACAAGGGTTTCAAAATTGAGTTTCCATTTTACCTCGGAGTCATAAATTTTTGATACAGTATATACACATACATCTTGATACAGGGTAGGCTAATGTATGTAAGATGGGAGAGATTAAATCAAATGATCAATATTCTTCATTAAGGTTTCTATAAATTTATTGCCATATAATACATCAATCTGTTTCACTATCTACACACCTACTTCTGTTTTAATGTAAATCATCTATCACACCCAAACGCATTACATATCGTAGAGAAACTCTTTTCTATCATTCTAATTACATAACTGAATAATTAAATATTCTTAAAGTGTCGTTGATCGAAAACATTTCATTATGAAAACATATCAATCTTTTGCATAAGCAGTGATTGTTATTAGTTACTTAGTAACTGAGATATAAAGAATGTATAAACATAACTTAAACAAGTAAGAAAAGTAAATTTGGTTTAGGATCAAATCTTAAATACCCTTCACATCGTACAGTAATGGGCGTGACAGGTATGTGATTACACTCTCTAATAGTGTTTGTGTATGTATGGTTCAATACTTAATTAATAAATAAATATTGTGTATATATCAGATATTCATATAACTTTGTTCATCCCCTGTATATACGTATAATATAAATAGATCCATACAATTTTAATTTTTTGCACATATTATTAATTAGATCATTCAGTGATGTGCAAAAAGTAGGCGTAGTGGATAACAAACATAATCACCATGTACAAAAAACTTCATTTGATATATAATGCGACTTAAGTTAATACGAAATAACATCACTCATTAGGTACCTGCCACACCCACATTTATGTATGATATTAAGATGAAGGGCTTTTAAGATTTGCCACATTTAGTTTTTCTGCTAAATTTTATTTTATTTGGGGTTTAAAGAAATATTTCCCCCTTAAAATCCACGGCAATGTAATATTTTTTTCTATAATATATAAACCAACATATAGTAAATAAATATTTTTAATAACAGTATTTAACTATTTAAAAAAAAACATATAATTTATGTTTGTGCAACTACTTTATAAGCAAATTGTTACAGATAACTTGACATCTAATCAAACATTTAACGAATGATGGTTTATATCAAGTATTTACTTTTTTTTTTTAAATAATTATTCTACAACTTAATATGATTACTATTTAATATTATGTTTTTTTCTCATTTAGTTTTGAAATTCTTAAAAAAATCACTTGCATCACTTAGTCATGGTTTTTATTCAAGAATTAATTCATTTAATTTTTAATACATTAAACCGAATGTTTGCACAAAAAAAAAAAAATGTGGCAATACTAGAACAACACTAACAAAAAACAATATTTATGGAATAATTTAAAAAAAAAATGCAATTTTTGGCATTTCTATTATTTGTTTTATTTTTGCCTTTTTTAAGAGAGAATTTATATTTTTTTTTTATTTTACTGTAAGAGAGAATTTCTATTTGGTTGGTTACTAATTAATCAATTTGTAAAGTTCAACAGCCGCATAGTTTTGAAAATGTTTTGTTAAACCGATTAATTAAAAGCCATTTTCAAAAAATTAATTATTAATGAGATAAATTTTTTATTTTCATTATCATTTAAATACTATTCTTTAAGAATGACACAACATTCACCTATTTTTGCTTTTGTTTGGTTTGTGAAAATAAAAAAATTATTCGACACGTTTATCTTTAAAGAATATTTAAAGAGTCAACATATTTTTTTTAAACAATAAAATTGATTTATATTATACAAAGAATTCTTGAAACGATTAGGCTAATTATTATGTTTTTTGATCGATCTAAGTCGACTATTAAAGGTTCTACATTCTGAAATTTATAATTATTTTTTTTTTTAATTTTTATACCTCTTGCACTTAAGTAGTATTGTATAAAAAATTGAGTGCATTTTTTCTAAATATTAAATTAAATTAAAGATTAGAATACTCTCTTGTAAATGATGTCTCATTAAGTTCTCTTACATTAATTCATATTCTTAATTATTAATTATTTTAATTTATTTGTTTGTTTTGTTGTAATTTAATAGTAGTGTCCATATGGATAATTGTAGTGGCCATGATAATAACCTCCGTAATACGGATAACCTGTAAAATTTTAGATTTCATTTAATAACCAAAATAATAATTGTCAGGTATGTAATCAGTTATGAAAAAGAAAACTTAAAAGTGAAGCAAACTTTTATATTAAAAATCTGAAAGCAATGTCCATCTGTCTGTCCATTTAAAGGACATCTATTGGTTTAAAGAGGAACCCATACATAAGTGTTTACTTAAGAATATCGTTTTAAGCTTTCCCAAAATTACTTTTTTTACTTACCTAAACCATAACCACTGTAGCCACCCAATCCTCCATAACCGCCCAATCCTCCATAACCACCATAACCACCATAGACACCGTAACCACCCAAGCCGCCATAATAAGGAGAAGGATAACCAATAGATTTGTAGTAAGGGTTAGTGTAGGCGCCATGACCGAACGAAGAAGACGCTTTCAAATCACTTGCTTCAGTATCAGCAGTTGACGCCACAGGCTCAGCTTCTAAATCTAAATCTTCAATTTCTGTAGCCAAAGATGTTTGTTCACTAAGTGGAGCCATTAAATGAAAAGGTATGCACTGATAGAAAAGTAATAAAAGGAAAAGTTGATAACAACTGAAAAACTTTAACATTTTTTTTTAAAGATTTTTTTTCTTCTTTTCCTTTAAAACAATAAATTGTAAATGCTTCGCATTAAGTTTAATGACAACTGATACTGACTTCAACAATGTTTAATGTTTTTATAGAAGATTTAAGTATAGAACAACAGCAATAATAACAACAACAATAATAATAATAATAATAATAATCAGCAATAATAAATTGTTTGTTTAACAAATTGTTGTCAATTTTCCACCAAATACAAACAAAAAGCATACAATTTACCCATTAAAATTATATAAAATTAATGCTAAAGGGAAGGACAGAATGAAAGAGAGAGAAAGAAAGAAAGAGAGAGCAATACATCATACATAATGCTTGCAAGCAAGTTTTTCATCTTTGTGCGTAATTCAAGGTTTGAACATTTCAATGGTAATGGCCTTCCCTTTGCAACATTAAGGCATGCTGTTTGTCAGACAGTCTTTTTATATAAAAAATTTACATTAAAATAAACATGAATACATTATTGAGAATTTCTATTGTTTGTTGGCTATTATGAGATCTTCATGTTTAAACAAATAAACGCTTCTATGAAAAGTATTTAAATGCTTTGTCCATGATGCATCTGCTTCAACTAAAGTATGATAATAATGGAAACAGTTTAGTTAAGAAAAACAGAATAATTTCTAAATAATTTCTTAATAAAATGAGAAATTTTTATATCAAAAAATTACACAAATTTCAAAACTTCATTGCAACACAAACGAATATAATTCATTGATATGAACATGTTTCTATCTTTTAACATTTTTAAACTTTTATTAACTTCATTTATTAATCATTTTATAATAATTCATATGCATGGGTATTGGTGAAAGGAAAAATCAAGAGTCATTGTCTTTACATTGCATTATTTCTTTCCTATTCATATAACATTTGCAAACGTGATCATAACACATGGAAATTTATAATTAGTAAACGCCGACAATTATTATGTTATAATACACAGACATGTTAAATCAGACAATTTATTATGTATTTCGTTTTATTACTGTTATTATTGTACGCTATATAATGCATGCAAGATGAGTGGCAGCAAATTCCTTTTGAATCGATTTTTAAGCGTACATCTGTCCATTCATATATCTAAACCTTACTCTATAATAATTGAATGAATTGCAAATGAAAATGAAAACGACGACGACGACTTGATGACTGCTTAGGCAGTAATCAGTTGGTTCTGGGAATTCAGATCCTTATGTAGAGCAAGTGTCATCTGAAGCACGTATTGCGCTACCTTTCTGGTACAATTGATTGCAAATTACACTATGAGGTCAATGAAGGGTGGATGTGGATATAAACTGGGGTGGATTGTAAGTTTTACACCGACCATAATATTTTTATATTTTTCTTTGTTTTAAATCGTTTATAAACGTAAAACATTTTGTTTCTCAAGTAAAGATATGTTTTTTCTCTATGTATTAACATTGACAGTCAAAAACATGCAAATTCATAAACCATGAAAATATTGTAAATTAACAATAGTGAAAAATAACAACAACAACAACAACATCATCATCAAAATAATACATAATAAAGGAATAGCCAAAGAAGAGACGCCTCGGTTCTACTTTGCATATAATTATAAATAATGAGAAAATTTATGACTAAACACACAAACAATATATATTTTTTTCTTATTATATACTTATGAGTTTTTTAAAGATGATTTAAACATTTGTTATTTTTGGTTTACCTAAACGAAAGGAAGGAAATATTGCATCAAAGAAGAAATAAAATATTAAATAGAAAAAAATGTTTGTGCAACAGCAAGGATTCATTTGTGTGTTATCATAATCTTTGAATTAAAGTAATATTAAGCAAGAAAGAAAACTAAATTGTGCCAAATCTTAAATAATCTCCATATCTACATACAAACAGTAGGTGTGGCTGGTATATGATTATTCCTTCTAACAGTGCATGTATTACATTTCTCCAGCTTGCAAGTGGAGTCTTACGCTGAATATAGTTTTTCGTAAATTGTGGACTTGTGGCGTGTCTGTTATTTGACCATGCCCATTTTTAGCATATCGAAGGGAAGGGATAACTAAAGATATGCAACTTCCGCTGATAGTACGTTAACGTACAAACAACAGATCTCCTTTTTAATGCATTGAGGTATTTAAAGCACTGCACACAATGTTTTGCGTATATAATGATAAGTAATGGAAAACGAAAAGTCAAGTCAACTCTAACACTGACCGACACAACAACAACAACAATAGCTTTAATAACAACCAGCAATCAAATAGTCATTTCCCCTTTTTGCCAATGTATGTGTGCATTGATGACCAAATGGAGGGTTTGTGTTAGAAAAGAAGAAGAAACAGACAAACTAAAAAAAAAAAAAAAACAAAACATATAAAAATAAAACGATAAGAAACAAGAGCAGCATATATGTTTAGAGGAATATGTACACAAGCACATGCAAACATATGTATGTGAACGACATTGGTGAGGATGCAAACTCACTTAAGAGACTTGTCAGACATTAATTTCACTTTCGTTAGATGGTCGGTCGATTGATGGTGGTAAAACTGTTACACACACTGAGGTAACAATCAACTCACTTCGACTCTTGAAATGTTGTCTATGTGTGTGCAAGTGTGTGTGTTTGTGTGTTTATTAAACCAATTGAACAAGCAACAACTTTTTGAAACGATTTTCTATAGAAAACAAAAGCACACACAATGGAAAAAGTGGAAAAAAACTGTTTTAGTGGAAATTTCTGTATTTATATAAAATCACTGCTTTTAACATTAGACCAGATCATTACGAAAAACGCATTCATAACGCAAACAACAATCGCGTTAAACACAGTGGAGCTATAAAGAAAAACAGTTTTTGAAAAAAATAATTAAAAGAAAAAAGAAGAAAAAAAAAAAACAGAGAACAAACAATGTTGATAAAACTGCAAAGTTTGATTTTCTGGAATATACAAGTGTGGTCTTTAACCCACACCATAACCGTGTACGATGATCAAAAAGCTAAAGCCAGTGAAGTGATTACAGGTCTGCAAGCAACCATAAATCAATTACACAAGCCCATCACTCGCATCGGCACCACCACCACCACCACCACCACCACTAACACCAACAGCAACTCTCAACAACTGGCTCCTTTAACTAGTTTCGTGTATCCTGATAATGATCAAGTTATACACATAATTGAACCACCCAAACAATTTCAACAAATGAAAAAAATAATGCAACAAGCACCCAATCAATGGAAATTACATCTACTGGGTAATCAACGTTTAAAACCTTTAAGTAAAATGTCCACAAACATTTTTAAACCCGACATTAAAAATGATGTGATTGAAACGTACTCAATGTTCACAAAAAGACCGAAATCTTATTATGTTAATAACAATAAGAAACCGAATCCTTACAACTACATGGATGCCTACAATGAGGAGACACAATCACCGCAATCCATGATGCCCAAATATTCAGCATTTCCTTTGGAAATCTTAGCCTCGGTACGTAAAACGAAACGTTACTTTCTGAAAAGTAAACCCCAGGTAAGCAAAGCTAAGCAGCGTTTGCGTTCTCAGAAAATTCAAACGGTTATCTTTGAAAATGGTCACGAACAGGGTCAATTGGAGAAGGGTAAACAGAAGCATGTTCAAGGTATACGGGAGAACTATATTAAAGCGAACAACAACAACATCAAACGTGTGAAAAGAGATTTGACCTTAAAGCGTAAAACAATGATTCCACCAACAATAAAACCCTTGACTGGAGAACATTTACTTCAATATATCAATGAATTGTTGAAAAATGCCACCACCTTCTTAACCTTTAAGGAGGCAGACAATGACAAAGCTGTAGAATTGGAAACTTCTACCTTAACAGGTGAACTGCTGTTAAGTAAAGAGAAGAAACCTGCACCAACTCTACCATTATTAACCAATCAAATGGTTACAGAAACCTTGGATAATTCTTTTAAAGCTACCAACGCTTTAATAAATTATTTAAAAATACAAGCGAAAATCTCTGAATCACCAGACTTGTGTCAACTTAACACCAAACACTCAAGTCTTGGAGTTGATTTCAAGGAAATGCAACAACATTTGAATTGTGTCAAAAATGAAATGCAACAGCTAAACACCAGCCTTATTAAGCCATCATTGCAAATATTAACAAATAATCCTTATACCAAAGCCAAGCTGGGCAATGAATATAATGGAGCGGTAGAGAATACTCCAAAGGAACCAATCAATACCACCTTAATATACGATGATATAATGTCGGCGATACGTACAATATCGCAACAAAGCACTGATAATAATAATAATAATACCAATCTAACTGTAATCGAGGATGTAAACGATCCTTTGGAACAAGAAAATATACACAAATTGAATCAATACATCAATTCATTACAAAACCTACTGGTGCATATACCGCATTACATAAATGCGGCACCACGTATCATGAAACGTTCCAATAAGAAGTCATTAACACAACCAATACGTAACAATATCTATGCCCCGGTGATTGCGGTTAAAAGGAATTTTAATGCACCTACACCGAGGCGTATCTATCAACATTATCCGATTGTGGTTATGCGGACAGAGTATCTGAAAAATGACACCGATTTTATACCAACCAGCAGCAGTTTGGTAGATTTTTCTTAATCATACATCCGAGCCCTTAATCGTGCAGTGATGTTAGTTTTAGTTTGTTCGATTCATTATATTCCACTCTACGTTTATGGTGTGTAACACATATAAATTGTATTTAAAATAAGTTATTTAAATTTTTGAATCCACATCATTATTTCATTACATTCATTTCATACGCTCCGCCCCCATAGGTAGACCATGTAAAAGTATATGTAAGCTACTCATAAACTCTATTCTTATGGTTCTTGCCTGCAGGTTTCTATGGAAATTCCATGAAATAAGTAAAGTGCCACGCCCAATGGACAAAAAACTCTCTATAAACCATCAAAATCGTGCAGTGATGTTAAAATATAATGAGCCCTTCGATGGTATAGCTTAAAAATAATCCCTGTTTAATTGAAATAAAAAAAAAAAAACCTATTGTGCAAAAATCGAATTATATTTATTAATATATTTGTTTATTCATTAACTATTATTGTATTATTATGTAGAGAAAAACTTTCAAATAAAAAATGTTTACTATTGAAAGAAAATCTTGTATTTTGTGTAAAATTTTTCTTAAAATGAACTAGAAAGAAGTAAGTAAGTAAGCTCAGATTTAATCAAGTGTAAATGAATTGTAACATATTGTACATAATAAAATACGCCCAACTTCTATACCTATACCAACTGGTAGTTCAACTGGTTGTCTAACTTTTCTTAAAAAAAAACAAAAACGAGTATTCTTCAGATCACTTGTCAATGTAAACGTTTTTACTTTTTCCTTAAGTTCGTGAAGCTCTTTACGATGTTTACCTTGTGAGTTGGTTACTCCTTTACTTGTATGATTTATACTTGTTAAAAGCATAGCTTTTTTTGTTATTGTTTTATTTTTATTAAAATAATCGTTATGTTTAAAACCTTGTCAATAAAAAACCTTTCCCTGCTGATGACCTTAACATGAGTCGTTGTACTCTCTCTCTCTCTCTCTCTCTCTCTCTCTATCTCTGTACATATATTACATAGTATTATATGAAACATTTTAAAAATTTTCCACAAATTGTTTTATATGTTGGTCGTATGTGTGTGTATGTTTGTTAAACATGAAAAAGACCTTCAACTTGAACTGTTATTACTTTGGCAACAACTAACATGTTATCATGTCAGGCTTTTGATTTTATATAAATGTCGTTTTGTATGTTTGTTACTTTCTTTCTATATTAATTATCATGTTTATGTAAATTAGTAATGCTGTCGTTGATTGTTTACAATTCAACAGCAATTATACCAAAAGCTAGTTATGCTGTACACTGTGAATCTACCCGATACCCTGGTCTGCATATATTTAATATTTTGTTACACTTAAATGAAATAATAACAATATATATGTATATTTGTGTATATGGGTAAAATCGTTTTGTGTTTATTACGGTTTGTGTTATGCAAAACGAGTTATTAAATGTAATCATTAACAGTTTGAGTAGCTTTGGTTGTAAATAAAACTATAACGGCAAGTTGTCGTTAATGAAAACATAGCTCCTAAAAGTATATTATAAAAACGAAAATAAAAATAGGGTTACCAAGTTTTTTCTTTTAATATTTAAGGGGAATCTCAACATAGAACATAATGCCGTAAAATTACTTTTTTAAAGTAAACAGGACTTGTTCAGGGTTAGCAGTCTGGTGGCTCCATTCTTCACTGAAATTTTGACAAATTGTCAAAACCATTATACTGAAAAATACAACTTCGTTATAGTTTGAGATTTTTTGTATCCAGATAGAGTCGTAAATGTCTCCAATAATGTCACTTTGGGCTGAGAAGACGGCAAAACATCTTTGGGTAGGACAACTGGAGAAGGTGTACAAAATGAGTACGACGAGCTCTATATTTAAAGACGTAAATAGCTTGAAATGGACAATATTAAATAAATACTATTAAAAAAAAAAAAAAGAAAACCAAAAATAAATAAAAAATAATTTCCGTTTATTGTCAAGTCATTTTCAAAATTGTTCAAATAAATAATAAATATTGTTATAATAAATTACAGCTTATTTTAATTTAAAATAAATAAAATCCAAAAAATGAGAAAAATTGATTTTAATCATTAATTAATAAGTTTCAAATGCATTAATTAAAAGGTTAGATGTTACGTTTGTTATATTGTTATGTTTCTCATTTTTTATGAAAATCATCTACAATTACTGGATGCCAATCATCTACCACTTCCAATTTGGTTGTATTTTTATTTAAAGATTTAATTGCAATTTGTTTATTATCACTTTTAATTTTTTTATTATTATCAAGTCTACCACCATCACCATCATCATCACCAGCACCGTAACCATCAAAGCTACGTTCTGTGTGAATTAATATCTTTTTAGGCAAAACACCTTTCGGATATCTAACGGGATAATATTGTGGATTATTTGGATTTGTATTTTGCATTTTAGTTGTTAATAAGTCTTCGTCCATATTCAGTTGTTTAGAGTCGTTTTTATTGTGTCGTTTAGTAGCGACTGTTAGAAGATTATTATATTCGAAAAAGTCTATAATGGGATGATAACTGTAATTGATACGTTTTGGTATAG
>OZ021692.1:3147618-3470401 GCA_963978525.1 Ornithomya fringillina | reverse complement strand
AGATTGAAGAGTTCGGGATCTATAGATAGTAGGTGCGGCCGCTTCGATGACGTCTTAAATTGTTGATCGGTCTTATTGGATGGCGAAGTCGCTGTTGTTGTTGATGTTGTTTCAATTGTTGATATGTTGGTCGCTTTATGGGTGTGAGTGCGGGCGCGATCGTATACGGGAAGCGAAAATGTGGTTTGTATTCAGAGATTTCTCCGTTTGGTAATCGTACGTTTGTGGATCGGGTCGTAAAGTACTGGGCCGGTAATGATGCGGTATTGATTGCTGCTGATGTTGTTGTTGCTGCTGTTCCATTTCTTGTTGCAATTCCTGTAAATGTTGTTGCTTTTGTAAGTAATTTTTTGTAGGCATTGGTATTAAGGCGGTGGTAACGGGATTGGGACTGTGATCGGGGATGAGGGGGTGAAGGTACGAAAGGTTCCGGTGCTGGCGGTGATGGGTGTAGGGCCGATACTGGGGATCCAACTACTATCGCTGGGGGTGACGCTACTACTGATGCCGCTGTATGCTATATGGGGCACAGAATAAATATGTTTCCGATTTTGATGATTACTATCACCCATGGCTATAGTTGTGCCAAATTTCTTTACCTCTGTTTCACCAAAATGTAACTGTTCACTGGGGGCAAAGTCTTGATCAACTCTGGCTTCATTACTGTAACCCTTGAAGGGACGTCGGCGGGCCAAATCTCGCAAAAAATTACTAGAACTGCTCGAAGCCAGCGATGGCTGGACAACAGCTGAAGCTATGTCATGTGTTGGCTCATAAGCATATTTCTGCTCATGCAACTCTCGATCGGGGGGACTCAAGTAAGCACCCACCGTTGGCTTTGGTACTTTTTTTCGTATTTTCTTGCTGCCCAGCAGCAATTCTTTGGCATCAAACGAACTGTCATGCTTGTGATAATCATAACCAAAGTCATCCTCATCCTCTTCTACATCATCATTATAATCTAATTCTTTTTGATAAAAGTCTTCATTATATATGGGCGTGTATTCTTTTTTGGCTTCGGTAAAACTGGGGAATTTCGCCCGATACCCATCAATTTGGCAAGAACAACAAGTGGGCACTTTGAATATGTCAACATGTAAACCACGATTCTTGTCCCAGCTTAGCAGACGATGATAATTATAGACCTGGGCGCAATGTGAGCGATAATTTTGATTAAGATAAGAGCAACTCTCTTGGGGGTGCCTAAATAATGACAGATTTTTATTAAGATATAATTCCATTGAAAGTGAAAAAGTCCATATTCTAGAAGAGCGTCTGTATGATTTTAACCATTAATAGTTAACCATTCTGAGTGGTTTTTAGGTTAACGAAATTCGCAGAGGTGCTCTTCTAGGATACTTGACACTTACGAGCATTTCTCCAAACGTAAGGTCTGCGTGTGTTGTCCCGTATTTATAATGTATTTCCATTCCCCCGAAGCGGACCGTGCTTTCTGTGGTCGAGCATAACGTACAATACTTTGACACATTCCATTACCGGACACCTGCTGTTCATCTTCACGTCTATTAATGTATAGAGAAGGAGAGAGAGAAAGAGGGAGACAGAACAAATGATATGAAATTCCTTCCATTGATTTCATAAACTATTAATGTAACCTCTTTTTATTGACGGTATACTCATTGAATTCTTCATTTGCATCAATACTATTCCATTTGTCATTATATTCAGCCAACAATGCCACCATAGCGTTGCGATGACGCCGTATACTGCCCATAATTTGATCACTGCAAAGGAAAAGTTTCAATAAAAAACAATTCAAATGTTCTGTTAATTGAACTCACAAGGGATAATCATCCGTTTTGATGCACATGGAAGCGGTGAAACGTTCACAATTTCTGGGTGGTGGCACAACAGCATCTATATCTGGTTTATTCGGTTTATTTCGGGCTGGCATTCTTTTACGTTTATTTGATGTAATTTTTGAAGCGGTTGGTGGTAATATTTTACGAACACGTACCCGCGGACCGCCTATCAATTCTTCGGGTGTTGGTAACTTTTCATCATCGCTTTTGTCGTCTGCTAATATTCCCGCATTTTCGGTTATATTTGCTCTACCAACAATCTTTTCACTTGTAGGGGAATAAAAAGTCTCATTTAAACTTGCTAAAGCTAAATCTTCAATGAACTGATAGGCTTCCTTTTGATCTGGCGCTTTGTTCAGGTTTTCATCTTTTTTATTATGAGTTGGTTGCCTATTGGCGCTGTCAGCAGCAGTTCTATTCTGTGCTTTGGATGTGCTGAACAGTGTCGTGTTTAATTTTAAGGAACGTGTGGCCGCAGCCCGCAACAAGTCTTCCTCATTTATGGAAGACGGTATAGAACGTATTAGTTTGTGTACAAATTCTTTATTTTCTGCCGAACGCTTTAAACGTTTTGCATTCTGCTTGAATTCTCCTTTACTAGAATTAACATGTTTTACATCCTCCCTTACAGCCATGCTTTGCAGCTCTTCATTTATACTTTTAGGATCGAGTACATCTGGCGTCATATCAGGAAAAAAGTCTTCCATTGAATCATCGCTACCAAGGAAACCGGTTGGTTCTGATATCTTAATAGTGCCCACATCTTCATCCTCATCATCTAACTCAAACGGCGACAGTTCCATGTGTCGTCTATTTGAAGAGAATTTTGAAAAGTCTTCCAAGTCCATTTTATCATGATTAAATCTAATGTATTTTTTAGCTGAATTGCGCACCAAATTTGCTATATCGTAAACGATGGGTATCAATAGTTTCTTGTCATCACCAAACATATGACGCACCTAAAAAAAATTATGCTCATAAATGAATAAGTTTTTCTAAATAAAAAGCTCACCTGTTCCAATTTCAATTCTTGTCCCTTTTTAGCGTTTATTTGTGCTGCTATTAAAGCTGACAAAGTTAATTTTTGTTGTTTACTAAGGACTCTTAGTATGGGCAGAATTTCTAGAAATTTCTGCCTTTGACTTTTATTGGTTACAGCCTTAGCTAAAGCCTTCCTCAATACCTGATCATGCCAATTGAATGCATTCACTTGATTTCGTTTCAAATCATTTACAACATGAACATCTGTAATGATTTCTTGCTTTTGTAAGTTGGATGTTGGTGGTCTATCTGTTGAGGGGCTTCGTGCAGCATCATAATTCCAATCAATTTCTTTCCCATCAGAAAAATCAAAATCCAATAAGTCGTCTTCGGTAGCTTGTACTAGGCGTAGAGCGTAGAATAGTAAGGGCCATAGGAGGCCTAAGTTTGGCAGAAGCGGCATTTTCCCTAAAAAGGAAATAGAAAATAAAATTATTATTATTTTTATATCCTATGCATAAGAATGGGGGATGCAACATCTAGAAGGACTGTTAAACGATTTTACCCAATTTGTATTACCTACCTATTAAAACCTACCAAAGTTGATGCTAAGTAGATAGTTTTTTGTTTGTTTTGTAAATTGTGAACGTTCCTACAAAAATATACCATAAATCTTAAGTGAAGCGTGACATTTTTTTTTAAATAAACGACTTAAGTTAATGTGTAATAAACACCTCGGGCGTATGTGTAACCTTAATTTATAATTGAACGTACAATATATATATATATATATAAATATTAATAAATCTGCTGCAATCATCACTTCCCCATTATTAACATACTCACCTATAGTATTAGTGTCTGTTTAATTACTAACAACAGACTGGTGTGTATGGCATAATATAACTTGATAGAGACACATTTTGGTTTTTTAATAGCTTGACAGACATACACATACACATACAAACACACTCAAACTCTGCCATTTATGCACACACGTGTTTTAAAGTTTATTTACCTTTTTTTGCATTGTACATGTTTATGTTTATGTTTGTGTTTAAGTTTGTTTTGTATGTATCGGTTAGTTTGTTATTGTTGTTATTTTCAACATATTATGCCACTACTTATTTACGTTGTAAAATTGAAGTTTATAACTTTTTTTTTTTTAAATACATAACCATTTAGTAAATAATTGGCAAATAAAACGAGGCTTTAATGTGACGTCATTATATTAATGATCTCAAGCTTCTGTATTTAACACTCCTTTGTGTATTGTTATGATATCTAATAAGTACCATTTTATATGTGTGTGTGTGTGACCAACACATCTTTCTATTCAAAAATTTACCAGGTAACAATCTCTTTTCATTTTCCGAAATGCTGACAATTGTTAATGACTTTTACTTGCAGTACCTTTTACCGTTTTGCGGTAAGGAGTTGTAAAAGTAATGATATGTATTTATTAAGTTAACGCTTTGCTTGACATTTCTTATAGGCGCTACTTAAATGAAAGAAATATTAAGTTTGTTACTCTGTTTGCAGAACTCAGATGGAGTCGGCAGAAATCTAACAAATTATAAATGTGCCTTCAAGTGTCCACTTTTTGTTAGGAAGGAAGAATGGTCGTAAATTTTGATCTATATTTTATATAAATATTTCGTAATTCTGTAAAATAAGCAAAATCGATAAAGTGCCACGCCCACAATCGACAAAAAAACTGTCTATTAGACAAAAAAATTGAACTATAATGCTAAAATATTTATATCTATAACGAGCCCTTCCTTAAATAAGCCAAATATGGGTGGGGTTGCTTAATGGAAACACCAAAAATTTACAAAAAAAAACTTATTTTTTTTAAATAAAAATTTTTTATAAAAAATTTCATATAGGCGTGGTCACTACTACTAATTCTAGCTACTTTTTTTTAGTCACTTCCAGTTGAAATTCAATTGAGAACGTTTTAATTCATATTCAAGCAAGTTTTTAATCAAAGTTCAGAACCATAAAGTATTTGAAACATATCAACCTTTGGGATTATATCTCTTGCCTTAGCTATACATATATTACCTAATGCGGGACCTTATAGATTCGCTTGCCTAAAACGAAGCGTTCTGAAATAAAGTCTATGAGGAGAGAAAAAAAGGATGAAGACTGCCTTCTCTACAATTATGATAAACCTTTTGAATGTATCTAAAATGGATTATATGCTTCAACCAAAAAAAAAAAAGAAGGAGAAGACAACCAAAGAATAAAAATTTTTTGATTTAAAAAGTAGCTAAAAATCTCTCTATTTTTTTGGCTTCTTTCCAAGTAATTTTCTTCAGTAATTTTTTATTTTTCGTTTATGACATTTGCGTATGTCCAGGCGCAAAAAATTTATTTGATTTTATAACAAAAATAATTAAATAAATATAAAGAAAAATTTCTCTTTGTAGTGGTTTCTTTATTTCTACAATTGAAAATACCGACTCCAAAAAATATTCATTGGATGTCATCCAAAAAAAAAAAAATAGAAAAATTATAAAAAAGAAAACAAGTAAGAAAACTAAATTTGGCTTAGACCAAATCTTAAATACACTACATATCTGCAACAGTGGGCGTGACAGATATATATATTATGCTCTCCAATAGTGTACGTATCAGCTTGCAAGGAGAGTTTCTCGTTGAGTATGATTTTTTGTAAATTGTGGGCGTGTCTGTTATCCGACCATGCCGATTTTCGACACATCGATGAATGAAGTTTATAGTTCAATTTTTGTGACATATATATAGATTTTGGTGAATTGTAGGCGTGCCTTTAAACCTCTTTTGCCAATTTTAAACAGCGATCTTTGTGCAAAAATTTAAAGTGTCTGTACAAAATTTCAGCTGGATATCTAAAAAATTAACAACCGTAGGAATGCCAAGAACAGACGGACGCACGGACACACATCGACTCACCTTTTAATGCTTATTAAGAATATATATACTTTGTAGAGCCACTGACGCCTCCTCCTATCTTATGTGAAAGTAATAATAATAAACAATAGAATCAAGTTTGTAATATAATGAAAAAAAAAACAACAATAATAACTGAAAAAGAAAGATTTTTCACTTTAGGGGCAAGTTGAGGTAATTCACTAACTAACTCTTAGCGACACCGAACTGAATGCATGGACTCACACATTAAAATAAATAATTATTGTTATATAGTATACATAAATCATATGACATGTGAGAATTGTTGTTGTTGTTATTATATTTTGTTCAACATTTAAAAGAAGACGCTGCAATCGTAGCTAGGCAAAATAGCAGGCAACAATAACAACAAATTGTTGCTACCAGATTACAGTGCATAACGGATAGAAGGAAAGTTGATTCCTGAATTATGCAAAAGGCGCTTTTACAACAATAAGGCAATGGGAGCCTTAACATCAACTTCGGTCATAGACTTTTACACACCAATACGTAATACGTAATATATGGTTGTGTGCCCATAATCGATAAGAAAACGTGATCGACCTTTGGGAAGACAAAATACTGAAAACCACTATCCGCACACCACACACAAAAGTGAAACTGTATATGAGGAGAAACGAACTCCAAGAAGGCAAATGACATGATGACATTTGAAAATGAAAAAAATACGATGCCAATAGCAGCAACAGCACCACCACCACCACCACCACACCACCACAACCATCAGCGGTGCAATATTGTCAAAAAAAGGCTAGTTAAGCTGAAGACACTGTATTGAGAGGTATTGTGGCAAACAAATTAAAGCGATGACAATAACAATAACAATAAAAGAAAAATAAGAAGAAGAAGAAGAAGAAGAAGCGTAACCAGCATCCATAGTCGTCTCTTCTGCTTTGGGGTTTAACAAAGTTTATTAACCGTGACAAGGAACATCCTCCACGGGTTACAGCACAGCATACACACACGAATCGTAATATAAAGCTTAGCAAAAAGTTTGCAAATTGTTAGCATGCCTAAGTTGCTAGTTGATGGGACCATCTTTAATACGCACACACACACACACAAACACCTACATGATTTTGTTGCACACCTTGAAAGGATGCACGGTTTGGTGTGTTTCGTTTTGTTTTGTTGTGTTGTGTTTCCATACAATGTAATATTTTCTATTTATGCGGCCACCTGTGAATTTTTATTTGATGGCTGGTAGTGTTTTTAAGATTGTCTTCTGTAGCTTCTTTTTTTTTCTATTTTTTTATATATATTTTTCGTTGATTATTTTCATTATTATTATCAAATCTGTTTGTAATTTCATTTACATTGATTTCTTAATGGTTATATAGCAAAATAACTTTTGACGGTCAATGTTAGTTGAAAGAAAATTGTTTTTGGTATAATAGAAATATTTTTGTTGATTAATACTTAAATAGTTATTATGTTGTCAAGTTAGATTTCTACCAAAAGAAACGTAAAGTGTTGCTGTTGTTGTCCATAATAGGACGCCAACAAATTTATCAATTTTAAAGTGTTGGTGAGGCTGTACGCAATAATATAATAGGTACGAGTAACATAACCTTGAGTTTTGTATTTTTTTGCAATTTGTAATTTATACTCTTTTTGAAAAAGGCAAAAAAAAAAACAAAAAAACAAAAAACTTGAAAGATAGGTTTCTACTGTGGTGTGTACGGGTATCAATGAAAGGTAATGAGGATGTGTTGAAGAGATGAAAGGTTTTTCAACCTTGTAGGATCATGTTTTAGCACCTCATTATACATTTTTATATTAATATAATTATAATAAAAATGACAAGAATGGAAGCATACAAGAATCACTGCAACAATTACATATAAATTGTGGGTGTGGCGGGTATGTATTTACTTTTTCTAAATTACGTATGAAATTACAAATTGTCTAAATAAAGTGTTTTGTGGGTGTGCCTGTCATCCCCTCGCGCCCATTTTTAACATTTAAATTTTAACTTCATAGATTAATTTTTGTGACTGGGCGTAGCAGGTGCCTATTTAAGATCTGTAAGAGTGTATGCACTAGGGAACAACATACATATCGAATTTATTGTTTAATATGATTTTTTCTCTACATTGTGACCGTATCTGTTACTTGACCACTCCCACTTTTAAAAACATTAATAGCTGCATTAATTACATAAATGCGCACTAAAATTTTATCCTTGTCGCTCATTTTTTATGGTCAATCAATGCATATTCGTTAAATGTAGGCGTGGCTGGTAATTGAATACGTTCTCTAAAAGTATAGATGTCAACTTAATCAACACTTGAAATGAATTCTACACTAAAAATGATTTTTTTTTTACATTGTTGGCGTGTCTTTTAGACACAATTATATATGTGTACTAAAATTATAATATTATAACGAAATTTTTATGACCAATAAATGAACTTTTGGCAATTACGGGTATGACACTTGACCAATTTTAACCAATTTAAATAGTAAAATGCATGCAAGAACGGTATAAAATGTTGTCTTAAAATCTCAATATGGACAAATTGATTGATACTCAAAATATTTACACTTTGTGAAGTTTCCGACAAATCTTGCTGAATATTGCAAACAGAATAACAAACTTAGTAGTAGCGGGATAAAAAAATTATAACTATTAAAAACATACAAAGAGAACAAGAAGTATTTCAAACAAACTAAACTTTAATACTCTATAACCGACTAACCCAATTGTCAAGTACACGCTAAAAAAACTCGCTTTCATTTACACAATAATTAAAAAAGTTGTAAAAAAAAATCAAAAAACAAAAAAAAAATAAAGCTTTGAGGTATTGTAATATGCGAAAAAATTGGTAACAAAACTGCTTGATTTTAATGAATAAGAAACTACATTTTATCAGAGTACTTATACACTCTGATAAACTTACAAAAGAAAAAAAGAAAAGAAAGTCGCTTGTAAACATTTCTTTATACTCGTAAATCACAACAAAAGAACTTTTGTTTTTGTTTTTTTCTAACTTTAATATACAATCGAAAGCAGCCAAAATGAAAGAAGTTATAAAAAAGACTTAAGCCAGAAACTTGAATGAAAATTTTTCTACTTTTTTTTTTGTTTTTTTTTTTTTGTTTTATTATGAAACTCACGACCCAGACAGGTTAAGAATTCTTTACGTGAAAAGCCTAAGTAACCTGTTTATTTCAATGTTTATATTCTGTTGCGTTGAGTGGGTGCTGGGGAGAACAGTTTTGATTTCTTTTGTACTCACTTTTTATATGAATTATTACAACTGCCAGCTAAAGTAATCCAATTGTTGTTAAGTTTTACTTTCTAAAACTTTTTTTTTTTCGTTTGTTTTGTTTTAATTTATGGTAATTGATTAATTTTCTTTTTTTTTTTTTACTTTCTTGTGTTTACACACACATATAATTACTGGGTTTTGCACTTCACTAATTGTGTGAAAAATTCCTAAAGTTTACTTTGCTTTCTTGTACAGCATCTTGAAATACAGTCAAACGGTTTTCTTTACAAGTTGCACTATTTTGATTTTCTCCAACAGTTGAGTGGTTTTTTTAATGCCGTTTTCAGAATTATTTCTAGAAAAATTCTTCTTCTTGAATCTTTTTTAAATGAATAAATTTCAATGTAATGTTGTTGTTGTTAAAGCTGTTAATGCGGTATCTTGCTTAAGCACGTCATTTCTTTTTCAGCTCTCATCGCTGACTGACTGTTTTATTGTATAGTCACAACACTTTTAACGATTCTTTTAAACTGGGCTTTTTAACTGTTTTTGTTAATTGAAGAGAGTTGCACTCTTTGATAATAAAAACACCGCTAAAGTTGAGTTGAGTAAGTATTAAAAACAACAACTATTTAAAGAGAATAATAAAAATAATGAGAAAAACAAAAAAGATTCTACGCTGGTTAGCAATTAAAGAGAAGCTAAATATGTTTAGTTTTAATATTTTAATTCATAATTTTAATAAATAAATACTAATTTCCAGTAAATTATCTTTAAAAGTAACAAGTTTATTACTTAAGTCTTCTATGTAATCTCTCAATATCAGAAACATAAGAAAAAGTTTGCTTCTTAAGTCTTTTGTAATTATTATTTTATATTATTTTCATTTTAAGTGTAACAAGTTTGTTGCTTAAGTCTTCTTTAAATGTATTCAAAGTTTTATAAGAAAAAGAAAAAGTTTGCTTCTTAAGTCTTTTGTAATTATTATTTTATAAGTAAACAATTTTATTTAAAAGGTAACAAGTTTGTTGCTTAAGTCTTCTATATAATCAAAGTTTTATGAAAACAATAAGAAGAAAAAGTTTGCTTCTTAAGTTTTTTGTAATAAGAAGTTTAAGGTGAAAAAATTTCATTTTAAAAGTATCAAATTTAGTATTTAAGTAATCAAATCATTATCATAGTATGCGTAAGGTACATTTAAAAAACCACTAAGACCACGCCCATAATTTTTAAAAATCATTATAAATGATCAATTTTATTTCAATGTATTGAAATAGTAAATTTCCAATTTGTGGCTTTGGCTATATAAAGTTTTTTACTTGTTTTGTGATTGATACGGTTATTCAAGGTTTTTGGTACAAAGTCAAGTTCTTTACGAAATATTTTTTTTTTTTTTGTTAAATTTTAAAGAGATTCAAAAATATAAGTAAAATCATATAGATTCAAACATAAAAACTGTTTTCTCTCTTTCTCTATCTCTCTCTCTCCCTCTCTCTTTATTAATACTTTTAGGCCTCTGTAACTCTCTGAACTAAATTGAAATAACTTTAATGATATTTAATATTCACTCCATGTGGAGTTTGTGTATAAGTGTATCTTTATACCATAATGCTTCTATTTCATTCTGCTTCTTGTTTTAATTTATTAAACCCAAAACGTGAGCATTCTTAATATTTGTGTGTATGTGTTTTTCTTTCTTTCAATAAACCGCAACAGGTTAAGACTTTTAGTCTTATTCTGATGATTTTTAGGCTGTAAACAATAACAGTTTTTTTTATTTTTTTAAACAAGATCATTAGCTATGGCAACAAGTCTTCACATAAACTTATACAGAATTAGATGGTGTAAGAAATGTGAGAAAAGAAAATAATCGTTAATGGTTTTTCCATCTATTGTACAATCAAGCAAAATGTTGTACAAAAAATAAGAAAAAAAAAAAAAAAAACGGTACCAACTGTACTGACCAACCAGGAAATCAAGTAGAAAATTATTATTTGTTACTAAGTCTAACAATAAAAAACAACAACAACAATTTAATTTATAACTTTTTTAAGTTAAACACAAATTTTCTGCCGATTGTGTTGATTTTTTCTAAAACAACGCAACTAAAAATCATTAAGAAAAGTAAACTGAATACACTTCAGTGATTAGTTAAGACATTTATTGCACTGCTTTCTTTTAATGTGTTTGTTAAGTCAAAAATCGCCTGTGGCTATATATCCGATAAAATTAATTGTTTCCTTTTTTTCCTTCGCTTTTCACTAATTTCTTTGCCCCTTAATTCTAATTATACAGTTACACATATATATGCTTGCACACGTATATGCATTCATGGTTCGTTAATTTAAATACTTTTCACACCATAATCTTGTATTTGTGTGTGTGTGTGTGCGTCTGTGTCTATTTGCATAAAACCACGTTGTGTATTTTTCTTGTTGTTTTTGTGTTTTTCAATTTAAACTTAATAGCAGCTTTTATTGAATATAATTTATTATTGTTGTTGTAGTTACAATATTATATAAGTTTGCTTTGGTTTTTTTTTTTTTTTATTTTCATCCCACCCCAACCCACCTTTACTCATATTATTATCGATTAGGTTAATAAAAAAAAATAAAACAGCAAAGTCTGTCAAGCTTAACTATTCAACACCCTACAGCATAGAATAGTTATGGATAAAATGAAATAAACAGTTCAAGTTTAATCTTAATCAGCCTATTGTAGCAGTTTTGGTGATGATTGAAACCTATACCTACAACTGAAAGAGATTTTCTTAATTGTTGTGTTGTTGACCCTATTAGCTAAAAACTATATAAAAAACATCGATAATAATTAAAAAAATAGTCGTAGTTTATTTCGAGCCACTAAACACATATATCATCCAAGTGAATTTTTATATTCCCAACAATTTTGTACCTCATCAATGTCATTTCTTATGTGGAAGATTGAGGACTATCAAAATTTGTATCACTTAAGGGTTTTTACTGAGTTTTTTTTTTAAATATAATTCCTAATCCCTGGAAATTGTTTTTACAAATGACTCGTTCAAATGATTGATGTAATTATTTGACATTGAAGCGTTTCTTTAAATTGCTAAATTACGTAATTATCTTATAAGTATATTTAAAGTTTCTACAAACAATTTTAGTTACAGGTTTTTGTGGTTCAGGTTAAATGCTATAAAATCTTCATAATGTGGCTACTACGTTAGACTGTAGATATTATGAACAGCCTAAAATAACCTTAAAAGTATTTTTTTTTTTTCAAAAATTTTGTTAATTGACTTTGGGAAATTTTTTCGTAGACCCTACTTTTACTGGAAGCAGGACAGTTGCAGAGTATGTGTTCTGATGTCTTAGGAGTCGCGTTACATTGTCTGCATATGTCGTTTTCAAACACGTCCATCTTATCTGAGGGTATAGTGTCCCACATAAAGGACAGTTAACATTCTAAATTCTCCTTCTTTGTAGTTCCAGAAACCTTAGGGCTTTATTGAAAGATTTTATGAATATTTTGGTTTTCCTCTGGCCCTTACTGGGTTTTCAGTGGCTGACAATACTTTTTTAAAGTAATTTGTACTACACCTTCAGTTATTTGGGTTTTTCTTACACTACAGAATGGTTCCATACCGATTATCTAACAAAGATAATTTCAAGTTTATTAATTTTTATGCTTAATAGACAGATTTTTATTAATTATGGTCGTGGCTGTTACCCGATTTTATTCATTCTGAATAGAAAACTATTAAATTCAAATTTCTGCGCTCATTGGCGCTTCAACAGAAGAAGAACTTGGTTAAATCTATTCAGATTTTAAGGCTAATCATGATTACTTATACCACGTAGGGTGTCTGACGTCTTCACCTGAATAATGCAAAAAGACAAAATATGTGTAATTCCCAGATATAACAAGTGTAAATTACCTGTGAGACACCATACCACACATCATTTCATTTTTATAAAGATCTGAATATTTTTTGTTGTTTTTATTTTTTATTCAACACAGTACAAATAACACAAAGTATTTATTTTATTGCAAAATCATAAATTGTATAATCTTAAAAAAAAAATATGGAAGATTATTGCAGTTTGTCTGTATATCGTGTACGTATATATTTATAGATGCCCCGGTAATACAATCATCCAAAATAGGAGGACTAAAAGTGTATATATTTAATAATTTAAAAAGTACAATTTTACAGCTAAACTAAGCACATTAATAGAATGAAAAAATGAAACGAAAAATAAGACGATAATTCAACGTTTAGACTAGACAACTAAACAACAATAATTAATCCTTACTTATAACTACTTTTTGTAATTATTTACAATCATACATTTATACGTAGAACTTACACAAAAAAAAAAAAAAATTAAGCACCGGAAAATTTTAACCCAAACAATCTCTGGCACTCATTTCAATTTAAACCGAATCTAAGTGTATTGAAGGTATTTTCATTTTTAGTTAATACTGGTGCATATAATAGATATGTGTCAGAGGAGAGTAATTATTTTAAAGCACATGAGATTTCTTTCTAGAGTTTAGAATTAGTAAAATTGTTATTGGGTGGGAAATTGATTTCGTCTTAAACAACAGTTTTAATGTCATATTTCACATTCAAATTCAGAGATGCGATGATTGAAGTACACCATGCCATGTTCTAGATCTTCACTAAAGCCACTAACATCCATGTAATCAGAATTGGAAGCAGTGTCATCGTCTACCCATTGATGCAATGAACGTGTTATCTCTAAACGTGATTGACTGAAGCTGGGTCGCATTTGTGGATCTTTATGCCAACATCTAGACATTAAATTATAAAATTCGTGACGTCCCTCCTTTGGTAGATCGGGTCTTAAACCAAGTGGAACGCGTCGTATAACCTCTCGACCCGTTAAATGAGAATAAGGTGTACAACCTGAACAAAGAGAAAAAAAGAGAGAGAAAATTATTAAATTAAATTCCAAAAAAAAAACTTAATAGAGTCTCACCTAGTGTAGCTATTTCCCACAACACAATACCGAACGCCCAGATATCTGTTTCACGGGTAAAGACATGATACTGCAAAGCTTCCGGTGCCATCCAACGTATGGGTAACGCTGGCCTTCGTCCTATAGTATCATGACCGTGATGAACTTTTTTATTTAATTCAATTTGATGTGCATGATGATTGGGGGTGTCTTTTTCCGCATTTTGTGGCCAATGATTTATAATAAATTTGCCACCAAAATCGAATTTAAATTTATTAAAATTACTGCGCATTATCTCATTGGCACAATTTTTTTCGTACGTTTTCCGTTTACGTTCCGCATCCAAATCAATGGACATACCAAAATCGCATATCTTACAAATACCGTTATGATCTAATAAGACATTACGTGCCGCAAGATCACGATGTACAATCTATACACAAAGCAGTATAATAAAGAATTTCTTTAAAAATAAAACTTTTAAAACAAACACTCACTCTCTTCCCGGCTATATACTCCATGCCACAGGCAATGTCCAGGCAGAAGCCAGCTAGAGTACGCGGTGACAGGGGTGTTTGACTGCGTCCTCCCGGTACAGAAGCGGGTAATATATTGGTGGCATTGCGAGCCGCTCGTAATAAAGAAAGCAAACGTCCCCTCATGGCGTACTCCATAATAAGCATGTGAGGCTCTAAAATTTATATGTGAAGTGCGTTTTTTTTCTCATTTCAGTTTTAAGAACTTACCCGTTTCCACACAAGCCCCCAACAAGGTCACCACATTCGTATGAGAACCCAATTTACGCATTATGTTACCTTCATCTTTCAAACTGGCCTGCGTACTGCAAGCTCTAATTGTTTTAACCGCCACTATACGGGTAGCACCAAAATGTCCACTTAAATCGTCCGCTTCCGCCTTCCATACTTGACCGAAATTACCCTCTCCCAGAAGACTCTTTAAACGAATATTGGAACGATCAAATTCCCGATCACTTATAATTGAACTTTTGTCATCATTGAAACGTGACTGATGCATATGATTGGTATTATAACTCTGGTCACGCAACACTAATTTATGTACTTGACTGTGCTGCCGTTGTGGTGGTTTACGATGATCCACTTGATCATCATTACCATTAACATTATTATCATCATCATCATCATCATAATCCAAACCATTATTGATGTGATATTTTGTGTCCAATTTTTTAACTGGACTTATCGGTTGTTGATCTGTAATGCAAACATCGAAATCTTCATCATCTTTGAGAGGCCGCTTTAGTATATAATTTCGCACCAAATACAGAATGACAGCCATTAAGGGTACAATACCGATACCAGCCAAAACCATTGTAACAATATTCATGCGTTGCATTTCTGTGGATATTTCTTTTTCATTCGTTACCACCGTTGAACTAATATCCATCGGCTGACTGGTAGTAGAACTGGTAGACCCTTGATCATTAATTTTAGTATCATAACCAACAATAAAACTTCCTGGCTTTTCAATTAAGCTGGGTTTTGTATAGAATTGAGTCGAGGAGGCTTCTGTGGTAGAGGGGAGTTTCTCATTCATGTTTAAATTTACTGTGGAACGTATCGAAGTTAAAACAGTGGTGCGTATTATAATCGGGGAAGACTCTGTCGTAGTGTTATAGGAGACTGAGTATTTTCGAGGTCTTTTGGAAGTACTGGTAGCACTAAATGTCGGTTCGGATGGTGTGTAAATATCGGAAGTACGATTTACAAATATTATCAGATTGGGTTGATCATTAGTTTGCGTTAAACTGGGACCCAAAGCTCTTAAAAGCTCTCTATCCTCTTCTATTATATTACGAGTACTTGTAACGGTATTAGTGGTTCCCATTGTGCTAGTAGAAGTAAATGCCCTTTTTGTGGTGACAGGAGATGAAGTTGTGGAAGTTGTGGATTTAGTTGAAGTAGAAGTAGCAGGAAGTGTTGAAGTTTTAGGAGTCGTAGTGGTAGTGGTAGTCGTGGTCGTAGTAGAAGTTATTGGGCTTACAGGATGAGTAAACTTCTCAGTTGTACTTACTGTTGTAGTTTTATTTATATTAGTTATGGCAACAGTATTTCCGGTAGAAGGTGGTATGGTTGTAACAATGTCATCTTCTGACAAAACTGTTATAATCAGTGGAGTAGATGAGGTTATTATTTGTTCCGCTTGTACCGTGGTATTCAAATATTTAAGATTCTCCAATCGGTTGGTTTGATTTGCTGATAATTCGGGGCTGGCTGATGTAGTAGCTGTAGTTGTTGCAGCAATATTTGTCAAGCTACTGGCTTTAATTTCACTCAAAGGCATTCTAGTAAATGGACTGTAGCGTCGATTAAAACTAACACCATCTCTCATATTGTATTTAAATCTAGCACGACTCCTCTCCACTGCTGACAATGTAGCAGTGGAGGACTTAGAACTTGCTGGTATAGTTGTAGCATTAATGAAATCTTTTGCCACAGCCACCTCCAATAATTTGGGATGTTCTTCATTAACTGCTGTTATGGTCAGAGTGTTTGGTTTCAAGGGTGGTAGCTTTTGTCCAAAATACAAATACGGTTGTATGTCATCATCTTCTATAGATGTGCTGGCCACAGTAACTGTATTAAGAGCACTACCTTTACGACGATTTCCACGTAATTTAAGACCACTGCCACTCTTCTTTTCATCCGGTATATGATTCAAAGTATCATTTTGTTCTTTAGCTATTACCAGAACACTGTGTGAAGATTCATCACTAAATAAAATCTCATTAGTGTCCTTTTCAGTGGCCACCTTAGCTTTCGATTCGGCCTTGAGAAAATTCTGCTTTATGTCGGATTTACGTGAAAAATTCGAACACTGCCGCATACAACTGGCTGTAGTACGTCTTGTAAAATTTTTAGTACAATTTCGTATACATATGGAGCGGGGATCGGTGGGTGTGCGTGATGTTGTCTCCATTGCGGTAGCTGTACGACTGGTGGTTATAACCCGTGAACGAACACCAGCTCGATGCAAGGCATTACGTCTAGCAGCCAAAACATTCATTAAGCGGCGTTCACGTTCCTGGGCAGAATTGTGAGGCGCCAAAGAAGGCTTTGCTGGTTTTGTGGTAGTAGAACTGAAAGATTCGTAGCCATCTGTAAAAAAAACCAAATATTTTTGAATTTTTTCAATTTTTTATGATCAATTTTAGTAGATTTTTCGATAAATGTTGGCTTTAAGCGAAATCTCCGCCAAAATTAACTAATTATCACATTTTCATAGCAAACGCGCAAAAGGTTTTGGGCACTTTTTCTAATTTGTGTTGTTTTTCGTCTCATTTTTGGCTTGAAACTTTAGGCCAAGGCTTTTTACATAATGAGGCAATGTGTACAACAATGTATAGCAGTTGTACCTACTAATTTTTTTTCAATTAAAATTACTAACCGACAGCCTCAGATAACCACAAGGCATTAGAAAAAGCAAAAGCAACAACAAAAACTAAAAAACTAAAAGCACTAAACGAATAACGACAACTTCATCAAGAAACAATGCTAGAATTTTAACAACAACCCACGCGGCAGACATGGATATAAACTAAACAACCAGTCGTTATATGAACCAAAAATAAAAAAAAAAATACAAAAATGAGATTATACCGACCTATTTTTACTCTAAATTAAATACATTTGCATATAAACTCTAAGCGTGACAGATACCTGATGCCGCCTTCTAACAATTTATATATTATGCATAGAAATACGATTTTTTACCAATAATTTTCTTAATTACTTTATTTTCCATATAATATGAGGAGTTTGTCATTCCATTTGCAACACTTAGAAGGAGACCTCAAAAGACCTGAAACGATTTAGACATGTATGTTCGTCTGTTGTTGGCATGAGATGAAATTTCTAGTTTTTGCCCGCAGAACGCTATTTAAAATGGGCAAAATTAGTCAAAAGCCACGCCCACAATTAATAATAATATATTTATGTGATATAAAGTTGAGCTTCAATTTTGAAATTTGGTATAAATATCTATAATTTACCAAAAATGGACATGGTCCGGATAACAGACACGCCTACAATCGATAAAAATCTCAATATATGACACAAAAAAATTACCTATAAACTTGAAATTCGATACGACTATCTATAATTATATCATCCATCGATGTTCCAAAAATGGGTGTAGTCGTATAACAGACAAACACAAAATTTACAAAAAACTATACTCAGCGTAAAACTCGATTTGTAAGCTGATACGTAATATATACACTACTAGAGAGCGTATTCATATACCTGCCATGCCCACTATTAAAGATGTGGAGGGTATTTAAGATTTGGCCTAAGTCAAATTTAGCTTTCTTACTTGTTTTTAATTACTCTTACAAACGTAAGGCACGTCATACATAATATGGTCGAGGTGGGTATAAAATGTTTATACAAAAAGGGTTTAAATTACTGTTGACCTATAAGATGAATAGAATAATAATTATTTTTATTTTTAAGTACTTTATTAATAATTGTAAACGTGTGTGGGTGTGTGTATATATATATATATGTAGTAAAAATTCTTCTTTTGTTTACACTGTCAACGAATTATCATAAAAAATTTTGTTTAAACAAAACAAATGGCATTTTCAACATACACACACGTACGCACACATATATATATATATATACAGGAAAAAAAAAAAACCATAATAACATCTTTTATTTTAATATCAATCAAGTTGTTTGGCTCACTCACAGCTAAGACATACTTGGGTGTCTTGTCACGTCTATAACAGACGCAATAACAACAAACAATATAAAACAAAAAACTTGGACTTGCTTTGCATTTGTTAATGTACATCATGTATAATAATATCAACACCAATACTAAAACAATATGTTAAATATGACAATAATTTAGTTGGAATTTTATTGTTTAAAGAATTCTGTACAACTCCAACCCCAGTCATGGTGCTCTACGATGATTATTATTTTGCTTGATTGTTGATATTTATCAACTTTTTATGTCAACTTCAATGTGTGTTCAGCCAGAGATGGTAAAGGAATAGAATGAAATTATTTTATATTCTTTATGTTCAACTTGCCATAAAAAAATTCTAATTAAATTTTTAAGTTTTTTTTTTTTAAAATAATGTTAAAACAAAATTTTAAAATAACCACCTAGTCTACATATATATAGATATAGATATGGAATAATAAAGAAGCTTATCTTTAATAAAAGTGCAATTAATGGCTTTGCAAGGATATCTGACATCTACAAACAACTAAAACTACACGTGTTGCAGTTTCTAACTGAAATTTCCATTGATTTGTTTCAACATGAATCATCAACACAAACAGCTTTTACATGAATTTATGTGTAAAAAAAAAACTTGAAGCCTTCGTAAAATGTTGTTGCAAATATTCCATTTGTTTGTACGCACAGTGTTTGCTATTAATTAACTTATAATAAAAGGAAGAACAGCAATAACAAAACCAGTTTTTGGAAAAATATGCACACTATGGGTGTGTACATTCAACATGTATCGTATATATATATTATTTTTTTTTGATATGTAATTGTTTGTAACATTTTTAAAAAAATTAAAAAAATTATTTAAAATTTAAGTTCATTTTAGTATACATTGTATATAAATAAATGAAAATAATTTAATGGTAATTAAATATGTTTGATTTATAAGACTGGATTAAGTTCATTTAATATAAAGTTCATTAATTTTTTTACATTTTTATTGTCTCAGAAGAAAACCGCCACAGAAAGCATGTGCGGTTTCGTAGTTCGTATTCCCTCATGAAATATTTTTGATAAATTTATGTACCCACAATCATTTCTCTTACCTAAATTTTAAGCATTTATTTATGTATCAATTATATTAAATTTAAAAATATACATATAATTTTAATGTAGAAAATAATTGCTGGAGTTTGGAAAAATTATAGATTTTTTTTTAGAATTATATTTTTTTAATTTAATTTTTTTATTATCTTTAGGTAATATTCTTCAATTTTAATTATTAAATTTTGTTCTTAAATTAATTTTATTATTATTTTTATTTTTTTTAATTTAAAATTTTAATTTCTTTTAAAATATGTGCAACATTTCTCACAATAATTTACCGTGTTTTAACCAAAAAAAACACTCTTTCACTTTGTTTAATAAGAAAGTAGTGACGAACTGGTTTTCATGTAAATTTCTATTATTGTGATTTATTTTTTCTTTTATGTAAAAACAAAATAATGCATTTTTTCTTCCGATTCTTGTTTTGCCTTAAAAAAAATTTAAAGAAACAACTGATGTAAATGTAAATTGTATACAAAAAAATTTGCATTTATTCGTTTATTGGGATGTCAAGTGAAAGCTGTCACTTTCTGTTTCATTTTTCTTGGAAAGTAATTTTTTTTTTTTTAACTTAAGATTCGATCTCACCATAAAAGTAGAAGTGAAAATAAATGAAAAAACACAATAAGCCAAAAAAAGTATAAAAAAACCAATTAAGCAAATTAAATTTGGCTTTGGCCAAATTTTAAATACCCTTCACATCTTTATAGTTATAAATAGTAGGCGTGGCAGGTATACATATACGCCCTTTAATATTGCATGTATTTCATATAAGTTTGAAAGTCAAGTTTTACGTGGAGTATAGTTTTTTGTAAATTGTGGGCGTGTCTGTTATTCGTCCACACCCATTTTGGGCTTATTGATAGACAGAATAATTATAAATATGCATACTAAATTTTAACTTAATAGCAGATATATATATATATATTTTTGTCGATTGTGGGCATGGCTCTCGAACGCTTTTACCCATTTTAAGTATAGATCTGCGTGCAAAACCGAAAAGTTTTTGTACAAAATTTCAGCTCAATATCTCCAAATTTACGGCGTTGATACGAACACACGAACGTACTTGTCTAGATCGACTCAGTTTTTGATGCTAATCAAGAATATTTATACTTTGTAAGATCTTCGGAGTGTTGCAAATGAAATGATAAACTTAGTATACTCTCAATCTTATATGAAGGGTGTAATGAGGTTATCGCAATAAAAGAAAAAGGTTTCAAGTTTACCTTTCCGAATCAAGACCAAGAAATTTATTTAAAGTATTAAAAGTAAGTTTTTACTGCATGAATTATAATTTTTTTATGTTCAATATTATAATAATTTTTTTAAAAATGTTATTTATGTATAAAAAAAAAAAAAAAGGAATAGGTTCCCTTAACATTTATCCGTTCAACACGAATAAATCTACTGAATGTAAACAAGCTTACATTAAAAAACCTTTCACTTAAGCCATTTTGGCCATTTTTAAAGATCTATTATAAAAACTTAATACATACTCCCAGCGGCATTATAGTATCTTTGCATTGAAAATAATTTCCCATTTTCATTGTATTAACCATAAGTGTAGTATCGTTCAAATTAAAACTATTGCTACAGAGTAATTTTCAAATAAATATATATATATATTGTCTGTCGCTTTTTGATTGTATTGTTCCTTTGGAGATAACAACTTCAACAACTAAACAAAAACAAAAATCACTTAAACAGCTAAAAAGCCTTCAAACTTAAAAGCAATTTGATTAAAATTACCTCTGACTAACCAATAGATTGCACAGGGCTATAATAGAGCTGGCATACCATACACAACAATATACATGTATGTTTGGTATCTAATGTATTTGGTTAAAACCCTAACAACAAAGCTGGCATTTTTAAAAATCGGTAAATAAGTAGTGATTGTATATAATTGAGGTTAAAATTTAGATACCCATCCTGGAGGCATTTAAAAAGCAAGCTTTAATGTATAAAGCGTGGAAAGACTGACATTGATTTTTAAAAACCTATCTATAAAAATTGTCGAATTTTAATTAGTTATAATATATTTAATTTATTTTTTGAAATTCCATAAAGATTCTTTAAAAATGGTGGAATCAATGAGTATTGTTGTGTGAGGTATTACCGCATAAGCCACTTCGTTAAATATCTTTATATGGAGAGAGGTTCTAAAAATAGCCCGATATGATCCACTTTCTATAGAATAACTCTTTAGGCCAATACATGTCCTTGTCATATATATGTTCCTTCACTAAAATTTCTCCAAAAATGAGCACAAATATACATGGACAGAAGGACATGGTAAACACAACTATCAATATAATGAAAGCTGGGTGTGGCATTTTCCATTTAGAAGTTAAAACATTCTCACAAACTTAGTGATGCAGGACATAAAAAGACATTTTTATTTGTAATTAAGTATTATAGAAATATTCAAGTCCTAATTTTAAAAGTATTCAAACATTACATCACCACTACACCAATTCCAAATATGTATACAACCGAAATTGTCACTTGTACTTCACATAATCCATTTCGATTTTAAAAATAAAGTACACTTGACTATTAAGGATAAAGTACAAATAAGGATTTTAGAAACTCAATTAACTCACAATTTTTCCTTTCTAGTAAAAATGGTAATATCATAATTACAGCAATATTCTATAAATTATACAAATTTTGATAACACTGAGTGCTACAAACCGTTTTGTAGAACTAATAACCTTTCTTATTGTATTAATAAAAGAAATAATATAAAATTATAAATATAGTAAAATTAAGTAACACACACACACACGTACATGGATAAATGGATTAATGGATGTATATGTGTTTAGTGTGTGGAGAAAGTTTTCTGTGTTCGTCTTACATGACTGCCATGAAATCAAAACATAGTATATTTATATACATTTATACTACCTACATATTATGAAAAAAAAAGGTGTGTTTAGTTGGTATTGTTAAAAAAACATATAAACTTTTAACATTACACAATATACTCGTATATATAGAAATTATTAATAACTACCATTTACGGACGTACCGACAAAAGTTTCTTATACACTAAGTGAGGCTTTTATGCTGGGGTCAGAAATTATAATCTAATCATTTAATATATTCATTGCTTTAAGGTTACTAAATGTACTTTTTAATATGTGGTGGCTTTTTTTTTTATATATATTTTTTAAAATATTTAAATTCCTTTTTTTTTTTTGTTCGAACGTTAAATTGTGAATTTCATTTAAGTGCTGGTCACGTTTTCTTTTCATTATTATAATATTGTCGTTGTGTTATGTTTTTCTTGTTTTTGTTTTTTTGTTTGTTTTTTTTATTTATTCGCATTCTTTAAAATACAAATTCGTGCCTTTTGTCTTTTTGAAACAGCACATTACAATAATTACAGTCATCAAAAAGAAAAAAAAAGATTTCGTTGTACTTTAAAAAGTTCTACAAATTTTTTGCCATGATGTTGATTTTGGGTGGCCACAGCCCAAAAAATTGCTGATGGTAGTGGTGCTGGTGATTATCTATTATATAGTCACTGTGTACATCACTGGCTATTGTGTATTCTGTTATGCTTTATAAAATTTAGAAGGAAGTACAAATATTGTAATTCAATGTGGCCTTAATGGTTGAACAATTATTAATATACTTAAAACTTTGATGAAATATTTGTGTAATAGCTTCTTCAGAAGACTTCACACTATACATATACTCGTACATTCTTTGATTAATAACAAGTTGTGAATGGATTCTGTCTGTAACAAACATAAGCATGAACCATCTGAGAAATAGTCAGACGGATGGACATACTTATAATGTTTTAAAAGATCATTTCTGCAAGGAGTTTTATAAGAAGATATAAAACAATATTTTTTTAACTCCCTCCCCTACAATAGGCGTGTCTATTATTCAGACAGGCCCACAAAAAAAGCTATTTTTGTACAGAATCCGACGTATAAGTTGACATGTATTATAAACAGTGTTAAAGAGCATAATAAGGTACCTGCCACGCCCATAATTTAACTATATATCTGCACAATATTCAAACTAAATTTAGTTATTTTATTTATTTGTTCTTTCTTTAAACTGTTAACTGCAGTTCTCTAATCTGGACGTCTGCTGTACTTTTATAAAATTATATAAAATCAACCAACTGACACTGAATAATATTAATAATAGCAATTGTTGCTTTTATTGTTTTTGTTGTTGTTGTTGTTGTTTAGCTTCCGTTTCAAAATTTAATTGCAAAATTTTTGTGAAATGTTTCTACTTGCATTGTATAGATATTTATTTTTGTTTCATACTTTCAATGCTAGAGGTTTTGTTGAGTTCAAAAAACAACAATAACAAAAGAAAAAAGAAAAAATACAAAATGAAAATAAACTAATCCCATGCAATTAATGGGCAGTGAAGCGTTACAACACAACAACAATAACTGCAACACTATCACATTACATACTTACACGTTGTTATTAAGAGACAATTTTTTTTCCATCTAATAACAATTAAAATAATTTTGCTGCTGCCGTGTAAATTATACGTTGAATTTAATTTTAACAGTTTTAGAGAAAGATATGGTGCGCAATATTTTAAAGGTAATTAAACCTTCCATATAATGTACTAATGATGATAAAGGTTTACTAAAATGGTTATTTTGTTTGCAATATTTAGATGGAAGCGCAAGAGACGCCAAAAAGTCTATATATTCTTGATTAAAAGCAAGATATCTAAATCTATTTAACTATGTTCGTGTGTGCCTCTTTTATGGACAATATTACGATCGCAATATCGATTTGAAACTCAGGACGTACAGACATTTTTAGTTCATGTAGAGCAGAGATAAGTTTAAAAAACAAGTTAATAGCCACGCCCATAATCGATCAAAAATTATCTATTAGTCCCATAAATTGATTATTATGTTGAAACTGGGTTCTCTTGTTTAAGACCATGTACAGATGTGGTAAATGTGGGCAGAGTTCTATAACCTCATAATTTATAAGAAAATAACCTTTTTTTGACTCGGTACGAAATGAAATTTTCTTCACTTGTTAAAATTACGCATAGATACGCTATAAAAAGGCGTGATCCTATAACAAACACGCCTATCCTTTTCATTAACCTTTAACTTTATTATCATTCATATTATGTCCATACGTCTGTCTTTGTAAAATTAAAATAATTGAAAAATAATTTTAATGAATTAATGAAAATCATTTCCTACTTTTAGTAAGAGTAATTTTCGGTCAATGTTAATGTTTATTTTTATTACAAAATTATTACTTACTTAAAAATTTACGCTTTACATTGATTTTTTTTCTTTCTTTCATAAATATTTCCTTAATGGTTTAAAGTTAACTGAACAAGGTACACAAAATATATAATAAACAAGATAAACAATAACAACAGCAACAAAAAACAAAACAAAAAACAAAAAAAAAAACAATTGCTAAAGTTCAATACAACAACCACAAACAGTGTGCCAGCCAAAAAGTATTCAAATAAAATAAAACAGTGACCAACAAAATTATGCAAATAATGTGAAGGATGATCTCTTAAAATATAACATCAGTATAAACTTAATATGCATATGTTTTATATATGTGTCTATCATTTTAAAAGTACCTTAAGTCCCATTTTTCAAAACCAAAAACAAAAAAGTGTACATAAAATGATTCAATCGATGATTTAAATCATTTTCAAAATTATGAGTACATAGAGAGTATAATTATTTAAAAACAAATAAAAAAAAAACTATTGAAATATTAAAACAATAAAAAAATCTGCAATTTTGTTAGTCACTGTAATGTAAGTAAGTAATGAAACTAACTAAAGTTTCGATAACATTAGCGCTTAATGTTACAATATAATGCTTTGAATGCCTGCATTGGTACAATGTACGTGTATTTCCTTTTTCAGCCATTATTATTTTCCGTTTCTAAGCTTTTATGTTTTTATACCCTACTTCATGAGATATACTAAGTTTGCAACAACCAGAAGAGACTCTACAATTACAATCTGAATCGATTTAGATATGACCGTCCGTGCATCCGTCTCCCACTTCGTTTTTAGTTTCTCCACTCAAATCGTTATTAACAAAATCGGTCATAATCGGCAAATATATATATTGATCTGTTATATAAAATGGAAAATTGGTATAAAGGCATAATGCATAAAAGAAGCAATTACAGGACATGCCACACCCACTATGGAGGTAATTTAAGATTTCTTTTTTTACTTGTTATTTTCTTTATGGTACGTCTAACATATCATCCTTAATGCACGTTATTGTCTCATTGATTTGATATGTTTTAGAAAAGTACAATCATGTAATAAATTTGTTGTTATTTTATTTCTTTTTTCATTTTTCGCATATTACTTAAAGAAAAACGAAATTTCCGCTTTGTAATCGTGTCGTTAAAATGTTATAAGCAATGAAATGTTTAAGTCATTATAACCAGTCATGGTCGTCTGCTGCTACAGGTATGCTGTTGATGGGTGGGTGTATGGCATATGATTATTGTTTATACACCAAAAAACATCAACGTTTAACAGGTGAATTTTTTTGTTTTTTTTTTTTGTTAAATAAAATTCATAATTGTATCTTAATATTGTTGTTGTCATTAAACAATTGAATTTCATGTGTTTTTCATTTTTTTATTCATTTAATGCATTCAGAACTTTAGTCAGTCAGTTAATTATTTATTCATATTTTATATTAATTTTAAGCTTTAAAAAGTTTTTTTTTTCACAGTCGTGCATATTCTTAATTTCGTCATTTCAAGGTTAGTTTTGCTTAATATTAAAAAGTAATTTGTTATTGTTGTTATGATTTTTATCGCTACTATTGCTGTTACTATTTTCCCATCCATCAATTATTTTATATGCCACCATTAATTATAAACAGAAAAGCACTAAAAAAAAAAATGAACCTTTAAGGTTAAGTAAAATTTTTTGGCTGTACAATGATGTACGACCTTTTTTTATACAATTCTAAACCCATATCAACTTGAAAAGTTTTATTCAAAGATACAAATCTTTTCAAATATTGTGGGCGTTAATGTTATTTTATGCTGGAAGCTCTTAAAGGAGTGTCTCCTGGGATGAATAAACGGACACTTGAAAATTGTCTCAAAATTTCTTATTAATTAAAAGAAAAATATAAGTTTTTTTATTTTATTTTATTTTGTTAGTTGCAAACCTTTGGACAAAACCATTATATGTGTAATTTCAAGAACAATTACAAACTTCCTCTATACAGTACAGTGAAGCGCTCTCAAACCGTCATTTATTCATCATCAATTGCTAACCGAATGAATATTTTACTTAAACAAAAACTTAAACATCAACAACAACAATAACAATATAATAATAATAATAAGCAAGATAAAAACTTAAATTCTACAGAATTTTTATTTATTTTTTTTATTTTTTTTTCTACAATATTTTGAAATCATGAAACCGTGATGATGGAACCCACAATGCGAGATATTTTATAACAACAACAATGTCATATTAGTTAACTAACTAAATAAAGGTGGAAACAACAATAATAATAATAACAACAACAATAAACTTTATAAAAAACAATTATACACAACAACAATAGCAACTTAGAAGCATAGAATAAACAAACAAACTTATAATCATAGAATATCTGTACATTTAAAAAAAAAAAAAAACCAGTAATTTTTATAAGAACTTGTTAGAATTTTAATTTGTGCGACTTTATTTGACAAAGTTTTTTTTTTTTTTTGTTTTGTTTTTGTTGCAAATTCTGAATTGTTAAATATTTCGCAAAAATTTACTTCTTTGACAATTTTTTATTGAGTTTTTGTTTTTTTTTTTGTTTCTTTTAAAGATTTTATACATAAACAACAATAATAACAACAACAAAAACAATTGTTTTTTAATATGTTTCAATAACAATAATGCATTTATACAATTTGTACGTACAATAAAAACCATATACGTAATTATTTATTTATATATATATATATATATATACGTGATTATATTTAAACATTAATACAACAACAGTAACAAGTGCATAATTAAAAATAATAATAAAGCCATAAAAACAAATAGACAAAAAAATTCCTACGAAACACATAATTACATATAAACGAAGTATTAAATAATGCGGTGTGTTTAGGTGTATATGTGTGAATCTCAATGTTATTGCGTAATAGAAAAAAAAAAAAAAAATCACAACAAAATCAACACTAAAACTAAACATCACCATTAAAGATATTACAAAAAATTTTTAGTTGGTACAACTCTACGAATTATTACAGAAAAAAGGTAGAGAGATAGAAAGAGAGAGTGAAACGAACGATATTTTGGAGAAGACCCAAATCAAAAGTTTAAGTTTAAAGTTAAACAAATGAAAAAAAAACCCAATTTGGTTTAAGCCAATTCTCAAGTACGCTTCTACATCTATATACGAAGGTGAGGGCGTGGCAGATACCTTATTATGCCCTTTAATATAATATGTACTACGTATTAACTTACACATTGGATTCTTGCACAAAAAGAGTTTTTTGTAAATTATGGACTTGTGCGTTATACGACCACGCCCATTTTTGGTATATCGCTACTTGGTATAATTCTACATATGCATACCAAGATTTGCACTTTATAGATAAATTTTTGTGTCAGATATATAGATGTATATCGATTGGGGGCGTGTCTGTTATCTAACGACGCCCATTTTTGATACATCGACAGTTGTCTTAATTATGCATATATGTCTCAAATTTCAACAGCATAGATAAACTTTTGTGACTTTGAGGTTTTTGTCGATTGTGGGCGTGACTCTTGGCTCAATTTAAATAAAGTTAGTAAAAATATTTGTACAAAATAAATTCAAATTTGCGACAATGAGAGTTTCAACAACAGACTCACGGACGGATTTTTTTTAGATGCAAGGTATGAAGAAACTATGTGACTTTATTCAAGTCTGGAATTCGACACTACGTAAATAACGTAACCAAATTTCAATTTTTTAGTTTATTTTAAAGACTGTGGACTATTTTCCTTGATTGTGGGCGTGGTAAAAATTATGCACTTTCATTGATTTACATTTATTTGTGGTACATTGATAGATGGGCTACTTATAAAATTGTATAACCAGTGATAAATTCTTGCAGATTGTAGGTGTGGCTAATTTAAATTGGAACTGTACTGAATATGTTTCTGTAAAATTTACTTTTTGGATTTTACAAAACGTATAAAATACTTAGATTACCTCCCCATCTGATGTGGACTCTCATTGTAGTAGTGAATATTAAAAAAAAACAAAAAAAGAAGGGAAAAGAAACTCAACAAATGAAAAAGTTAAGTCTTGAGCAACCTTTACATAAAAATTCATTCAAGTGTTGGCATATACGAATACACACATTCATTGAGTATATAGGTGATTGGGTAAAAAAAAAAAATGGACGTTTTTGTTTAAGTATTATACACACATGCTCATATACATAATCAATATTTGCTGGCTGTTTATATAAATATTTAAACAACTTGTAGCCTTTTACAAATAACAAAAGTTATTAAATATGCAACAACAACAACAACAAAATTAGGTATTGTATAATATATGGAAATTAACAAATTAATAAATAAATAAATACATTTTTCAAATAATTAAAAATAATTGCATTTTATTATAAAAATGCACAAGTTTAGGTGAAATCGTATATCATTCACTCCCACACTATTAATAAAAAACACATTCGAAACAGTTTGCTTTTTTTTTTTAAAAATTTAATAGAATTAAGTTATAAAGTTTATATAAATAAAGTGATTTATTTTATTTTTCAAAAAAAAAAAAAAAAAAATGAAAACTGCTTTAAGTATATGGGTGCATACATATACAGTTGAGATTAGAAGATTGTTGTTTTGTATATTTATGGTAAACTCAATGTTAATGTTTCGTTATTTATATATGTATGTATAAATATAATGTGTTTGTAGTCAGTTAAGGCTGTTTCACTTAACACCCTAAACAGTCTATATAATATAAAGAGTTATTTTTTAAATATAAATAAGTTTTAAAACTGACTCAGTTTCATATAATTCAACACTTAGGTAAATAGAACATCTTAAGGAATGCTTTTTATAGCAGAAAAGAAATGTTTATGGACATACGGACATTACTGATTCTAGGTGATTCAGTTATTTTCAATTGATTACTAAAATTAAAGGTGTGCCATTAACTGCATTCACACATAACGATGTTGACTTTTATACACTAAATACTTATTTCATTCGTGTTAGCATTGTAGTGATTTTCTTCCTTCATATTTTGTATATGAAAAATGTTTTAGATAATATTTGTTATTGTTTTTGTTATCTTTATTCAATTTTTATATATTTTTTTTACATAATATGTATTTTTGAATATACCGTATGCCGCTGTTAGTTGTTGCCAAAACGTTGTATTTGTTTAATGTTGCTTTTAATTTAATGCGATTCTCTGGTTTTTTTGTTTTTTTTTTGTTTTTTTGTTTTTTTTGTTATTTGCTTTTATTGCTTGTGTTTTTCAAATGAGAGAGAAAATTGGTCAATAGTACAACAAATGAATAAACAACAACAACAACAACAACAACAACAACAACAA
The DNA here is from genome assembly GCA_963978525.1 of Ornithomya fringillina. NCBI lineage: Eukaryota > Metazoa > Arthropoda > Insecta > Diptera > Hippoboscidae > Ornithomya > Ornithomya fringillina. Next base: position 3,439,998 of record OZ021692.1, on the reverse strand, counting down.
CAACAACAACAACATAGGTAATAATTAATGCATACTCGTTAATGTGTTGTTATTGTTATGTAGATACATACGTAGCCATAATTTTTTTTTGTTTGTTTTATTGTGTTGTTGTATTATTTATTTAATCACAACTGAGATGTGTCTTAATTTTTGCTATTTTCTTATTGTTGTTGCTTTTGTTTTTTGTTTTTGTTTTTTTTTTGGCTCATAAAATGTTGGTAAGCGGAGCAATTTTTGCCTTCTTGTGCAAGCTAATAATTAGCACAGATGCTTAAGTGAATAATTTGTAAATGTGTGAGAAAAAAAATTATATATATACAAAGAGGTAGACCTCTCTGCATACCCATACCCGTTAATAATGTTGTTTTCTTGTTTTTAATGTAAATCAACTTTAACAAAATATGATTACAAATATAACAACATATGTACTCGTACATATATCGTGCAGCTCTTATCAATTCAATTCGTTTGTTAAAAGCAATTTCGGTAAAAGAAACAAAAAAAACAAAAAAACCAAAAAGACAAACAGAGAGCGCATTAATTATCTGATTACATCCTTAATAGTTTCAGTGAATAATTCGAATTCTGCATCAAATAAGATTTTTCCTAAATTATGGTTATATGATTATATGACCATGCCCATGATTAATGTAGGACTTAGTTATAAATATTTTTACCGAATTTCAACTTTATAGCTCAATTTTTGTGGCAAATATATAGATTTTTGTTGATTGTGGGCGTGGCTCTTGACCGATTTTGCCTATTTTACATAATGATTTGCGTAAAAAAACAAAAAATGTTTGTATAAAAATTTATAGTAAAATTTTACGACCGTGAAAGGATCAACAAAAGACGGACACACGAACATATATGTCTATGATTCAATTTTTGCACGCTGATCAAGAATGCAAGGTACATTGCAAGAACTCTACTTTTGGGTTTTGCAAATATCATGACAAACTTAGTATACCTGTCCATATAAGAAAATAAGTAAAAAAGAAGCAGTAAGTACGTAGCATATATACACAATTGATTTTTCTATTAAAATCTATAACATTTGTGTTATAAGTCAATGCGAAGGTCAAAATCTAATCTTTTCTAAAGCATTGTGTAGGGTGTCTAAACTGTATTTGTGGCAGTTTATCAATGTTTTACCCAACGATATGCTAATATAAATATAAACAACATTCAACACTCACCTTCCGATTCATTTAACATTTCAGTCTCTTCATCATCATCATCATCATCGTTAACATCTTCATCATTTTCGTTTTCATCATTATCATCTTCTTCATCTTTTTTGCTTATCTTGTTATTTTTACCATGATTGTTCCTATTGTTTTTCCTATAATTTATCGTATTGTAACTTTCGCCATTTCTTTTGGAAATTTCGCTTAATCGATCACTTGTAAAGATGGCTGAACTGCTACCTAATGCTGAGGCGTTATTATCTGTTGCTTTTGCTGCTGCTTCTGCTTCTGCTGTTATTGTTGTATTTACCAGATTTGTTGAATTGCCTGCAGATGGATAAGAAGCAGACGATAACGATGTTGTGGATGAAGAGGAAGATGAAGAGGAGGAAGACGATGAGCTGATTGAGGTTGATGTAGAAGTTTTTGTTATTATTTTATGAATGGCATTTGTTGGCGTTGCTTTTGTTGCCACTTTGTTGGCAAGCGTTATTTTTGCTTGTCTTTTTGCGGCTGCTGCTGCTACTACTGCTGCTGCTTCATCCTCCCCCTCCTCATGGTTGGTGGTATTCGTGTGTTTTCTTATTGTTTGCGTTGTATCTGCCGTTGATGTAGCTGGTGTGGGCCTGGAAACTTGTAGTAAATTGTTATTGTTTTGTTGTTGTTGTTGTTGCTGTTGCTGTGAAATTCCACAATTTCCACATAATATTAACATAAATACTATTAACACAGCCCAACCGTGGTGTATACCACTAACACTAATGCCTGAACTATTATTTTTATTATTATTGTTGTTTTTGTTTTTGTTATTAAGCTTACAGCAACCACTTGAACACTCACATAAATGCCAGATTTTCGTTCTATGACCGATGCATTTAATTGTTGTTGTTAAGGTAGATATTATTGTTTTTGCTGACCAAGAATCTTTAAGATATTTTCGTTTATCATAATGTTGCCGTTGCCGTTGCTGTTCCTGCTGTTCCAGTTGAAAGTTTTGTAAAAGAAGATTTTCACTGATCACCTGCACCATGGTAGCACCTTATTTTCGTTCACCTTATCGTATTCTCTCTCTATTGTTTTATTTAATTATTTTTTTTTTTATTTTATTCTTTATCTTTGCTGTGTAATGATTTGTGTCTTTTATAAAAAAAAAAAAAAAAACTATTTTATTATTTTTCGTTTATTCGTGTATTTTTCTGGCCTCGTAATTATAATTATGAAGAATTTTCTCGTTTGTTGTAAGGCCACAAATAATATAGTTGTTGTTGTTATTGTTGTTGTTGTTATAAACAATGCTATTGAATTTGTTGTTGATGTTATGTTGTCGTTGATGTCGCTCTGGCAAGTAATTCAAGTCTTGTTGTAGACTTATTTTTACTTGAAGAGTAAATGGAATGTGCAGCCACCACATTTGGATCTGAATGGGGGAAATATGTGAAATAGAAAGAGAAATTCTTTATTATAAAAAAACCAATTCACTTAGAAAGTTTCTAATACAGAAAAGAAATAATTAGAAAATTTTTATCAGCTAAAATAAAATAAGTAAAAATGATATAGACGGTCAAACCCGATCATTTAATACCTTACATCACTTAGCTCCTTAAATTATGCTACAATTAATGTAATTTGTATTTGTATAAGGGAGGCACTTCGTGAAATATAATTATATGGGAAGGGATTTTAAAAATAGTCCGATCGGGTCCAAACTTAACACCACCAATCACAAATCTATTCAACTATTTTTCACCAAATTTCCAAATTTCCACCAAATATTACTGCAGAAATTTGATACGGACAGATATATCTAAAATAATACAATTATTGAACGGATCCATTTCAAAGTGTATTCACTTCAGAAACAATCTTAATGCAATAGAAAACTTTCCAAGGTTGACAATTATTACACGATTCATTATTTTACAATCTCTTTAATAATGATCCACTATTTACTAGTTTCCGCTTAAGGTATTTGCTACAATTTGCTACAATTTTTTGTTTTCTGTATTGAACGGAAATCTCTGTATATGCAAAGTTTATAGCATATTATGTCTTTGGTAAGTTTTTTTTAGTTGAATGATTTCATTTCTAATAATTAATTATTTATAATTATTAGTTGAATGCTAAATCTATGAGAAACCGCTTTACAACAAATCCTAGATAAGTTTCAAAGTTCATTTGATTGATGGTATAAGATTGCTTGGTTGGTAGTTGTTGTTTTTTGTTCGTTTGTTTTCTACAATATTATTAAACAACAGATTTAAAAAAATACACACTTTTATGAGACGAAAGAGAAGATACTTCAGAGATCATATGGGCCTGCGGTACATATTCTTCCAGTCTAAAAATGTTGATGATGAAGAAGAGGAAAACAAAGGATTTCACTTAACACCTTCACTATTGTCATACAATAACAATAACAGGAGGGTCCCTGTGGCCAAAGCAATCTTTTTCCTGTAATTTACTATAGCCTAACCTAACCAAAAGTGTGACACAACATATGTGTCACGCGGCAGAAAAGTTGTTAAAATTTTCTTTTAAGACCACGCCCATACACACATAAACATTATTGCCAGTTATTTTACTTTATTAAAAACCTAAACCAATATCTTAGCTCGCTTCACACATTCTTAATGGACTTAATAAATTTCTACCCAACCAACAATAACAACCAACCAGATTTTTAGATTTTATCTTTGTAACAGTAACAAGTCTTTTACTTTTGAAGAAAAAAAAAATATTTATATATAAATATGGAAATATAAATAATTTTTTATATCCAGCAATAGTTGTCAAGCGTGTATAATTCATCTATTAGTCGTTTAGCCAGCAAGCACTTGTTGTTTTTTCACGAATATTCAAATTGAGTTTTTTTTTTTTTTTCAAATTGTTGTAGTTGTTGTTTCATTTTCTGTATGTTTTTGTTAATATTGTGCAAATGCGCATGCGTTTTGTAGGTGTAACCAGCCAAGCAACCAACCAACCAACCAACCAGTCAGTCAGCCATTTAACAATGGCAGTTCATTGTTGTTGTTTGTATTATTATTATTATTTATTTTAATTTTTTGTTTTCGTTGTAAGCGAAATAGTGTTTAGGTGTGGTATAGAACTACAAATAATAAACTTTAAAAACAATTTCTATTATTATAATTATTTTAAGAGTGTATTTGTTTGTAAACTATTTTAATTGTGGTCAGGGCTGTAGGCTATGAAAAATATTCAACTATGTAGAATTTTTCGTAATGGATAACTACTCCTTATGTTGTTGTTGTTATTGTATTTAATTCGATTTTGGTGAGAAATATATACAATTTGTTTTTTTTTTTTCATAATAAACAGCCATTTAAGAAAATATTTAGTTTTATGAGAATTTTTATTTTTTTTTTGGGGGGCGGGATTGAAAAATAGTCTAATTTAGTTCATATTTCATACAAAAGAATTCTATACTTATATATTGAATTGAAAATAATAACAAATAAAAAACTGGCTTACACTCTACACCCTTTACATGTACATACAAATAGTGGGTGCAACAGGTACAAGATTACGCCCTCTACATACATTTGTATTACGTATCAACTTGTAAGTCGAATAAAATGTTTGGTAATTGTGGGCATGTCTGTTATTTGATCACGCTTATTATTATTTATATGAATTTTCATCTTTACAGTTTTATAGAGGCAGATAAACCGGGTTTTTGTTGATTTTTTTAATAATAGGCGTGGCTGTTGACCGATTTTGCTCAATTTAAATAAAAATCAAGGTACAATAATTAATAAAATGTGTTTAATATCTAAAAATTTTTGCTATTGTGAGTACCAACAAGAGACCAAGAGACACACGGACCTTTATGAGTATATGGGCGCAGATTTTAATCCTAACGATGGAATATATATATATAAGGCCTTTGACGCCTCCTTTTAAATGTTACAAACACAATGACAAACTTAACATACCTTTGCCTTATGTGCAGAGTATAAAAATTACTAAGTATTTAACAGAAAGATATTTACTAGATAACAACCTGTTATATAGGGAGTGGTTCTATAAAATAATTATATTTACTATTCTCATACCCTACAAAACAAACTGATACAAGGGTATATTGTGTTTGTGTGGATGTTTTGTAATCTTTATTTATACACATCGGTTCAGAAATAAAATCTGATTCAATTGAATCATGTCTGTACGTCCATGTAATTCTTTTAATCAACTTACCGATCGACATTTTGTATTTTTGATAAAAATTATATAAAAAAAGGGGTATTTTTTAAAGCAAGAATGATTGTTATTGAAATTAGATTATATCCGCCCATTTTTAGGGTCCCTTCCCATGTTTCGGTTTTATTGTAAAAGAAATCTTTATATAATGAAATGTCGGAATTTTTAATATTTTTTAACAAAGTATGGTAAAGAATAGTTATTGCGCTTAATTTGAACCTAAACGGACCTTTTTCAGAACCCCTTTCCATATAACTATATAAGTCACAAAGTGACTTTTATATGACACAGCCTCGATTTTAATGGATTCATTTAATTATAGCATAATTGGTGAAACCCTACACCAGTAGGGTATCAAATATTCGGATGTATGTCACTATAGCATTTTCAATTGTTTTCATTGAATTTAAGTTAGTACTTTTTAAATGGACAGACGGACATAGACTAATCTATCAATGGAATGGTGCCATAAAAAATATCCTATAAAAATAAGAAATATCTTTAAAATACGTGAAAACATTAATTTTCATTAATTGTAATATATTTTTTTTTTACTTTTTAAATTTATTTATTGCTCCATCATCTTAAGTATTTAAGTTTATAAATTTTAATCCATAGCGATCATCAATTTATTTATTTATATATATATTCTTATATAAGAACAATAATAACAATAAAAAAATACAACAACAGTCACTTTATTACTTATTTTCATTTATAACTTAGCAAAGAAGCAAATGAGAGGAAACCGAAGAACAAAAATAATAAAAATTACCATTTATTCAAAATGGCGGCCATACATTTAAATAAAAATGGCATAACTTAAAAGTGATTTGTTCTTGTTGTTGTCAATTAATTTTTATATAATATATTTTTCTTATTTGTTATTGTTGTTGTTATTATTGTTACAGCAACAATGTAATAATAACTGTTGCTTGATTTATTTTATTTGATATTTTTTAAAGTCTGACTCTTAATAATGCGCTAATAAAATTTGGGAAGGACGGAATTTCTTTCTTAAACCAAGTGATTTGCTCAGTTTGCAGTTCATCGCTCCTCACAATGAAAGCTGGACAACCCTCCTTACGACTCTATATGGTTTATTAAAGTTTTAAGAAAACAATCGTCTTCAAATTTTGTTCGAAATGTAACATTTTTTTACACCCACCTTTAGTAAAGTATATAATTATACAGACATATAAATGAACAATTTTTCACCTTCATATATATTTCACAGTTTATAATTAAAACGAGTTTAATATTTTTTTTTACACTTATTATTTATTTATATATATTAACGTCATACTCCACTTACAATTCTTAAATAATAACAAAAGTTTCAACGCAAACAGCTGAAACACAATATAAAAAAAAAACAAACTCTACACTAATTAAAACAACAATTTAATTGTTTTTGTTTATTACATTTAAAAATAACTTAAATGATTAACGATTCATTCATGGCTTATGGTTTACATTTGAAGTATCAATTAATGAGGCAGACTTTTCTTTTTATACCCTTTATATAAAATAGGGTTTGTTTTTCCGTTTGCAACATATAGAAGGAGGCATCAGAAACCCTACAAAGTATATATAATTTTAATCAGCATCAAAAACTTAGACAATCTAGACATGTATGTCCGTACGTCCGTGTGTCTGTCTATTGTTGGAATTCTCACAGGCGTAAATTTTAAGATATTGAACTGTAATTTTGTACACACACGCACACACTTTTAGGATCTGCAGGAAGATTGCTATTTATAATAGAAAAAATCGGTTAAGAGCCACTCCTACAATCAACTAAAATCTATATATCTGCCACAAAAATTGACCTGTGAACTTGAAATTTGGTATGTGTATCTACAGTTATGCCATTTATCGATATGCCAATAATGGGCATGGTTGGATAACATAAAAGCCCACAATTTACCATAAATCAAATGCACCATAAAACTTAAATTTCAAGCTGATACGTAAAACATACTCTATTAGAGGGTGCAATATATATATATATATATGTCTGCCACGCCCACCATTGTAGATGTGAAAGGTATTTAAGATTTGATTTAAGGCAAATTTAGCTTTCTTACTTGCTTAAACATCATTTCATTAAAAAAGCATTATAAATTTATTATTGACTGTCATTATATATAATTTTTTCCTACTTTTCTCTCCTTTTAAGCCTATTTTCATAGAAACTGAAACTCTGCTGAGATAGTTTATATGTCATTGATGGTAACACAACCCAAATCCGTATTAAACAAAGTATGTAGAATAAAGCGAGTGAAGTAGAACTTTTTTAAAGTACTTTTTACAGCATACACACTAATTGAACCTTATTATTTAAAGAGTACAATCGTGATCTAAACTCTGCTAGCATTGCGGTAATTTTTCTATTTTAATACAATACTTGGCTCATTCCTTAAAGATTATTGAAATTGTTTTTTATTTACAATAAATAATACATCAACTGGCGGCGCAATAAATTAATATTAATATTAATTGTATATTTATTCAGGAGAGGAATTAGCAAAGGCAAAATGTTTATAACGTTTCAAGGGTAAATATTTCATTAAAATAAAACTTTCCTTGACCTTAACGTTAATAATAAATGTTATTAAAATCATGTGCAAATATTTAGTAATTGTCTCAATTAATTAATTAATTATTTTCATATACAAAAAAAAAAAAATTAACCAACAAAAAAAAAAGGATTTTCATTCAACTAATTATCCAATATTTCACTGATGCTTAAAATTATTAAAATTATTTTTTATTTTAATACATTTGGAATTAAATTTTTTTTGTTTTTATATTGTTTGCTTCATTTTTTCAAAAATGAATAATTATTAGTGATTTGTTTTTGTTGTTGTTGTTGTATGTTGTTTTTGTTTGTTTTTATAAATATTATGATACAACAAATGTTTGAGATTATATGTCAGGAATTATTTAAGTAAAATGATGCCAACAGTTAAGGTAGCTATTGCGGTAAATAGTTGTTGTTTTTGTTTTTGTTTTTGTTTTGTGTGTGCTATCATAAATAACACTTGCAATCATTTATCTTGTACAATATGAAACTGATGATATATAAACGTAAGTTAAAACATTCTTTTTCTTATTGCTTGCGGTTGGTGATTGGCTGGCTGGCTGATTGTTTATTATTAATATTATCTCTGTTGTTCTCTATGTGATTCTTGTAACCAACACCCTAGAAATGTTAACTTGAACCGTACAAGCTAAATAACACTTGTTTCCATTATTACAAACCACCCACCTTAAGGTCGGTTGATATGTTTAGTTTCCCTGAAATGTATGCAACATTCAGAATGACATTTTAAATAACTCATAATCGAGTTAAAGAACCGGGATACACCATATCCTGGTGGGTCTATTATAAAGGGCACAGTCAATTTTTTAATTTAAGAGAATAAGTTGAATTTTTTTTTAAGTTTATAGAAACTCAGATTTTTTAAATTATTATAATTATTTTAATTACAAAATTTTTAATTTTTAATTTAAATCAACAAATATTTCTTTATTATGTGAAAAATTTCATTTTGTATTTATTTGCCTGATAATTGTAAAAGTTGTGAACGCTGTCGTTTTAAAATTGCCCAATAAATTAAGCAATTGGCACGTAAAACATACAACAACAACAACAATAATAATAATAACAATTTAGCAAATTTGCAATCAATTATTTATTATTACAAAAGAAAAGCAAACAGCAATAACAACAATATTTAACATACCAAACGTGTGTTGGCACATTTTTAGCAATGACACCAATATGTTGTATGTACAGTAACTATATAAAAAATCATATTTATTGGTTTGAATTTTTTTTTTTTTTTAATTGTAAAAGTATGTATTTATGAAATTTTTGAACTTTTACTGAAATTGAAAAAAAAAACAAAAAGAAAAAAAAAACCGAAAGTATAGAAATTGCTTTTATTTCTTTCCGAAAACATGTAAAAGTTACAGATTTTATTACCAATAACGAAATTATATTAACCATATATATTGCCATTCACTCTTTTCTTAAAAAGTCAAAATAAAAAAAAACAACAACAAAGTATTAGATTTGACCGTCATAACCCAACAGTTTGTATTCACAAAAGACAGACAGACAGATAGACAAAACAAGTTTTCTGTTAATTATTGTTACAATCCAATATATGGTTAAACATAATATGTATAAATATTGTATTTAAGCGTTAATACAATGAAAAAGTCTTACAATAATATTAACGACAACAACAACAACAACAATTGATAACTAAATGACCACCATTGGTGATGGTGGTTTTCATTTTATTTGGTATTGTTGGTAATGGTTATAGTTACAGTACCTGTTTGGTAACCGTTATAAACTAAAACTGTTGCATGCTTACACAAGTATATACACACATAAATATATTTATGTGAATGTATAAACATGTGTATGTATATGTATTAATTTTTTTTAAATTCAATTTAAATGGATTTTATTTTTTTTTGTAGTATCCTCCATATAACATGGGGATGTACAAAGTTTGTTATGTCCTTTGCAATGGCCAGAAGAAGGCCACAGAGAGCCTACCAAGCGTATATATACTTGATCAGTATCAAAAACTGAGATGATTTAGATATGTGTATCCGTATGTCCATCTTACAGTTGAAAATTTTGAGACATTGAGGTGAAATTTTTTACAAACTATTATAATTTCTGCACGATGATCTCTATTTAAATGGGTGAGACCAAAATTCTCTTTATATGCCACAAAAATAATATCATAAAGTTGAAATTTGATACCAAAAAATTTGCAAAAAACGGCATAAAATTCGTTTTGCAAGCTAATACTATGGGAACGCGTCATTATGTATCTGCCACGCCCACTAATTGTATATATATAGATAGGAAGGGCACTTAATATTTGGCATAAACCAAAATTAGTTTTTCTTCACTTGTTTTCCAACTTGATTAGCTTTTGTGTTAGAAGAGAATGGCAGCCACCAACCACGCATACACACACATTTACACATTTGCTAAGCGAATTATTTATATACATAATACATATGCACACACACAGTATTGATATCCATTTAATGAATATTTGTTGCATTTGTTTGATAGTATGTTTGTAGCTACAATTTTTGTTTTGTTATTTATTTTAGTCAGTTAGTTAGTTGTCTATTTTGCAAAGTTCAAAGGTGTGTGAGTTTGGTTTTTTTTTTGTTATTTCGTACAAAATTATGTAAAGCGTGAGAATATATAACGAAAACAAAACCCTGAATAAAAAAAAATTTATTGGTTTCAAAGAAAAAAAAAAAAAAAAATATTTCAGGTGTATATGTAGATGCATGCATTGTGGTTAGAGTGTCTATGGCAGAAATATTTTGTCCATTAACTATTTAGAGCTGCACACGTGTGATATCTGATCATGTACACAGTGAGAAAATTTTTATGAAATCTTGAAAATATTTTTTATTAAAAAACTTCTGTTGTTCTGTCCTTGTTTTGTGTTTAACAGCATGAGAAATATTTTCTTAATTTTGCTTAAGACAAATTACGTAAATTGTGGGCGGGTCATTTTGTACTTTGCCTAACATTTCTTCTTAAAGATCGAATTTTCCATTGAATAGAGTTTTTTTTATTACTTTTTTATCACAAAATTTTTTATTTTCAGAAATAAATAGATCACTTAGACATATGGACAGACAGACGAATCAGAATTTTTAATTCTTACCTTAGCGGCCATTTGATGTATATTCCACAATGAAATGATTATATTTATTGTTGAATGTAATAAACTTAACATGCAAATTTAGAGTATTAATGTATGTGCACATATGATAAATTTATAGAATTCGCATAATATTAATAATATTTCCAACTAACACAACAGGTTCTTATATGACGATAGATATATATTTCTTGTTGTTGGTATTGTATATGACAGTTGTATAACAAAAGTTAAACATTTACACACACTCCAAAAAAATTATCACTTTTTTTCCATTTCATAGCGGTGCATTTTGTAGGAAATTTTAAAATGAAACTATTTTCACACTTTTCCACCCATCTCATTATCAAATATTTTTTATATATTCACTTCTGTTTGTTTTTTCCATTTATTCTAGTCATCTTCACCATTTTATATAAATTTTAATTCATTTAAGCACAAGGTATTTTTAAAGGTTTTCATTTTGTTTCTAAAATATTTTGCAGTTTTCATATTTTCTCGTTATTGTTAGGATATTGTTACTTTATTATAAATCCGCACCCGAATAATTTTCATGATCGTTTTGTATTTGTAAAACGTTTTCATTATTAATGCTTTATATCTACCGCTTCATGTAACTTAAACGACAATGTTGGCTATAAACTGAGCTGCCCTATGAAAGAATTCAGAAAAATCGAAAAAAAAGTAAATGAAAAACTTGGCTTATAGCAGAGATGCAAAAAAGGTTACTGAAAAGGTACTAAAAGTTTTTTAAAAAATTATTTTAATATACATTAACAATAGTCCTCATTTTTGTACTAAGTTTGCTAATATTATTATTTATGTTGATAATATTGATTTCGTGTTAAAAATTACAATTCTTAACAAAAGATTACACAGCTCTGTTTTTAGGGTAATATTTTGCATCCCTGACTTAAAGCTCTAAAGTTTTTATAATAATAATCAGAATTAGATGGAATAATCTTATACGTTGTACTTTTAATACAATTATTATTTTATATAGTTTTATATAGTTCTCTTATAAATGCACATTTTTATGCATACTTATTAATTAAATTTAATGTACAATATATACATAATTGTTAATACAACCCATTCTTCTTTAGTACTGTGCTTAACAACTCCGTATTATAAATATTTTAAGTGTTTGTAGTTGAACTAGTTCCTCACTTCATAAACATCTTCAGTGGTAGAAGTTGCAGAAAAAGCATTTTCTCGGAATATTGAGTTATGTTTAAAATTAATAGGATAAATATTAAGAAAAAACTTAAATTAAACATATTTCAATAGAAATTCTATTATAATGAATTGAAATTTTTTAACTTAAAGTAAAATATATGAAACAATATTATTTTGCACTTATGTGTGTATAATAGTGTGTGCCTCGGTAACTTGTGTGGGAACAAGTTGAAAGACGTCGCTGCCTCATAAATTGAAAAGCTGTGTGTAATGGGTGGTTGCTGCTTAAATATTTCTTTTACACAGTCAAACAAAAGATGAAATAAAAAAAAAAAACGGCTTCATAGGAAGAATAACAGAGCAGGCAGTAAAGGTGAATAAAACAGCACAAAAACCAACAACAACAACAATAACAGCAATAAGAATAAAGCAACAGCAGCACCATAAACACGGTCAGTAACTATAAAGTTGTTTATTTAGTGAGTCTTTTGAATTTAATGAATGTTGGTGCCTGTGTGTAAGCGTGCTACACGTATGCGTATATAAATTTGTTGCATGAGCTATTTATACAAAAGCAATTAAAGAAAAACACCAGAAACATAAACAAATCATATAGCACAACTGTTTATAGAATATTACAAGAATATACACGGCTGTGTTAAAATGTATAATCCATAAATTTTTATAAAGAATGAGCCATAATTATTTCGTTAGAATAAAATCGAACATTAAATGAGCTCTTTAATTAATTTTTCAAGAGGAAAAGAAATGCATGTGTGTAATGATAATAATGTTTTGCCCCTCAACGAGCATTTAAAAATATCTTAATTTAGGACTATTTGTAAATAAACAAGTGAAAAATCCTATTGAAGTAAAAATAATGGCGGTATAAAACATTTTATTATATATAAAAAAATTTTACATCCTTTACATAAAATAACTGGTAGGCAATAATAGAAATTTACATATATTTAATTGCGAAAAATAAAACAAAGTCAATTATAATTATTTCTTTAATAAAAAATAGCAATAATTAAATAAAAAAAAAAATAAGAAAGAAAAATTAATATTAATATACACTAAACAGCCCTGCTGTTAGAGCTTGTATATAAAAAAAGGTGCACTATAATGATTTCGACATAAGAGGCATACGAAAGAGTGAGACAATTGCAAAACAAAATAGCAAATTTTTTGCAGCTAAATATAAATGTATAAAAATTTTAAGCAAATTTTTAAACTAAACAAATTAAATTTGATATATAAAAAAAGAAAACCAGTGAATATTTTATGGTTCAATACTGTAATAAGGGTTTTTAAGAATAAATTATCAGTTATGTCAGCAGGCTTAGAAGTTAGCAATGCATTGGCTGAAGAGGGACAACCAATTAATGTTGCATCTATAGCCGACTCATTTGTAAACGATATATCAAGTGAAAACTATGAAAATGCCACATTTGAAGATTTATTGTGGAAGTGTGAGCACGCACTTAAGGAAAAAAAAAGTAATTTTCAAAATGGTGATAGCAATGTTGTGACGCATCCCTCAAATCCTTTTGGATTGAGCGTTTTACAAAATGCGACCGCATCTTCACCACCACCACATAGTTATCGTCACTCCCGTGCCTATCGCCATTTTAAAAATCCACCTCAACCGCATATGTGCATACGGACAACCACGGAAGCTGGCGAAGAATTATTTATAAATGTTCTGAGTTGGACACGCATTGTTATACCACAAGAACCAAGTGATCCAATACCGCTGTACGGCGGAATGAGAGTAAGTAAAATATTTTGAAATTAATCGAACTTTTATATATATTATGCTTATATTAAAAAAATTGAATCTAGAACATTCTAAATATGTTTTTTTGCTTAGTCATATATAGTACACATCATACACACATAGTGTAAATTTTCTATATATCAATTGGAGTGTCGCTATTTTGTTTTTCTTTTTTTTTTTTTTTTTCATTTTGAAATTGTATTAGTATCGATCGTTTTTTTTTTTCCTGTTCAGTGGAATGTAGGGAGCGGTGCGTTTTTTTTTAATTCAGTATGTGTGTAATAATGAGCATGCGGTGAGTTTTTCATTGTTTGGGAAATAATGTAGCAGGCGACGCGTTTTTTTTGTTTAGACTTTTTCTCATAACCTCAATTTAAATAGAGGGAATTAAACAAGGAAAAAAATATCAGAAATATATTCAAAACATTAAATGCTTAAATCGCTTTTTCAAACTTCAGCAAGAATTGGTACAAATGAGCTGCGTTCTCAATCAGTGTCAATTTTGAATAATAAAAATATAAAAAAAAAAATATAATGTAGCATGTATCCGAACTATTTTATTTTGCAGGTGGCACCTGGCAGTCCGCGCAGTCCACCTATTGTGTTTGCTGTTATGGCGAATCCGGAAGTTTTAAAATATTCTGGACGCCATAATAAAGATCCAGAAGAGCGTCATGCCATGGTAGAGCTAATGTGTGATTTTGTTGAAGCCATGAATCCTGGTATCAAGTTAGTGAGGTGAGCTTAAGTATTTTTTTTATTTTGGTACGTGAACGTTTTTTTGACACTTTATTTAATATTTCACTAGAAATGCAGTCATTTTAAAAGATCGCGATATATCTGGAGAGTTGAAAGATGTATGGAATGCTGTACAAACGCAACGTGATCGTGAACGCGAAGAACAACTGATACAGCAGCGCCAACAACAGCATCATTATCATAATATCACAAATGTTTCAAGCACTGGCTTAAATGCTCCAACAAAGCAGTTATTTCCCATATCTGTTGTAGTTGCAGAGGGATTACCACCATCACATGTTAAGGACGTATTAAGTCCAGTCGTAACCGATAATATTAATAATGTTGATTCACAATGTGCCAATTTACAAAAAGAAACTGCCACACCACCATTAGATGAACAATTCGACAATAATTTTTCTGCTGCCAAATTTAGTAAGCACGTGTCAGCGGATAATAATATTATTGCAGTAATGAAAGAAGATGAAAACCAGAAGACTGTAAATAAAGATGATGGGAATAAGACGGTATTAGAGAAATCATTACATCAAAAACTTAATCTAGATAATGTCCAAGACAATCAAATAACGATAACGAATGGTATAAATGGAAGTGGTGTGACAGCTGCAACAACAACAACAACAACAACAACTAATGCTACTTTAATGCCTATTAGTAATAATGACATCACTTCTAACCCCAATTTGCCGTTACCGTCTGGTACTGCAGTTTCACCTACCGCACCCGCAAAAAAGGAGAAACTGGGCGGTTTCTTACCAAATGGTTGCATATTCCCGCGTTTCAAATCAAATCACAAACACAAAGATAAAGACAAGGAGAAAGAGCCCAAAGGCCAAGTTAAGGAGAAAAATAATGCCTTGTTGAACGTTCTTAAATCGAAATCGAAAGACAAAAAATCCAATGCAGCTAATAATCATATTTTACAGCAAAATGAAAATAAAAAATCGCAACAAAAGCCGAAGATGTTGAAAGAAAAATTGGACAACTCTACGAATAGTTGTTTAAAGCAATTGGGGTGTGATATGCACAAATTAGATTTAAATAAGAAGGAGACACAACCAAAAAGTAGCAGCGCTGGTATAGAGAGTGTAGGCGTGCATTAGTAACACATAAAACTCTGGCAATGGCTGATCATCTATCATCATCCCCCTTACTTTCAAGATTACTGAGTACAAGAAAATAATTGAATGTGAGTACGCAGTAGTTAGTTTATGTATTTACAAATTACAATTGCATTGCATAGTTGGAGAAGGGAGTTGTAATGGCAAAGTGAAAGCCAGACATAACACTTAAATATTTATAATATTTACAATTCCTTAATTGTTGGACACACTATGTTTGGTGCATATTTTGGAGTTGTTACTACCTCTGGGATTTTATTGACGAAGTAATGGTTGACATATTAATATTCGGTTTCTGGTAGGAAGCGCTTACCATACCCTACTAGGATTCGCCGATTTAGAGGGTTTATGAAAATATTTTTTTCAATCATCGCGCGCGCAAACATACCAGAACATTTCTAAGCAAACATATTTTAACACCCCTACTTAATCGGTGAGTTCTAGTGAGGTTATCAGCAGCCTCCGAATATTATTTTGCTGTATTTAAATTTTTTTGCAATGGAACCCTAATTTAAAAAAAAAAAATGAAAAAGACAAATATTTTTTTAAGCAAATTTGTAGACAGACAGACTGACACATGTGTGTGGTTTTGAAAACTACGTAAGAATGCCAAGTGAATGTCTATATGGATAATTGTTTGTATACTTTTGAACGTCCTTTCCTTTTAATTACACACCCCCTTTGTTACGTGCCTCTGAGAGTTCATTTTAAATTAAATTTCTTTACTTCAATGCAAAGCCGGCCTCCCGAAGCTAGAATTTTGCTAAAAAATCTTCTGTGCACTGTCATACCGAAAATTTGTTCTCAATATCAGAGGGGCATCATCAGCATCATCATTTTCAAAGTTTTTATTTTTTTATTTTGTATTATTTATTAAATAGTGCTTTAGGGAAAAGCCGTCTGCATGCCTCGTTCATAGTTGAGGTTACACATCTTTTATTATTATTATTATTATTATATATATATTATATGATTAGCTTACCTGAATATGGGTATATTTCGTTGCCGGGTATATCTGAGTGCCCAGGGGCCCAGCAGATCGCAACGTCATGTTGTCGAATCCCGGCAAATAAACGCAGCCACTGCGCTACACATTGCGATTTGATTTGCATAGAGTTGTAAGCCAAGATTGCCGCTTTGCTGTGTACACAAATGATGACCTTTAAGGTAGATAACACCTATGAGGCAATCATCTGTGCTGCCAGATCAATTGCGATAATCTCCGCCTGAAAGACACTGCAGATGCTTGGTAGTGAGAACGACCTACGAGTAAACTCCCGCATTTGTGTGCAAATTCATCTTGAAGGCATCCGTGAAGACCATTACGTCGTATGCACCCATAGTGCCAGACTTCCAGTCCTCCCTGGATGGCATTTTCATTTCGAAACTTTTGTCGAAATTATATCTTTCCACCAAAATTGGTATTAAAAGGAAATAAGTAAAAAAAAAGTTATATGTGACGTAATCTTGAACTCATTCGGTGGTCTCTCTATATATTTATTGGGTATATCGCCAAGTATAAGGCCTGAAATAATTCATTTAATATGACTAGCCGGTTACAACCTATGTAGATGTTTGGCCTGTTGCAGTTTTGTGCACCAAGTGTTTGTAGGGAATTGAGCACTTGGTCCCTCCGCCGGAGTTGCCTTCCTCTTGTGCGACGTCCTTCCGGTTCCCTTTGGAAGTCTTTCTTTTTTATTTTGTATTATTTTCTAGACAATAAGTGCCAAATGTTCAAATATGTCCGCCATTACGAAGCCATAGTAGGAAAAGGCCGTTTGAATTTGGGTATATTTCGGCAAATTCTGGTGGAATCAGAACTTGAATGTTCCTCTCGTTAATTATTGTACATTTATATCCCTAAGTGATATCTATTCATCTTCTCTTGTTCGAATTCATGTTATTCTAATTATTATTTTGATTATTTTCATATTAATTCAAAAAAAATTGAATGACAATTTTTAAATATAAATTTAAGCATTTTTATGTGTTAAATTGAACTCATATTATTCGGTGGTCTCTCTATGTATTTATTGTGTGTTTATGATATGTAGTTTATACGTGGGGACGCTGTTGTTATGATGTGTCGTGATTTACCCTGATTTAAGATAAGATAAAACAACTTACTTGTTGTTATCCCTGCTCGAGCGCCAAATTTGTAGGGGTTTTTTGCTGCTCCTATGATGAAAACGCCAGCACCATAAAAGGGGCAAGGCTGTGAGACGGTCTCCAACCCCCGGTAAATCCCCGGTTCCAATGGTGAACCATTTGTTGAGGATTTCTCTCGGGGTAGTTATTGATAAGAAGCGTAAACAGATCTTCCTCAGAATAGAATTCACTTATCATGATATTGCCTTACTCAGATTTGGATTACAACATCCGAGATGAACCTCAAATGCCGCCAGGATTTAGGATACTACTGAACCACCTAAAAGTCCAATAGGAAAATGTGGGTAGAATACTTTATTCGTCTAGCATTTACCGTGAGCTACTGCCCACCTCAAGTTGACACACAACATACATACATAAAGTATTAAAGTTCTGGGCTTCGCCTAGTTAAAGCTATTTTGGAATCTATTGGACGAAACTCCACAAAAAGTACTTGGTCCGATATATCCAAACTGGCAAATAATCTTATATTAACTTGTACTAAACGTATTAACAACAGAAAAGAACGCCAACCCACTAAAGAGTAGGATATGTATGTGTTTTCGTCCGTACGGCCGAGATGACCTAACCATCGTAGACCAAATTCCTTTCGTAGAATTTTTTTTTTGAACACGCCTAGAAGAGCCTCATCATTTTGTGTCAGCGTAGTAGATGTCACAGTTGGCTCTTTTAGCGCATTTCCTGGATAGCGGTAATGTCAGCCTTATATTTACCAAGAACATCGGCCAGCGATGGTTGTCATCATGAAGGGGGGGGCGCTTTTCTCTTTTGCGTATTTTTCATGGTAAGTGGTTTTACAGCTGGTGGGTTACCAGCTCAGCGCGACGGTCTGTTCGCTGCGCACATTAGATCGCTTCCAAGATGTAAAGGCAGCTAACCAGTGTACCCCGCATCAACTTGAGGTGGGCCACTGCCCAGACAATTGGAGTAACATACAACATACCCACGTGGCAGGGTGTTGTATGATTTTAACGATTGTTTTTTGCATCCGGTCTGGGATGCCACGTCCGATGCGGGCCGTAAAAGGTGCAAGGCTGTGAGACGGTCTCCAATCCCCGGTTCCAATGGTGAACCATTTGTTGAGGATTTCTCTCGGGGTAGTTATTGATAAGAAGCGTAAACAGATCTTCCTCAGAATAGAATTCACTTATCATGATATTGCCTTACTCAGATTTGGATTACAACACCCGAGCTGAACCTCAAATGCCGCCAGGATTTAGGATACTACTGAACCACCTAAAAGTCCAATAGGAAAATGTGGGTAGAATACTTTATTCGTCCAGCATTTACCGTGAGCTACTGTCCACCTCAAGTTGACGCACAACATACATACATAAAGTATTACAGTTCTGGGCTTCGCCTAGTTAAAGCTATTTTGGAATCTATTGGACGAAACTCCACAAAAAGTACTTGGTCCGATATATCCAAACTGGCAAATAATCTTATATTAATTTGTACTAAACGTATTAACAACAGAAAAGAACGCCAACCCACTAAAGAGTAGGATATGTATGTGTTTTCGTCCGTACGGCCGAGATGACTTAACCAAAATTCCTTTCGTAGAATTTTTTTTTTGAACACGCCTAGAAGAGCCTCATCATTTTGTGTCAGCGTAGTAGATGTCACAGTTGGCTCTTTTAGCGCATTTCCTGGATAGCGGTAATGTCAGCCTTATATTTACCAAGAACATCGGCCAGCGATGGTTGTCATCATGAAGGGGGGGGGCGCTTTTCTCTTTTGCGTATTTTTCATGGTAAGTGGTTTTACAGCTGGTGGGTTACCAGCTCAGCGCGACGGTCTGTTCGCTGCGCACATTAGATCGCTTCCAAGATGTAAAGGCAGCTAACCAGTGTACCCCGCATCAACTTGAGGTGGGCCACTGCCCAGACAATTGGAGTAACATACAACATACCCACGTGGCAGGGTGTTGTATGATTTTAACGATTGTTTTTTGCATCCGGTCTGGGATGCCACGTCCGATGCGGGCCGTAAAAGGTGCAAGGCTGTGAGACGGTCTCCAATCCCCGGTTCCAATGGTGAACCATTTGTTGAGGATTTCTCTCGGGGTAGTTATTGATAAGAAGAGTAAACAGATCTTCCTCAGAATAGAATTCACTTATCATGATATTGCCTTACTCAGATTTGGATTACAACACCCGAGCTGAACCTCAAATGCCGCCAGGATTTAGGATACTACTGAACCACCTAAAAGTCCAATAGGAAAATGTGGGTAGAATACTTTATTCGTCCAGCATTTACCGTGAGCTACTGTCCACCTCAAGTTGACGCACAACATACATACATAAAGTATTACAGTTCTGGGCTTCGCCTAGTTAAAGCTATTTTGGAATCTATTGGACGAAACTCCACAAAAAGTACTTGGTCCGATATATCCAAACTGGCAAATAATCTTATATTAATTTGTACTAAACGTATTAACAACAGAAAAGAACGCCAACCCACTAAAGAGTAGGATATGTATGTGTTTTCGTCCGTACGGCCGAGATGACTTAACCAAAATTCCTTTCGTAGAATTTTTTTTTTGAACACGCCTAGAAGAGCCTCATCATTTTGTGTCAGCGTAGTAGATGTCACAGTTGGCTCTTTTAGCGCATTTCCTGGATAGCGGTAATGTCAGCCTTATATTTACCAAGAACATCGGCCAGCGATGGTTGTCATCATGAAGGGGGGGGGCGCTTTTCTCTTTTGCGTATTTTTCATGGTAAGTGGTTTTACAGCTGGTGGGTTACCAGCTCAGCGCGACGGTCTGTTCGCTGCGCACATTAGATCGCTTCCAAGATGTAAAGGCAGCTAACCAGTGTACCCCGCATCAACTTGAGGTGGGCCACTGCCCAGACAATTGGAGTAACATACAACATACCCACGTGGCAGGGTGTTGTATGATTTTAACGATTGTTTTTTGCATCCGGTCTGGGATGCCACGTCCGATGCGGGCCGTAAAAGGTGCAAGGCTGTGAGACGGTCTCCAATCCCCGGTTCCAATGGTGAACCATTTGTTGAGGATTTCTCTCGGGGTAGTTATTGATAAGAAGCGTAAACAGATCTTCCTCAGAATAGAATTCACTTATCATGATATTGCCTTACTCAGATTTGGATTACAACACCCGAGCTGAACCTCAAATGCCGCCAGGATTTAGGATACTACTGAACCACCTAAAAGTCCAATAGGAAAATGTGGGTAGAATACTTTATTCGTCCAGCATTTACCGTGAGCTACTGTCCACCTCAAGTTGACGCACAACATACATACATAAAGTATTACAGTTCTGGGCTTCGCCTAGTTAAAGCTATTTTGGAATCTATTGGACGAAACTCCACAAAAAGTACTTGGTCCGATATATCCAAACTGGCAAATAATCTTATATTAATTTGTACTAAACGTATTAACAACAGAAAAGAACGCCAACCCACTCTAGAATAGGATATGTATGTTGTACAATTCTAAATGAAAAGCAAGACAAGAAAAGTATATTTGGCTTAGGCCAAATTTTATATAACCCTGCACATCTATATACGAAATGTATTCGCTTGTTAGTCGAGTTTGTTTTTGGAATAAGGGTTTTGGTAAATTTTGAGCGCGTCTTATTCCATTACGGCCATAATTATTACTAATTTGATTCGTGGGTTCTTAAATGTTGTTTCATGTTTCCTTGAAAATATAGAGGAATTAAAAAAAAAAAAAGGGTTACTTAAGTTGTTACCTAATCATGCCCATGTAATGAATGCAAAAAACCATGTGAAGGAATAAATTCCTTTTGTTGACTGGATCTAAGATAATACCGTCGGCACCAAGAAAATACTTATAGCAACTTGACTTTTTTCGGTCAAAGAGAATATTAATAGCAAACATAGATTTTTTACCGTCTATAATAATCCACCACCACTCAAAGAACTCTTGACTTAGACTGCCACCTTTACACGTTGGCCGCTCGGCACGACCCCTCGTTTCACCCCTTGCTCCCTCTCTCTCAAATACATGTTGGTGGCCCTGATTCGGCAAAGTTGCGCTTAGTAGTGGTTAAAGGGTTAATTAAATTCTACTGATTTTCTGCATTGTCCAGAATATTTAATTCATAATTCGATTATCTCCATATAGCTTAGTAGAGAGATAATCGAATTATATTAGAAGAAAGAGTTGGAAAAAGTAAACGAACAAAATATATATAATTTTTTTTTATTTTTATTGATATAATGATTAAATAAATGATATACAGCAATTGGATTGGATTTTTTGTTGTTATACATTTTTAAAAAAGATGCTGGTCTCCATTGAAATGTATACATTCCAGATCTAAATGCATCATCTTTAGGAAATATATCACTATTAGATTATATAATTACAAGAGTTCTACAAATAATTGCATCACTTTGATATTTTACTTTAGCATTGCAAGTATCACCACTTAATATACATTTTAAAGCTTCAGCAGCAGCAGGTTCCATTTATGGTTCATTCAATAAAATAACTCCTTTATCTATACATTCCATTAGTGGAAATGTTGAATATCGATTAAAATTTCCCATTTGTCCAAAATTTATACAATAATGAATTTTACTGCATCAAAGAAAAGAGTTTTTCCAGCATTAGGTGCATTTAAAATGAAAATGGTATTTTTTTTGGGTACTTTCTTATCAAGTACATTAAATAAACGTTCATAAGAAAATTGAACTTTTACGGGGTTATCATAACATTGATAAGAAATTAATTTTTCCATTGCATCTATAGATTCTTCAATAGTCATATAATATTTATGAGTTGATGTAGTTGGAGCGTTAAAAATTAAATTTTGTGAATCTACGGACATAAAATGTCTATTCTTGATAAATCAGTGCTGGATGGAGAACTGGTGATTGGCAACAATTCGTCGAGAAAATCTCTCTTCCGATTGTTTCATTAGTTGTGCGCCACTGGTCGATGGCTGCACATTGACAGGTGCCAACGTGGACAACGTGGTAGTGGTTATTGTGTAATGAGATTTTCACTCCTTATATTTGATTCTGAGTCGCTTGCCTCTTAAGCTGTTGGTGACTTAATGAATACTCTAAACTAGACATTTTTCCTATTTATAATAATTTGTATTTCTTCTACAGTTGAGGAAGTGGCTCATGCTTGTCTTATAACCGAAACCGTAATCGAAATCTATCGATTCTTTATACAATTTAGGATAATACCTAATTCTTAAACCTTTCGTACATAAAACACAATAAACTACAGTCTTTTCATAAATCAAGCGATTGTTCCTACATTTGACACTCGCTGCACAATGCTCTTGAAACTCCTATTGGAAATTTATATCTTATTTCATGTGTGCTCAAAGGAAGGACTTGCGTCTTCCGTAAGGATTAGTAACAAAAATTTACCCTAATTTAAGATAAGATGGAACAACTTACTTGTCCCTGCTCGAGGGCCAAATTTTGTAACGTTTGCTGGGTCTATGGTGAAAGCGCCGGAACCGGGCTTCACTAGTACCTGAATAAAGTTCTTTACCTCTTGTTTATATGTTAATTAACAAGTTATGCCTTTATTGTCGTCCATGTAGTCAATGTGTCTCCCTTCCTTCTTGAAATAGATTGTGAGATTAATCCAGTGCTGGATGCTGAACTGGTGACTGGCAATAACTTGTCTAGAAAATCTTCTTCCGACTGTTTCATTTGCAGTTGTCCCTGCTCGAGCGCCAAATTGTAAGGAATCTTTGCTGGGCCTATGGTGAAACCGCCGGCACCAGAGTTCACTAGTACTTGAAAAAGTTTTATTATTTTTGCCTTTGTTGGTTGGGTGTAATTGACGCTGATGTGTAACGCCCTAGGATTCTGAGTGCCCCAAAATCTACAATTTTGCTTTTTCAAACAAAAATTCATATACATATATATATACTGTGCCATCCTGGCTTCTACTGGACTGTCTGGTCACTTGTCTGCATTTGAATGTGTACAACTGGCCCCTTCAACAGTCACCTATTGTTGTTCCTGCAACTGAACTTTTTCTTTAATGCATTTAATTGTTATACAGGGGTTCTCCATCCATACCCATACAATAATTTTATTAATTTGGTTGGTTGTCAATTTTTTTGGGTTTCCATGCCCACCTATGGGCAGTGCTGTAAGGGATATTTAAGGTTTTGGCCAGCTCCCTCTAGTACGAGCCTCGCTCTGCAGCCTCCCACACTTTTGCTTTGTATATTTTGTTCGATTTGATTGAATTTTAGCAAACATCGTTGCTTTTGTTTAAAGACACATTTTTTTAAATATATTTCTTCTACCACTCAAGCTAAATACTAATAAAGTATGTGCTAGAACGATCATAGCAAAGATTGAGCGGCAATGTTTTGTTACGTTCTGTTGTTATATCACTTGATTATTTTCTTCACTGCCACATTCAACTTGCTTGGCTGCTATTATAACACTTGTCATCATTGCCATTTGGCCGTTACGTAGGTGTCAGTGATCGTCTAATAACTTTCTCAACACATCAAAAATGTAAAATAACAATGGTTCGGCATGGTTGACATGACAATGCACACTACATACATATTCTATTGTAGGCGCGTCTCTAGGTAATACCATAACATTTAATCCTGCAGCTGTTATGCCTATTACGTGGGTTTTTCTCTTTTTAACGATGGGGATTTAATGCTACTTAAATGATGTAATCTTATAATGTCACACACTATCTGTCTTGCTCGTAGTCGTTCTGCCACCCTAAGATCCTTCATAATAACGGCACTGACGCTTTTGACGCACTACCATACCTTTTTATTGTTAAATCATATGCAATATTATGGCGCTATTGTTCAACGGTTCCATAATTTCATCTGTAATTTTTGAGCGTTCGGCATTGAAGGCCCATGGCCTATCGCGTGGGTGGGAGTGTTTATTTGTTTCTTTCTTACTTAACATTACATGCAGTTACCGGTGAAGCCTAAACAGTTTTTTTCTATTACATTAATAAACTTCAGTAGCTAACAGATCTCTGTACACCTCCCTACTTAATCAGAGTTCTGTTTGTTTAAAATTGATTGCGTTATATTATCCCGTTTGTCGGCTCTCTTCAGAGCGAAAGCAAGCATGGAATAGACTTTGTGTTGAAACCGCAACCTTCCTTCCTGAACATAGAATGTTTGTAAGCTATCCTTTTATAATATGTTGATCCATGAAAAAGTTCACTTCACTATAAGAGCAAGAAAAGGCTGAAAGATCAAAAGCAAAGTAAAATGTTAAGAACTATATAATAGAGAGAAAAAAAAGGGTGGATTGAGAGTAGAGAGAGCGATGTCAATATAGTGAAAACACTGTTATCGTATTTATCTTCACAACTTTAAACATAACTGTCAAGACTGACATAATTTTATTGATATATGAATGAATGCTTTTGCACAGAAAATAATAATAATAATAATGGACAATGAATCGCACAAGAAATTATATTGATGTACAAAAAACTACATTAAGATCGATTAACAAAATATATAATGAATGAATAGTGGAAATGTTACCCTATACTATGCAATGCAATCTGGTATTTGGTTTTTTTTTTTTTTTTTTTTTTTTAATTCTCGCCATATTTATAGGGATATTTATCCCTATCGAATGCCATTTTCTTTGTATTTTGTAATTTATTTATATATTAAGTTAGTATGTGGGATTGTATTAAAATAATATTCAAATGGTATATGTTTCCTTATTTTGTGAAAAATTTATATATGTACAGTACAACAAAAAAAAAAAAAAAAAAAAAAAAAAATTACAAAACATAGACTGTTTCTCTCTTAAGTCAATCAATCTTACATTTAATTATTAATTATATGCCTGAGCCGTTGTGTAGGTGTGGAATGCATGTAAACACATTTCAAAAAATATGACAATTTGAAAAATTATGCTGAAATAATATTCCAAAAGAATGACATTGCACCACTTCCCTTCCCTCACAACAACGGCTCAAATACGTTTAAGAAAACAACAATAACATCAACAACATCCATGCACAATAATTGTTTTGTGTTTCCCTAATACAAAGTCAGTCATCTTAGTGAAAACCATCTTAATAACCAATAAATTTATATATAAACGTTTTTTACGCAACAAGTAAAAAAAAATTGAACCTTTTTAAATATACGTTTACAATTGCATACGTATATACATTTTTATAGCGTACAAAAAAAGGCTACATGATTTTTTTTTCCCAAAGACAACAATTTGAAATACAGCAGTTGGACACAATAAAAATGCCAGATGTGTCAATATGAAATCGGAATTTGCTAATAAATGAACGCCAGCTTTCAATTTGTAGGTGTCGTGAAACCAGGACATTGGAGCCTGGTTCTTGGTTGACATATAATTTTTTTTTTTTTTTTTTTTTTTGGAATCTTGTCAAAGAAACTTCGTTTTCACACGGTCACATCTGGTAAGCTTAACACAATACTGTGTGAGTTTAAAAATAAATACATAATTAAAAATATTGTCAACACAAAAATTGTATATAATCTTAAGGGTAAATTTTGATATATAAAATTTATTGTATTGTATTGAAAATAAAAACTAAAAAAATTATATTAAATTTTATAAAATTATTGGAAATTGTGATCAAGACCCAGGTAATGTATGAAATTTATATAGTCATTCAAGAAGAAGAAGAAGCCACAAAATTGTTAAATTGAAGAAATTTTATTAATGAAGAAGAAAATAGAAAAAAAAAACAAATTATAGAGCACACCTAGGACCTAAACACGATGGTAACTGAACACACCCTGCTTTTAATTATTAAAGTTTGTGCGGATATTTGTAACTCCTAAGCGTCTGCCGATCGATTCAGTATGAGATTCTTTTTACTTAACTTACGATTTAATCATGTCCGTCTGTGTATATCCAGGTATATTCATATGCAATGTACAGGTCGCTTTTGGGATTGGCCCAAACGGGCCATCTTTACACTTCTCCTTTTCAAAGGTTTATTATAAAGGAAGTATTTATTCGCAATTTTAAATATTATTAGAAAACTTTGGATATCATAAGTACCGTTACCATTCTATGCCATTCATTTTTTGTCTAGATCTATTCAGATTAAAAATATGTTGATCAAGAAAATATACTCTGCAAGGTTTTTTTTAACGCCTTATTTATGTAATCGTTACAAATTCCAAATTAATTAAGTTAAGTAGAAAGCGTGTACGACATACAGCCCCGCCTGTTTTTGATAGAGGGAAACTTAACATCAAAGTTTCCTGTATTTCAAGCAATGGAAATTTGCGTTGTAGGAAAAAATTTATATAAAAAAATTTCTGTATCAAAATTTTTGTAATAATGAGACCCCCGCAGACTAAATTTTGATTTTATAAGAGCACGTTGACACCTACACCATCTGTATCATTCTAATATAGAATAATCTGGAAAATATTCAAAAAACCTTTTTGATCATCAAGACAGTGTTGAGCGTCAATTAATTAAACAATCAGGTACGTAGTAAATGATGTAATTGTACTTTAGTAGAGTGCTTTTATAGATAATTTACAAATATTATTAGAGCTGTAAGCAATTGTTGCAATGGACTTAATAAATATTCTTTAATTAGCATTTTTTTTCTTTTCTAAATTAGTTTCGCTAAATATTTAATAACAGACGTTGTTTAGAATTTTTATTTTTCAATAATTATTGGTAGCTCGTAAATTTTCCAATTCTGCACGTTCCGTTTTATTGCGTAACAATGGAACATTATAATCGAAAGCATAAAAGAAACCTTTCGGTTCGCCCTGCTCATCGGGGCCAGGTACATATTCGGGCTCTTGATGAACGTACGGTTGCTGTTCGGAGGGGCTGGGTTCATAACGTCCCTCTTGTTGGTATTCTGCAGCAAAAGGGTCTGGATTGCGGCCCGCAGCCGCTGCCAATTCCCCCCATAATCGGAAATGTTCTTCTTCGGCAGCACGTACTTCGGGTGTTTTGGTGGCTGGCGCTTTCTCCCAATCGGGGCGATTATCTTCTACATGAAATCCAGTTTTGTCAGCATAATAGTTGGCAATAAAATCACGCCCGGTTGGTTGTACATATTTGTACGTACCGCTTACTGTACCGCCTTGATCTTTTTTTTCATTTTTCCCCTGATTCCAATCCTTATAACCGTACGCATATTGCCCCAAACCATCTTGCCCATGAAACTGATGAGCATCGTAGTGTTCTTCTACAAATTCATCGGGATTGTTGATGACACGACCCATATAAACGAATTCACCTTTTTCATTACGTTGCTCGGGCAGGGGATTTTCGCCAGTTTTCGGCGCATATTCCACCTCATTGAAGTCACGCTGTGATGTCACTTGATTAATATATTGTTGCGCCTCTTCAGGTGTTATATTGATTTTGAAAATATTTTCCGTTTTAGTTACAGTCACGACAGTTAAAAGCTGTAGAATATAAAAAAAAAATTTGTAGAATTGTAAAAATGAAATAATTCAAAAGTTATGTATTATTACACTTACCGCCAAATATGTTAAAATTTTTTCGCACATTTTTTGTTTTTTCTTTTTTTTTTTTTAATTTATTCACCAACAAATAGAATATTTTAATACTTTTGAATTTTGTCAATTTATTTGCTTATTTATTATCTCTCTCTAAGACCGCAAACGAACTAATAAGTTGAGATCACTAAATATTTTCCTATTTATATTTATTTAAGTCGCAGTCCTAATATATTTAAATTTAAAAAAAAAAAAAGCAACAACAACAAAAATCACAAGTTAATGTGTTTTAAACGTCATAATTACGTAGAATGAGAAGATGATACTCTCCACTCTCACACCTACCTCAGCATCCCATACAGAGATGACAAAATTTCTAAAACCGGTTTTTGCCTCACAATCACAACATTTTTTGTTTATTTTTTCGTTAACATTTCTCAACCTTTGTTACGTCAGAACGCTAATTTAGTTAATTAATTAAGTTTAACTACAATAAAAATTTTTAATTATTGTCACTCTCCCAAATTTATTCACTAAACAAGTATGAATTTAATTGCTAACTACTGCTACACTGAGAATGTTTTAAATCGGCAAACTACTTGAAATTGAAATTTGGTACACATTTTTATATTAAACTTTTGTATTAGTATTGGGAAAATGGGTGTGGTCGTGTAACAGATTTTTTATTTTTTTTTTTATTTAAAGTTTGACTTGTTCGTTTATACGCATTACATACACTTTACGTACTGTAAGTAAAAAAAAGTACCTGCCACGCCTCCTTTTAGTATATAGTCGTGGAGGGTATTTACAATTTGTTTCTTTTTTTTCATTTGCTTTTTATTTTATGGCTGGGGACAGATCTCTAGATAAGGTGCATAGTGTGTACATATAAAGTGTCTTGTTCTTTATGAATGTAAAACCATCAACTTTAAAAGTCTATTAAGTTTGTACGGATGCTACAACCATCTTCAATTAAATTTTGAATCGATTTAATAAAAATAAAATTAGGTAGAGTTGGAGTTTAATTATAACGTTTATTGTTGTTATTGTATTAACTCGATGAATAATTTTAATAATTCTCATGATACTTTTAAATACCGATTTCAAAAATCTTGTTTGACAACATTGTATTTTGATTTTTTTGATTAAAACTCTTTAACTCTCTAAGAGGGGCCAACAACCGTTGTTTGTATAGATGCCTTTTAAAATGCTTCTCAATTACAATATTTACTCTCTTGTTTCCTTTTCATAAATGATTATAAAATTTTATAATAATTGGAAAAAAATTAAAAAAAATAAAATCATGATTTTACATATAAATGGTTATGTGTGTATGTATGTTTGGTATGTAAATGTTAAAACGACTTATGAGTCAAACGTATTTTCCACCTTCTAACTAATATTAATATTAATTTTAATATTTTAGAATAAACGTGTAAATGTAATAATGCCGAATAATCGATTAATTTGTAATTTGTTTGTTAAACTGTTGCCTCAAATAAAATATAGTGAAAATAAAAATTACCAACGTTTATTATTAAGAAAAGGAACTTTTTTCAATATTCATCCTAACTCTTCTCTCCTGAACACTTTCGCATATATGAAGTTTTTAAAATAAAAGTTCATCATAGGTGAGCTTTCTATTTTTTTATTTTTGATTAGTTTGAAGAAAATTGTGTGTCATAAAAATGCATCATTTAGATAATTGCAGACAAGATTTATGTTTTAAAGCATTTCATTAACACTTGTACTGCGACGTGACACACATGTTGAGTCACACTTTTTTACATTTTTTTTTGAGAAATGACAAAATAATGTTAATGTAAATTCCGTACACTCCTCAGAGGAAGTGTACAAAAATCGAACTTTTCGGCTGCGCCCTTTAAATAATTGTACTTAGGCCATTCTCATAATGTGCTTTAAAAATTTAATGTAAGCAAAATTAAGTCCTGTTTTTGTTGTATTTTCATGGATTGCCTAACTAATCGATTATATTGTACTGTGATGGGTCTCGATATTAACACAAGCGACTCTTTAATTATATAGACTATTGAGCAATTACGTATAATTAGAAGTGATTAATAGGCATCAACAACAACAATTTCTATTAAGAATCTACAAACAGTTGAATTTAAATCTATTTGTACTTTATAAACATATTGCATAATATGTGTTTATTTTATTTCAGTTGTGATAATGTGATTAGTGAAACTTGAGTAATTTGTTTAATTTCGTAGTTGTAAGAATTTGTATTAATAAGATACCTGCGGACGTATGGACAAACATGTGTTTAAAATCTAAGATGAAATGATTTTCAAAATAAAATAAATCCCTTCAATATTCTGTATCATTGAAGAAGAAGATAAAATTTGTATTTCATTGAAAGTTAGTTAATGTTTTACATCCGTTTCTTTTCATTTTTTTTTTTTCACTTGAGTCATTAATTTTATTTTTAGTCGCAAACCGAACAACACATTAATTCATAATTAATAATGCAACGTCAGGTGTGAAAATCACAAACAATAACAAAAACAGAGTTTTAATATGATTTATGAATCGTTTTACAAAGTTCCTCAATCAACGATTGTATTAAAAGTAAGAATGTGTTCAAGAGTTGGTCAAGCCCGATTTTTATATACCTTTGAGTCTTTACTTGGTACAAATTTATATGTATGTAGCGTTAATTGGGTTAATAATTGGCTATAACAAATTTTTATCCAATTGAACCATTTTTAGAATCTCTTTCCATATGATGATATTTCTTAAAGTGACATATATGTGTACGAAACTAATTATATTTAATATTTGTGAAACTAAGTGGTATAGGGTATTAAGTGACCGATAATAACCGACTATAACAATATTTGAAACATAAATTTAAATTATTATTCGAAGTCTTTCTACATATATTATTTAGTCGTAATCTATGAACATATTTCAAATTTCAAATCTCTTCTCTACTTAAATGAAATAAATTTCTGAGTTTTTATTAGTTTTGTTGTTATTGCTATGATTATTTATAATATTGTTCTGTGGTATAATTGTTTGTTGGTTTTTCTAATAAAATCTATGTTTTCTATCGATTATCGATGTCGTAGTTGTTGATTTTTTTTGTTATTTCTATATTTACTTGGTTCTTGCTTTCGCTGTTGTTGACTTCGATATTGTTCTTATTGTTGTTGTTTTTATTAATGTTGGTTTTCCTACTATTGTTTTTTTTGTTGTTGTTGATGAGGATGAGAGAGTATTGTTTGTTAAAGACAATGGCCCTTGTTGCTGCTGCTGCTGCTGCTGCTGTTGTTGTTGATATGGCCAAAACTCTAAACGTACCGGTTTACTGGTATCCGTGTATTTGTAAATTGAAAAATATGTTTGTATACGTTGTATAACACGTTCCAGTATAGGTGGCAATTTTAGTTCAACACCATCCCCATAGATTTTCATATGTAAATCATTCAATGTGTAGCTATCAGTACCGGTTTGTTGTTTGGTCACATTTCGTATGGCATTCATAATAATATTGAAGATCAGGGACTCTGTTAGATTATTATAATTATTGTTGTTGTTGTTATTATTATAAAAATTATTGCTACTGCTGCTGCTGGTGTTAATAAAATATTGCTTTGACTGTTGTAGCTGCATATCTTGTATTGCTGGGATAACGGATGCATTTATACCAAAAACATACACAATCAATAATAATAACAATAATTTTATATCAATTAATAAATGGTTTAACATGTTGAGTGTCTCAGTTGTTTTTTTTTTTTTTTTTGGTTATAATGAATTTTAATACGTCAGCCCACCTTTTTACTACAAAAGTTCAATTGTTAATGTGATGCCATTCTCCTTCATATATGTGTGTTTCGTACACTTGAGACACAAAAAAGAAAGACAAAATAAGTTTTTCACTCTCTTTGATAAAAAAAAAAAACGGTAAATTGTTGAAAAAATTTCTCTTTTTTTTTTTATATACATATGGCATCAGTGGGAAAGAAAGTAGCAGCGAGTTTGCGTTAAATAGTTTTTTTTCTTTTTTGTAACGGCACCTAAGGCTTCAACTTTATTAACTTCAAGGTTAACATTTGAAACGTTTGAAACCTTTCATAATAATTAATTGTGACTATTTCTAGCACCCTTCTCCGTGTGAGGCTGTTATCAAGCGAACATCTTCATAACGAATCTATGCAGTGTACGGTGTTTGATAATACTGTTATATTACACGTTGTATTCAATATTCATTTATTCCTCAACACCTTGCTCCAGTTTAGCCAATTCCGTGCCTCTGCAGTGCAATCTACTTAAAACATATGTATGTGGTGCAAAGAAAGAGAAAAGTAGTCTCTCATTAGTATACATTTCGCGTATAATAAAAATAAAGTCATTGCTATAGCTGTACTTGCATGATTTCTTGCATCATAATGAAACACTTTGCTGTTTTTTTTTTATTTTTATTTTTTTTTTTTGCATTTTACATTCAGTTTGATATATATAATTTTTTTTTTATTTTTTTTATAAATTCTTATTTGTTTGTGCTTGTTATGTTTGAATGATTGTTTGATGAATGTTTGATATATGTTGTTAATGAATGTATGAGATGATTATATAGGTAATGGCAAAGGCATTACGTGTCTAAATTATAAATGTTTGAATATTGTTTGTTGTTGTAATGCTAAGTTCGGTGTGCGAGTGTGTTGGTTTTTGTTATATAAATGTTCATAAAATACATACATACATATATGACCCATAGTATGTCTAAAAATGATGGTTTTTTTTTTGTGTATTTTTGTGCGGCAGTCCATTCTAGACTTAGATCACTCTACCATGAACTGAATCATCAACTACGCCTACGTTAGGAGCTGAGCCTACACTAACATCATCACTACCACCACCACCACCAACAGCACCAACCGCACCAACGATATCACCACCACCAATGCCGCTGCCAACAACACCAACACCACCACCACCACCACCAGACCCTTCGGATGCCTCTGCTACCACAGTCTTAAGCTTTGGGCGCAGTGTTGTTATTTTCTCTTTTAACTCCATATCCAAAACAGGCTTTTGAACTGAAATTATACAAAAAAAATTTAAAAATCTACACTTGGCTGAGACCAAATTTTAAATACCAACCAGGTATGGATGAGTAATTCGAAAAAAATTCTTTAAAAAAAATATTTTGGAATCGCCATCTTAGTTTTTGCACTTCGAACAGTGCTTCCCACAGCACACATTGACAGACGGACAGCAAACCTGTTTAATATTCGATACTTTATCCAAAAATATGTAGAAAATAAACGGAATCTTAAACTTAGACACGCCCACAATTCATAAAAAATCTTACTTTTACAATAATCGCTAGCTGAAGTAAAATGTAATGCGTACTGTTTAGTGTTTTATCAAAAATGGCTCTTGCCACGCCCACATTTAATAATATCCAAAAGTGGATAAAATTCTAATATAAATTTTAATCTATAAATTTTATTTACCTTCTTTTTGTGGCAATTTTTCTGCACCTTTAAATTCTTCTTTCAATGGATCTTCTTTAAAAACATTTTCCACCAATAATGGTTTAAAATCGGGTTCTTTCTGTTCCGCCAATTTACTGTCCAATCGTTGTGCTGAACTTTGTAAAGGTAAAGCTTCTGGTTTTTGAAGTTCATTCTTCATTAGAGGCAAAGCTATTATGGGAGTCATTTCGGGACGATTTAATTCTAAGCTACGAGCTCGTATAGTGGGTACACCGCCAGCTGCTGAATATACCACCGGTGCATGTATTAAATCGACAATTTGTGGTATGGGTCCTGGTGTTATGAAATAGTGATGACGGGGATCTTTGTTTAAAGCCGGTCCTATAGCATTGAGCGGACGTATGGGTATTTCGTATTCTATTCTATCGAATTTATTGCTTTCGGTATCTCCTCCCCCGCCGATAGCATTGGAGGCACCTGGAGTGCCAGTGGCGGCTGCTGAAGAAGCAGCCGATATTTGATTGATAACATTAGTAATTTGAGCAATGGGATCGTTGGAAGATTGTAATACTGGATAAAGACCACTTGCCCCAGCTAAAGCTTCTTGAGCAGCACCCGCTGCTTGTGAGGCTGCAGTAGCGGCGGCTGCCTGAGATGCTTGATTTATAATTGTGGCTGCTTCCGTGAAATTTCCAGATTGCACAGCAGCAACAACCTGTTGAGCGGTGGCTTGAGCCTGAGCCACTTGATCGGGATCATATTGGTGGCGTGCTTGATAAAATGCTGGTACACTTTTGACACCGGCAGCACTTCCTACAGCTGTCGACAGAAAATATGGTGCGGCTCCACCTCCAGCACCACCTGCTGGTATATAAACTACAGTATCATCGTGGGGTGCCGCATAACGTCCCAACGATGTCAAGTGTTGCAGATAAGAGGTGCCCGATAATGGTTCAAAGTGGACTTGTGCCTGCGGTGTTAATATGACAATATGTGATCCACCCAAATCACTCCGCTGATGCAATGGTATAGACCAAATCACGTCCACCCATAAAAGGATGCTAATTAGTAAATGTTTAAACATCTAAAAGGAGAATAATTTCAAGTTTTGGTATATAATAAGTATAAACGCCTCAATATATACAAGTTTGTAATATGGAATGAAATAAAATTTTTTAAATTCATTCACTCATATCCGTCAGTCCGCTATGTTAGCAAACACAACTAAAGACGCTCAACCAAGGACAATAACGTCTCCTACGATTCATATTTTGTTACTAATCAAGTTCATAAAGCCATCCTTATTTCAGATTGTTTTACTTTTCATACAAACTTAGTGAGCCACGCCCCTTTATCTTATGCATAAAAATTACTTTAAATAAAATAAAGTTAATACAAAACTTCCAAGCCAGTGTTTAGGATTGAAATGAAAAATATTTATATAGCAAGTTTGTGACTTAAATCTTTTGTTCTTTTTTCATCTTTTTTCATTCAAAATATCCAAGATTTTGGATTTTTAATAAAATACTTTCTTTTTCTAAGCTTTCCATCATATTTGGTTTTTGTTTTTTTTTTTTTTTGTTTTTTTGTTTTTGTTTATGAAACTTTACTCACAATTATTATTAATATTG
Source organism: Ornithomya fringillina (assembly GCA_963978525.1). NCBI lineage: Eukaryota > Metazoa > Arthropoda > Insecta > Diptera > Hippoboscidae > Ornithomya > Ornithomya fringillina. Next base: position 3,404,279 of record OZ021692.1, on the reverse strand, counting down.
TATACGTTATATTGTATGCCTGTTAAGTATTTTTTTTTTTTTGTATTTTTGTATTTTTATATTAATTAAATTGCTCAGTCTTTTAAAGAATTTCTTTTTACAGCACTTTATATCACAACTATTTCACACATTTCACATTTGTGTTAGGGGGGAGGGTTAGCGAGAGACCAAATGGTAAATTAAAAGTCCACTAGCTGCACAAGGCCAGTTCAAGGAAACTGCTGACCAAATCTTTTACAACCGTCCCTTTTATAAGATGGCCACAGAGTTGAGCTTCACTTAAAAAAGAAAAAAAAAAAAAACTTATTGTACATAATTTATGTATACACACACACACACACACATACAATGCCTTGGTATAAATAGAATTTTTACAATTGCACAGAAAAGAAGTAAAAAAAAATTATAATTTGGTTTAGAGCAATTCTTAAATACCCTCCACCACTACTTACATAGTGGGCGTGGCATGTAACTTTAATAGTGTATATATATTATGGCTTAACAAACAAGTAGAATTTTATGCCAAGTGTAGTTTTTTGTAAATTGTGGGCGGGTCTGTTATACAATCGCGCCCGTATTCGGCATATTGATGGGAAGGCTAAATATTAGTGAGTTCATTGACTTTATAGCTTAATCGTTATGACTAATAAAAAGAATTTCATTATGTGTGGGCGTGGCTTTCAAACGATTTTGTTCAGTAGAAATGTCTACAAAATGTACAACCGTAATGGACGGACACATAAAGCCTACGTCTGATGGAGGGTACAAATAGGAAAACTAAAAACTAGAATTTCTTATACATACGAATAGGAAGAAAAAAAGAAAAAGAAGTCTTATATAGTTTGTGTATATAAAAGTATAAGATAACATGTACTTGCAGAAGAAGCTACTCAACCACTAAAGAACATCCATACTAACCTGTCTCAATTCTTAAACTGTTGTACGTTGATTTTATTCTGTGTACATCTTTTCCCTGACACGCATACCATTACAAAAATACAATATAAAGGTAACTTTTTTTTGTAAAAGCTAGATCATATCAAAACATAAAGAGTAGAATAAAATGAAGCAGACCACACCATACCAGATCAGAACAAACCAGACCAGATCAGCCACCAAGAAGAAAAACTAAACAATAACCAGAATATTTTTTTTCTCTTCACATTTACATGCATATGTACAAGATAGAGGATGTATGTACATGTTTAAGGTGCATAAATTGTAGCATTGGTTGCTATTAAATTGCTTAAATAATTACCATGTGTAGAAGAATTTTTTTCCCTTTTTTTTTTTTTGTCTTGTTGTACTATTAACATGGTGTTGCGGTCTTTTGTCTTTAGAGACCATTTTTAGTTTAACTAGGCTCCGTAGAAGAGCCGCATTTATCGTTTGGTATACACAACTATGTGAATATATATTCTTTCCTATTAAATAACAAGTAAGGTGGCCACAGAGGTATATAATCATTGTAAACGAATACGATCAAAGTCGTACGATAATGACTTCAAATTACATTTCTTTGTGTACCTTTTACTTCAATTATATTCATTGTTTTTAGGTGCTTCGTGCATTTAGCAACTGCTCTTTGATATACTGCTGTAACAGCACTACAGTCACAATTGTGCTGATAATTGTGGTTTAGAATATTTGTTATAGTATAAAAACCATTTTAGAGTAATCTCTAAAGCAATCACTTAACATTTATTATGTGCTTAACTATATTTATAAATCTATTATGTGCGTTTAAGCCTGTGAAGAAATAAAACTGCACAAAGAGAAAGACTGATACCGCTTCATGAACAATCGTCTCTAGAGTAAAGTAACTATTCTCCACAAATACTTTTCTGCAAATCTTTGTTATATGAAAATTTACTTTCCGTAGACGCTGTACATATATTTCTGTTCTTGCATCAAATTTTCATGGAAATAGTTCTAAATTTTATGGACGGTACACTGAAGAAAATTTATGGTTCAATCCAAGCATAAATAGATTGTTAAATAAGAAAAAAACATAACAAATGAAAATATTATAATCGGTCAAGCTCTACCCTGCAAAACTCTACATTACTTAGTTCTACAAATTATGCTGCAATTAAGGTAGTTGAAGTGACTGATACTTTATGAAATATCATTATATGGAAGAAGATTTTAAAAATAATCCAATCGAGTTCAAATTGTGCAAATTTAAATTATTAAGTTAATTAACGATTCTTCATAAAAATATTAAGAATTGTAATTTTTTTCCCATATAAAGATTTTCATTATATAAGAACGTTTTATGGGGAGGGATTCTAAAAGTGATCCGATTTCGTTCATTTGCAACAGAATTCCTTTTTAAAGCAATTTATACTCTTGTGTCAAATTTCATCAAAATATCTCAGCTTGAGCATAAATTTACAGACAGATAGACGATCAGCCGCACATAGTTGAATCGATTAAGATTTTAACCCTTCATCGATCGTTATAATTGAAGGTGGGTGTGGCATTTACTGTTTAAGAATTACATTCGCGCAAACTTAATTTAACCAGACGGATGCTGATGAAGATTATGGCTATATAAAGTATCCTTCTAGTACATATTTTTGCACACTGAGAAGCAAACTTATTGTAGTGTAAGCTTCATTATAAGGTGGAAGGTATAACAATTGAGTTGTAAAAGAAGTCACGTAAATGAAGTGTTCAGAGTACATACATATTTTCATAAATGCCCAAAAGTATGCTGTTTTTTCTTCTTCTTCAAAAAGTAGTAGAAGAGAAAGCGTATCAAGGCCTCTAAACTTATATGAACATCCGTAGCAAAAAAAATTAAAATTAATAAATATCAAAAAATCTAAATCTAAAAAGAAAAATGAAAAACGTATATAACAATTATTTTAAACGCTGCTTCTCTTATTTATTATGTTGAAATTAATAAAATAATTTTTTTTTTTTTGACATAATCTAGTGAATCATTTACATTCTGTTGTTAAAAATTTTTATATTTATAATCATTAATTATAATATATGGCAGTTGTTGTTGTTGTTGTTTATGTTGTTGCTGTTGATATTTCCTTGTTTTAAGAAGTATTTGATTACGGGTTGGCACTGATATACTAAAAGCGGCCGCTTCTTCGGCTGTCACTCCAGCTATAGCGGTAGCTTTGGGTGATGCCACCGCTAAACCATTGCGACCTGATAAAGCTACAGCATTCGGCTTGGCATAGGCTACACCGCCTTCACCAGCTATAGAAACACCTGTTGTGAAAACATATTATAACACAATAACAAATCACACACATATTTTCCTTAGGGTATGCCTATAATACCTACCAACTGGTTTAGCTTCAGCTACAGAGGCATCTTTTTGCGGTGGTGTTATCACTACATCATTGTCATTGTCATCTTCATAGGGATCTTTAGGCTCTGTGGGTAATAGATCAAAATTGGCAAAGGACGCTGTTGTATTGTTAACTGATTCTTCGTTTTCGTCTAGCGGTTGTTGTTGTTGTTCATTTATTGCCAGTGAATTAGATGGATGTTGATGCATTAATGGTGGTGGACTTTTCTGCGGCATTTCTATTAAAGATGGTTGTTGTTGTTCCGGTTGCTGCTGCATAGATTGCAACAATACACTGAAATCTTTAATTTGTCCCGTTTGTTGTAGCGTAGCTAAATTTTGTGCTGCCTGACCCAATTCTAATAAACTCTCAGCATATATGCGATTATCTTCGCTACTAAATGCACCCTTTCGTTTGGCCATCTCTTGTATGTCCACTAAACGAGCGGCAGCTAATTGTATTTTAATAAAATCCTCTTCATATGATGATGATTTATTGGGTATCGATTCTACTCTGGCTGTTGCTGTTGTTGTTCTTGTTGTTGTTGTTGTTATTGTTCTTGTTGCATTTGGATTTTTAATAATATTTTGTAGTGCACCATCTTTTATTTGGGCATAGTAACCCCTCAAACCACCATAATAGGGTAATAATGTGTCCGTGGATCGATGTCTATTCCAAGTGGTGGAGGAAGGGTTTGGTTAAGGAAGTAAATTATAGGGGAAAATGTTGTGTGAATTTATAAATGGTACATTACTTATTTTCTTCGAACCAAATTTCTACGATTGTTGTTAAAATAAAAAAAAATCCTTCACCTTTCTATAGAAATTTCAAAATTATTATTTTTAAATATTTTTGAAAATATTTCTCTTACTAAAATTAAGACTTTTGTTAGTAAAAAGGAAAAAAGTAAGAAGACAAACATTATCCATTAGAATGTACTGCTTGACACAGTATTTGTAAAATTTAATAAATTTTTTCTTATACCATAAATTTGTGTCTGTTTGTGTTTATGTTTGCAATTTAAGCATATCTGTCTGTCTGTCGGTCCATATAAGTTTGGGTTTATCCTTGAGATTTTTATAAATTTATACAGAGAAAAATGTTTCTCAATAATTTCTATTTGTGTGTCAGTACGTCCGTCTATGGTAATTCATTTGAAATATCGTTTACAAACTTAGTAAAAGTGTTGATTGGTTCCCTAAGCTAATTGATATTTAAATTGGACACTTATATAATTTAACAAAAAACTGAAATCTAATCAGAATGTTAAGGATTATAAATTGTAAAAGACGAGCAAATTGTTTTACCTCCGGTAGCTAAACAAAATGTGAAATAATTTTATTTTATTTTTAATTAATTTTAAAAATGTTCATTTTGAATGTGCACAAATATTAGAGACTTGCAATTTTAGACACGCCCACAATTTTGAAAAAAAAAACTACAGCCATTTAAATTACATGTAACACAAAATTTAGAAGCATGATGTTATAAACAAGTAACACGCCTACAGTTCATATATATAAAGACTTGTAGAGTAACCAAAATTAAGCATAAGCCAAATATATATCATGTATTATGTACTTGTAAATAATTCTACTATAAATTATTCTAAAACGAATTTATAATGAAACAAATTTACAACAGATGTTAACAGAAGTTAACATGGAACACATTCTTGAATAGAATATTTTTATTTATTTACAGTTATTTTTACATTTTTGAAATAACACGCTGTTCCGTTAACCAACATGAAACTTTTTACGGGTGACTAACATAATATTTGTATACCCTACACAATATTTGGTATATTAAGTTTGTATGGGTGTTTGTAACTCTGGCAAACGGTAAATGCCACACTCACCTTCAAGTATAACGATCGTTTTAGAATCAAAATCTGAATTCATTTAATAACGTCCGTCTGTCTGTCTTTGTAAATTTAAGCTACAAGCTATAAGGTTGCATTTTTTGAGATATTTCAATGAAATTTGGTACAGAGACATGTCTTGGTTTAGACAGGAACTTTATTAAATCGAATCGAACCATTTTTAGACCCCCTCCCCCTATAAGGTTCTTTTGTAAAGAAAGTCTTTATATAACCAAAATTCGCAATTCTTAATTTTTTTTGACAAAAATGGATAAAAAATAATAAATGGGCTTAATATTTAGCTAGACCAAATTTGGATATGATCAGACCATTTTTAGAACCCCTCCCCATATAATAATATTTCACAAAGTAATTTATGTGACAGTGTCCTGCCTATACAGCTACAACTAAACTAATCGTAACATAATTTAAAAGATTAAGTGTGTAGGGTATTAAATGGTCGGGAATGACCGACTTATTTACATATAATTCATGGATAAGGTTGTCAATTAAATATAATTGATATTTTTAACTAATAACATCTAATTCAAGATCAGCCTGAGCATGAGCTTTACCACCCACTCCTGCTATAGCTACAGATTCAGGATTAAAGTAAACATTGGTGGCTACACCATACTTTAAGTATGCTCTTGATAGCGGCATTGAAATGGCAGTACCACCATTACCCACAATTGCTTTAGCATGCGGTTCTAAAATCAAGGCAGCCGTCTTTCTATTCGATCCATTTCCATTTTTGCTATGAGATGGTGGGAAGTATGTCTCAAAAGGTATTTGTGGTATATTACCCTTAGTTGATGTTTTGCCCATGGCTTCAACTTTGATTGTTGTTGTTGGTGTTGCAGGCTTTTTATCCTCTCTTAACACTGCTTTGGATTTTTTTATTAAAACGTCCATTGTAGCATTGCTTCTATAATCCTTGATTTCTCTATTAATTGGTTGCGGTCTGTTCTCAATTAACATTTCAGCTAACGGCCACTGCAGAGGGATGGCATTTGTGTTGTGTGTAAAATGATTCAGTTGAAATGGTTGAAATGGTACATTAAACGCGCTTTTCATATATGAAGGAATAAAAACTTGCTGTTGTTGTTGTGGTTGTGACTGTATATTATAACCAAAATAGAAATATTGTGGTGGTGTTAAAGCCTTTACATGGCTTTCCTTGCCGACAATAGTTGATGCTGGTAAAATATTGTTGTTATGGGCTGTGTAAGGCATCGCTTGAAAGGGCCATTGCAATGGTAAAGATTTCAACAGCTGCAGCCTTTATAAGAATTATTTTATATTTATCAAATATTATGGGATTAAAAAATAATTCTAGTAAAATTAGTTAATTTGTGTTTATGCCAGTTATAACAAGTAAATTAATATGTACAACAAAAATATTATTTACAATGCACCACACCTATGTACACAAAGCATAGAAAGAATTTACATTAAATTTAAATATATTAATATGGTTATATCCTGATTCCAGTAAAGTGACATATATATATACATACATAATAAAAGTTTGCTAATAAATGTTTATATTTCAATTCAAGTTGGGAAACCGTGATTTTTTGTTTAAAAATGAAGGACTTTCAATTTCTGTAAAATCTGCATGGATATGGATATCAAAGGAAAGGGCTTAAGGAGTACAAAGTCTGAATTCTAAATCAAGTATAGCTACCACTATAAAGTGGTGGATTTTCGTTTTCCTTGGAACCCTGTTGATAAGGGAATCAAAGGAAAGGGTTTGAAAAGAAGAAAATTATAAGCAAGGTATGTATTATTATTCCAAGTCGAATATGGTGACCTCCTCAACATGGCGGTTTACCAATATTTCCGTTATAGATATAAAGTGACAGGTTTCTAAAAGTTTAAGGCGAATATTTAAACGCATGAAGTCTAAATTCCTCATGGCTACCGCTACAAAACTTCATTGAAACTCTATTGCTATGGGAACAAATGTATCGCCATTTTAAATCCAAAATGGCGGACAACTAAAATCGCTTTAATATGGGCATCAAATTAAAAGGCCTGTCAGATAAAATGCGATCACCTAAAACTAAATTAAATATAGCGACAGCAATGGATTACCATATTTTTTTAGGATTTTTAGGATGGGTAAAGATTTGAAGATTGAGATACGATCAGCTGACATCTTTATAAAATAAAAGTTTTGTTTAAAAAAAGTTAATTTTTCTATAATTACTTAATTTCTTCTACTCTAAAATTAACAAATAAAATCATTATATACTTAAAAATCTATCTAAACTCTAATTAAAAGTCTTTTATATTTTCAAGTGATGAAGTGGGTGGAGCATAATAAACTGTAGGCCCGGTAGCAACAATGCGTCCTTCACGCGGCAGTGATTGATTTTGTACGTTGGTACGCTGTAAAGCGTCTTTCAAGTCGACATTTTCTGGTATGGCTATAACTTTTGTTCCCGGTCCGGCAATAGTTAAGCTGCGTGGATGCGTTAATACGTAACCTCCCGGACCCACAATAGCGGTACCACCACTACCAGCAGTAGCTACCCCACCCGGTCCCGCTATAGCTATGCCACCTTTACGCACTTTTAATTTATGTATAATAATGCTGCCACCCTGTTTTAAAGCTTCCTTTTGCACATCACTATTGGGATTGTTCCCGAAGAAGATTTTCTCTTCTTCAGAATCTTGATAATCAGTATCTTTATAAGGGTTGCCGCTAACATTTTTCTTGCGTTGGGGCATTTCATCTATCCAGTGATAGTCTGTGTAGTCGAAATCATTGGTTATTCCTGCTGACTGTTGTTGGGCTTGCATTATAACTGGGTTGGATGCTGCCAAAGTAGAAAATTGTAAAAGTTGTGGAATTTTAGGGGGTTTGGGTTTGGGTGTGGTTGCAGTACTTAGTTGTTGTTGTTGTTGTTCTGGTTTGACTTCTTGTTTAAAAGGTAACTTGAAGATATTCTGAAAAGCCCATTTAACAGCATTCGGATTGCTGTCATTTGTTGCTTGGCTTCGATTATCACTTGGAAGTTGTTTATATTGTTGTTGTTGTTGTTGTTGCTGTATCGTTTTTTGGGTACTGCTTGGCTGTAAAGCAGTACTAGGTTGATCAATATTGTCTTTGGTTTTGGCAGGTTTCAAACCTAACCGTTTGTTTACAGTTTGGTTGGTCTGAGGAGTAGATGATGGAGTTTTGGACAATTTATCCTCTCTACTCTCTAATTCTATAGCTGGTTCATTGTTGGGTAATGTTTTTGCCATAGGCTGTTTTGTAAATAGCTTTTGTGGCAATAAAAATAAACGATACTCGTTTATATCCGACGGCAAAGGTTTCATCAGGTGATCAATGTGATCTAAATTGCCAACAATTTGATAACCCTTCAAATTACTGTCGATGGTGTGTTGTTGATTGAAATAACCATTTTGCTCTTTATTTAAGCGTACAGGTATAGCATAGTAAATTGGCGAATCCAAATCTTCAGCTGGAGTGTCATAATAATATTTGGTGAATGTCTTAATTGAATCCTTTTCTGGCATTTTCCTTAGCGAATGTTGCAGTTTTGCCGTCTTATCAAAAGCATTATGAAATTTGGAATTGAACTCTCTTTGCGTGGTGACCCGTTGTGATTTGACTGCTCTGTGAAAGGGTAAAAAATAAACATTACCACTGGTTTCCTTAGAGGCAGTTAAGCTTTGACTATGAAATGGTTGTAAATTATCACTGGGGAACAGATATTCATCTGAGTTCCACAAAAGTGTTGGTTTAACGGTATCCGTTTTTTTAAGATAACCCAACGATTGATTAATTTTGTCAATCTCCTCCAGTATACGTTTCGTTTCCTTAATTTTTTCCTCTTTCTTTTCCGTATTTGTTTCAATAAGATCTTCCGGAAATTTTACAAGTTTTTGTTTTTCAATTCTGTAAACAAAATGTTTTAACAACCTTTTGATTTTTTCAACAAACACAAATAGTCCAAATGATTTATAACCTATACTTTAAGAGTTATCCTCGTATGTAAGTGTTAAAAAGTAATGAAAATTTATACGAGTTTTGAATATTGAGTTACAGAGAGCAAGCAACCGTTGTAAGCACACATGCTTTAAGTTCACACATACATGCATTCGAAATATCTTAAAATATTGTGATAGAAAAATTAAAAAAAAAAAATTTACTTACTCCACTTTGTCTTGTGTTGTAGCAGCGTGATCGTTAGGTGTACTGTCACCGGAAACTATATAATTAATCGTAAGAATAGCCTGAAAATTTTGAAAATAATTGTAAAAAAAATTTCATGTTTGAAATGATTGCGTTTAATTAGGAAAAATTTAATTTAAGTGGCCCGCCGAAAAAAAAAGTTGCCCATGCCTGCCTTTTTGATAACCGAGAATTCGTAGTTTTTGATGATTGCATCAAGTGGTTTAAGAAAAAAAATCATTTAAAAAAAAAATAGACCAAATAGTTTTTTTTTAAAACCTCTCAACAAATAATGCTCCTTACATTCTAAACTAGTTGTGGAAGACATACATTTTTCAGATATTAAGAACTCCTAAATGCCTAAACAGAGAACTTTTTATATCGATCAGTTCAAAAACTGAAACTGATTCGATTTCATTTAAAAACAAGAAATTAGTTTAAGACAAAACTAATGCGATGTAGGGTATATACAATGATCGTTGCCAAACGTTTGTAGTATTTCAACTTGTTAACCGCCTGAAAACAGTTCTTTTCAACTGTCCTAAAACTTTCTCAGAATAAGGTTAAGTATGCAAAGATATGTACATAAGAATAAACAAATACATACACACACACACACACACACACACACACACACACACACACAGATAATATTCTTTATGTCTTTAGCCAACAAATGCTAAGGAAAAGAAGTGAAACTTTCATTTTTCTCATAAAGAAAAAAATCATTTACATGAAAAAAATTATTTCCATACAGACGAGTATGCGTTGACCCATTTAATGGATTTTAATAGCTGGAAATATTTTAGCAAATTTATAATGATAACGTTTCATAAAAGAAAGAAACGATTCATTGTTTTTTTTTTCAATTTGTGTGCACAATGAACGGCTACAATGATGTGGAATAATAATGAAGTTTATTTATTTTTTTTTTTTCTTATCATTAACAAAAGAATAAAATTATGAGTGGACTATTAATTCTAATGAAAATTGATTGATTTATGCGTCACTGAGAACTTTGGAGAGTACGTCAATTCGAGACAATTGGGCATTTCATTAAAAGAATATTTTTTTTAAATAATTTTAAACACGTTCTTGATAAATTTTTTTTTTGGACTGAATACTTATGATGCACATTTATTAACACCTGTTGTCTGATAGGGTCTATAAAATATTCATTTACTTTGAAATGGTATAATTCAGTAAAAGATGAAAAGATTAAAAACTTTGTTTTGTCCAGAACACACAAGTACGTCCATTACATTGACGCCTATTAATCGGGATTGTAAAGAAGCAAATAAACTAAATTTAGCTTACGCCGTATCTTAAATACCCTTCACATTTACTAATAAGAAAAGGGCGTGGCATTACGCCCTCTAAAAGTATATCTATGAACTTCTAAGACAAACTTTACGCTGATGTTTTTTATATTTTTTATAAATTGCAGATGTGACTGTTCCGACCACGCCCACTTTTATCATTTCAATAAATGAGCTAGCTAAAACTGAGCATGATAGTGTAAGCATTTGCCTACAAAAAAATCTTATAATAGTAACACAAAATATAAGAAATCGTTCAGGCAGGACATTAGCAAATTTAGGAGTTTGTTAACAATGTTTTATATATTTATATATATTTTTCAAAACCGAAGGTTAAGATTATGATTTTCTGGTAAATAATTCATTTCAACAAATTTGTCTAATATATAATTTGTTTTTAATTATTAATTATAATCACTTACTATTAATAGAAACTTCATTTTGAAAGTTTCCTTTACTTTTATTTATAAATTTTGAAATTTTTTGAAACAATTTTTTTTTATTTTTTATAATTATCAATAAGGATATTTCCTTAATTCACATGTACACACACATACCCGAACGTACAAACATGAAAACGTTATATTTTTTTTTCTTTGGAATAAATATTAATTAATTTATGAGAGAATATGAAGGAGAGTTAACGACCTTAACATGACAACGCACAAAGACCAACTGACTCGTAAAACTGTCTGGAGTACAAGTTTATAACAATGCCATATACATCATTACTATTGTCTGTCACGGTGATAAAAGAAGCATGCGTAGCTGTATAACGGCCAACGACAATAAATGTAATTATATGGTGTATATACAAATATGGGGCGCTATACCTTTAGTACATAAGAGTAGAGAATATTTTTTCAATTTTTTTCTTTTTTTTTTAAGAAAAATTATATATTTTTGTAAAGGTTTTTATTTTTCTTTAAAGTAAAAAAAAAGAAAAGATAAAGAAAAGAAAATATGGGCTTACAGCAAATCTTGAATACACTTTGGTTTGGTTTACAACTTGGTTTAGTTCGTAACTTTGTTTTATGTAGCCTTTGGATTAAAAAAAAAAAAAATTCATTCAACAAAATTCAATGAATATTTTGAAAAATGGGGAGCTTTTAGGATAATTCCTAGCAAGGTTTGTAACTCTGCAAACAGCCTAACAAACTTTGTATATCCTTCACATTGCAGCTGACTGCTATAACTGAAATGATAAATCAACGAAATTAAGAATTTGTAGAATAATTTATGAATAGAAATGAAACCCTTTTAAGAAAGTTTAAAAGTTTTATGCTGTAGCATTAATGTTGGTAATTATTCATTATTCAGTCATATATAACATATCTCTTACCCTAGAAAGATTAATAAATCATTACAACTCAGCATTTGTAAAATATTTAAATTACAACTGATATCTTAAACTATTTCTTTACGTTCGAACATAAATCTTAGCATCATGTAAGGAAAAAGAATTCCTTGCTGACAATTGCTTCAAAATGACCGAAAACCTCAGTATTTTATCCCAATCTATTCTATTGAAAATGGGTATCAAATGAAAGGGTTTTTCGAATAGAAAGCAATAAGCTTTATTTAATTATTCTACATTAAATATGGCTACTGCTCTAAGCTGGTTTTTTAGTGTTTTCTTAATATATTTTATACGAGGAATCAATGAAAGGGCTGGACATGTCGAATATGATGACATCACCACAAATATGAAATGAAATTATACATCTAAGACAAGTACAAGTTAACGAAATCTTCCAATTTATTCCTACATACCTTCATGGTAGAATTTTTTGTAACATGAAAAAAACACGCAAACTAATTCTCAAATAATTATAACTGTTGTGGTACAATTTTCATCTAATTTCTTTATCTAAACTATAATAGCATACAAGTGTATTTACGATCACACTATCATTGATGCCTAATCTTACTTTTTTTTATACCCTCCACATAAGATAAGGGTTATATTAAGTTTGTCTTTTCGTTTGCAACATCCGGAAGGAGGCGTCAGTATATATATTCTTGATCAGCATCAAAAACTGAGTCGATCTAGGCATGTGTGTCCATCTGTTGTTCACTCTGTTGTACAATAAACTTTGAGATATAAAGCTAAACTTTTGTACAGACACTTTTAGTGTTGCAAAATCTTTATTGCTGCAACAAAAATTGACCTATGAACTTGAAATTTGGCGTATATATCTATAGTTATCCCATTCATGCAAAAATAGGCATGGTCAGATATCAGACATGCCCACAATTTACAAATAAACCATACTCAGCATAAAACTCGACTTGCAAGCTGAGATGTAATTTAAACACTATTAAAAGGAATAATAATATACCTGCCACGCCCACACTTTGCATATAGATATGGAGGGTATTTAAAGATTTCACCAAATTCAAATTTAGTTTTCTTACTTGTTTTAATATTCTTTCCCTCTTTATCAAATTCTTACTTTTATTGTTAGATGCAATTAAAAGGAAATTTAATTAGCAAAGTTCTGGGAATAAAGAAGAAGAAGTAATTCCACACTTTTTGATCTATTTTTTATATAAAATGTTTTCATTTTTTCATGCTTTCACATGTTGTGTTCAGAGTATACGTTTTTTTATGGGATAAATTTTGTTGTCTGAGTTTTTTTTTTATTAAAAAATGTAAAACATTAATAAGAAGCTGTATGTATATATATATATATATATATATATATCTGTAGTTAGAATCAACTTTTTCCTCTTTCAAGTTATTGTACTTTAATCATTTTTAAGTACATTTTAGCCTTGTAACTTTTCTATATACCACACCAGCTGTGTATTTAAGAAGCTATACACAGAATTTATTTCATTTTTAAAACTTATACTTACTTATACGTTAATTGTATTGTAGACTCATAATGGACAGTTACGCATATCTTTTATATAAAACTAAAGAACATAAAATATTATGTGCTTACTAAACAAGTGAGTAAATAAATAAAAAGCCTAAATTTAGATTCGATCAAATTTTCAATACCCTCCACATGTTTATATGTTAACAATGGGCGTGTCAGTTATACGATCTTGCACACTTTAGTTATGCTAACTATACAAACGTTTATACCAAATTACAAAGTCCCTTAATACTACTCTTCGTAGTAGCAAAATATTTGATAAAAAGGGTGTTTATTGTTCGGTTTGAGCGCCCAATTATTAATGAATATAAAATATAGTTGAAGATGAGCAGGAATGGTGACATCAAGTGTTTTGCACACCACTCAGTGGCTCCCTAGGGTTTTGCAACCCACACTGTTCGTATATTAACAAATAGTTTGCTGCTTAAGTCTTTTATTTTCTTTATATAAAAACGCATATATCATGAATGACTTGTTAATTTATTACAAGCAAAGTATATTTTTAGCAATTTACTTTTTACTTTTTTACGTTTTACATTTAATAAAAAAAAAAAAAAAACGGTTTTTGCGGTTAAACCATTTCTTAGCATTTTAAGTTACAAATAAATGGCAAAACTTGCGGGTACTGATCATCATTCAGTTAGTGTTTGCAAAAAAATTATTGTTGTTGCTTCCAATAAATATGTAGTTAGGTGTATAAAAATAGAAACCTTGAAACTGAAAGTATTAAAATTGCTTAAAAATACATGAAAATAATTTTTTTTTTTAAATAAATAAATTAACGAACATGTTTTTTTTTTTTCAAGTATTCATTAACTTGTCTTTCTATTCAGGTATTTTCGGTGGTAAATATACAGATCGTGACATATTTAGCAGATGCTAAGCTAGAGATGGTTTGTTTTTGAAAAATAACTGAATTGGACGATTTTGAATTTTCGCATGGTTCAATTATATCTAACTAGTGTAGAGTATGAAAAAGTTGACTCTTATGGAAAATAGAAAAAATTGTTTGTTCTTTCAAAAAAAAAGTGAAATTTTCTTTTATTCGTCAAGTTTTTTTGTTTCCAAAAAAAAAAAAACAAATTAACTTTCTTTTACATTCTCGGTTGCAATTGTATGCGTAAACAATAATATTTTTTTTTATTATTTTATTTTTAGTTGTAATTGTAAACACGTTTCATTATCTTTAATGGTCATCATTAGATAAACAATAAGTCTATGTCGGCAATTAAAAGTTTTTGTTTTATTTATGTAGATCAGGTACTTACATGTACTCAAGCTGATGTCTGCGCACACATATAACTTAAAGCGACAGAAGTATGTCTACCGTGTATTCAGCCACAATGCTTTAATTCGCTTTAGCGGTGCTAACGCAAAGACATGTTTCTTTGAACTTAAATGTTCTCTGTGTATGGTGTTGTCGGATATTTTAATATTGTACAAATCTAATAAAGCAACTTAACTGTATTTGTCGTATTTAGAGTTTGACCTATGAAGATGTTTGTGAATTTTGCTCAATAAAAAAGTAACGTTTTTTGGCCTCTTGTACAAAAGTTTCTAAACTTTATTTAAAAATTAAAACTTATAGCATGGTTTTAGGCACTTTTAAGTTTTCCCTAGATCATAAAAAGAAATGCGTCTTATTTTTTATACCCTACACCACTTATGGCAGAGGGTATATTAAGTTTGTGCGTATGTATGTAACTTCTAAACGTCAAATTCCATGTTCGCCTGTCTTAATTTGTGCGCAAGCTACAGATTAAATGTTTTGAGATATTTTTATGATTTAAAACAAGGACCAAAGGGGAATCCTAATGAAAATAAACCGAACTTGACCATTTTTGAAAGTTTTATTCCTTCAAACACATAAAAAAAATTGTAATTTTATCTACCAACGTGTATAACGTTGAAATTTACGTAACGATCGTTGTTTAACATTTTCATTTTCGTTTGCAGCGGCATTGTCAACACCAAGAGTTTGCGAATGTGAAGCATAGCCAACAAATTGAGCATAACGTTTACGTTTGGCGCTCGTTATGAAATCATCCCTGAGCGGTTTAGATAAACTACCACCTAAAACAACGAAACCAGTATTATCGCCCGCTTGATAGGATAAATCATGATAGCCGCCTTCATCAATATACGAATACGAGCCTTTAACATTGCCCAACTTATCACCCGTTTGAGCATGAACCGATTGATGTCCTTGATATAGGAAACTGTAGGGTTGTGAGGATTCTTCATTATCATTTTTTAGAACATTTTCTTCTGCTGGTAAATTGTCAAAGTCCGGCAATTCTTTATACGTTGAAGACTGTTGAGCTGTTGTATATGGATGAGTTTTTTTACTAGGTCCTTGAAAAGATGATAGTTTAGGAGCATAAGGATAATATTGAGATCCACTGTTAAATACAGGTGAGTTTTGTTTATTCTCTTTTTCTCCATTGTGCCCTGTTGATTGAGTTAGTATGTGTGCAGTGGGTACATGTACAGCTTCA
The DNA here is from genome assembly GCA_963978525.1 of Ornithomya fringillina. Taxonomy (NCBI): domain Eukaryota; kingdom Metazoa; phylum Arthropoda; class Insecta; order Diptera; family Hippoboscidae; genus Ornithomya; species Ornithomya fringillina. Next base: position 3,388,201 of record OZ021692.1, on the reverse strand, counting down.
GCTCCTTTGAATTCATTAGCTTTCGGTTTGGCTTCGTTCATTGTTTCAAGCGGCTTATCACCCAATGGTATAAATTCTGGTTGGAATCCTTTTACACCAGCACGATATTTCACCATGTAGGGCACACCCTCATGATAATACATATAATAACCCATTACTTCGTTGGTGGCATCAGCCATTTGGCCGCTTTCCATGCCGCTGGCGGTACGATAAGCATAACCATACCCACCACTGGGTGACATGTAGAAAAATGTTTTCATTGGTGGAGAATTCTGCACTTCCAATTCAGCACATCCTTTGACAATGGTATAGAATATGAAAATAATTTTTATTATGAAACATTTCATTTCTCTTTTCGTTAGCTAAGCACTTGTTGTTGATTGTTGTTCAAACACTTATAGATTAAATGGCCATCTTCTGAAGTTGCTTAAATTTATAGTTTATAAAGTTGTTGTTGGTTGGTTGGTTGGTTGATTGTACTACATAATAAAATCATTTAATTAACCACAGTTAAGGTTGTTATTGTTTTATTGTTTCTGTGTGAATCTGTATTCTGTTGTGAGTTTTTGAGTATTATGATCGGTTTGTCATCTTTATATGTTTCATGCGGTTACTTGAGATCATCTGCAATGTGTGGTTTAAAATAAGATTAATAAGCTTGTTATGCAATCACTTGATGGTTTTCAATGAATGAAATGGTTGCGAAATATAATATTTTTCACGAAACAATTCGTTATCAAAACACGTTGTGTTAGCTTAGCAAAAGTTAAGTTGGAATGGTGTAGATTGGATGAGGTTAGATTAGGGTTAGTCTAGGTTAGTTTAAGTTAGTTTGGATTGGATTAATTTGAGTCAAACAAAGTTAGCTTAGCTTGGGTTAAACAAACTAAATTTGGCTTGGAATCAAATTTTAAATACCTTACACATCTTCTATGCAGACAATGGGTGTGGCAGGCCTTCTATTATTTTATATATTACATCTTAGCTTGTAAGTCGAATTTTACGGTAAGTATAGCTTTTTGTAAATTGTGGACGTGTTTGTTATTCGACCATGCCCATTTTTTGTAAATTGGTGAATGAGATAATTTTAAATATTTGTACCAAATTTTAACTTAATAGTTCAACTTTTGTGACATTTTTTTTTTGTGGGCGTGGCTTTTGACCGATTTTACTTAAAACTAAAAGTTTTTGGACAAAACTTCAGTTCACTTACTTAAAATTTGTTATCCCTGAGAAAGCTCACAACAACAAACAAACACGTGGACATACGGACACATATATCTAGATCGATTTCGTAGGATCTCTGACGTCTTTTTTTTTTTTGGGTGATGTTTTCTATAGGAAAGACAAACTTAGTTTACCCCCCCATCTTGAAGGTATAAACAAAATATTTATATGCGCATATTTTCTTTCCCAATTTTTGATTTATTTTCATAAACTCCAAACACATAACTCGCCTAAAATTGTTTTCTTATTATTTTTTTTTTTTACAATAATACTCAATACTAGTCTTTATTCAATTTCAATTAAATAGAAATACGTTTCACTTAAATCTATAGTGATTGTGTGTGCGTTTGTGATGATGAGATTCCATTAAAAAAAAAAAACTATAACTTTTTCCTAATGTGAAAAAAAAGTGGAAAAAAACTAGCTCTCTAATGATGCAGCAACATCGGCCATTTCATCTTGTCGCAATGCTTCGGAGGGTGAGAGTACACGGCGTCCACCTAACGGCAGTATATCAATATTTTGTACATGTGCCCTGACGCTCTGTCCCGGTGGCAGACCAATATACCATTTACCGATATTTTTAATAACTGTAGAATCACGATGCTTCTCCACCCAATCACGTTCTCGCTCGATATTTAGTATTTGACGATTAGCAGTTATTAGAGGTGGCAAAGAACCGCCTACATCATCATCGTTTAAATTGTAATTATCGGAGGATGGTGACGAGGAAGAAGAAGAGGAGGAAGAAGACGAAGAAATTCCTATATTCGGCCTTTGATAATTATAACCATTGCCACGGTTACCGCCACTCCCACCATTACGGGTTTTGTCCCCTCTGCGCTGACTATTCTCTATAGTTTTACGATTACTCCCATTGGAAGTGCCACCAATTCTGTTTGATGTGCGATCAATCATAGCCTGGCGGTCGCCAATTTTATCAATTGTACCTTTAACCCCACCACTGCGGTAACGCATACCACCTCGAGGTTTATTTGTTGGTCCTAAGCGATCATTTTTTCTGCGTGAACTATCACGATTCCTTGCCTCACCACTTACTCGTTGCCTAGTCGAAGGTTTAGATTCATCATCAATGTTATTGCTTTGAAAATGTGAGCCATCATCACTGTCATCATGGTCAATACGTTGAGTGTCCGTATCCGTTGATTTCAGGTAATCACTATCAGTATGGCTAGCACTTGTACCTCTACCACCTGTGCTATCAATACGAAAACTGTCACTATTATCACCTCCGCCACCTCTACTGCGGTCAACTCCGCCACTTTCACCGCCATCTCTGTAACCATCATTACCAAAACTGCTATCTGTGACCCTATCCCCGTCAGTGCCACCCCGGGTGCCAGTGTCTGCAGCATTACTATAACCACTACCACCTCTAGTACCGCCACCACCAGGGCTGTCTACCCTTCTTGAGCCGCTTGTCGGACCTACACTACGACTGCCGGAACTACCAGAACCACTTGAACCACCACCGCTACTACTACCAGTTGAGTCGCCCAATCTTAAGCCACCGCCTGCACCACGACCAAAATCATTGGCCAATTTAAAGTCGGTATCACTCAAACGAAAGTCCGACACTGAGGGATTAATATGAGTACCTGGACCGATTCTATTCTGCACCACACGATACCCAATCCCAGCACCCGCCACATATTCCACAGTACGCTGCACTCCCTTATCGTCGAGAAATGAGTAAGTACCTCTAACCAAACCATCCGGTGCTCGACTTTCAGCACGACGATGATCGGGACCAGCAGCTATTAGCTTATAAGAGCCACCTGGACCTCTTTGAACTGTCATTTTACCGCGCGTTTTCGGATGAGCTTTATACAATGGCGATGTATAACCAACGCGAGCTGGATTATCGGGTACAGCATTCGAAACTTCAAAGCCAGTACCGGCACCAGCTGCATAGCGAACACTGTGACGTTCACCCTCATCATCCAAATACGAATAAAGGCCTAAAAGGGTCAAAAATAATGGGAAATAAAAAAAAGCGCGCTAGAGTTTAGCATTTAGCACTACATACCTCTCACTCTGCCGGAAGCGTCACTATCCTCGGAACGTGAATGATCTAATGTGCGAAAACTGAAACTATAGGTGGGATCATCATACGGATCAGCCAGCGGATCATCGGGTGATCCTCTGGGGCTCGGTGGTGGGTATTGAGCTAAATCGGTTTTACGATGTATTTTAGGACCATTGGCACGAAAGCTAAAAAGAAGAAAGTTGAAATAATTGAACAACATCTGAATAACGTTTTTAACCTTGCTAACCAACATGCTTGATCAATTCTAATTATATGTTATGCTATGTGAACTACTTTTGATCCACTTTGATTAACTTTCTTTAGCAGATGACGGGTTAACAAATATTAACATTAAATTAATGGACGCACGTACGTTCATACGTGTTTAATCTCATCTTAAACATTATCAGAGGATGTACAGAACATTAAATGAACTCGACTTGATTCAATGAAGTAAAATGTTAGAAGTTTTTTATGTTAATTTGTTGGATTCTTTTTCTTCTTCTTCTTCTTTTGTTTTGTTTTGTTCTTCTCGGCTGCTTTATTCTTATGCTAAACGTTTATTAAGCGTAAATTTTTTTTCAATAGTTTGTTGTTGTCTGCAAACCGGAGATTGCAGCAATCCAACAACAAATCAATTCAACAATGGAATCTTGTCTGAGCAAAAATTATTTGGTTTGCTTTTTGCTTGAAATTGAACTTTAATGCAAAAACCAACAAAGCCACCCACCCGTCACACCGGGATTTCGGTGCTTTTCGACAATCACAACGAGTATTTATAAAAAGTGTTATAAAACGGTAGCATCTTGATAATAAATGGAATTGCTTGATTTACGCTTCAGTGAGCCCGAATGTGAATTCACTTTGCTTCGCTACGCATACGAAATCACTTTACTAAGCAAAGGTGTGTTTGTATGTCTTAGATGATAATCTTAAGAACATGATGATTTGTTACCTCCTCAAAATACACACATACACGCAGAGATTCCTCTTTCTCTTTTTAATTTTTGTGTTTTTATTATTTTATTTTATCTACGCATGGGAGGAAAGATACGTCCGTCCATGCGTCCGGCTATGAAATTTTGAGCAGGCGTTCTTAATTTGACCCATAAATTAAGCCGAATATGTCCAGTGCCACGCCCATAATAGGCATATATCTCACATACATAAAATTGAAATTTGGAATATATGAAAAAAAATAAAAAAAATAGGTGAAAGGAAACAATAGACACGCCCACAATTTAAAAATCTTAAAATACAAAATCTAAAATTACACACAGTTAGATGCTTAGTTTAAATTTTTGATATGCATTTGTAATTAGCTAAGTATTAATATGTAAAAAAAGGGGAAGTGTCCTGCACATCACAGACATGCTCAACATTTACAAAAGAAATTATAGTGTGTCGCAAAATTCAATTTGTAAATTTATGTATAACCTATTAAAGAGACTAGGATACACGCGTTCCATACCCTTAGATAATGTAAATGTGAAACGTACTTTACATTTGGTTCAAATAAATTTAATTAATTTATTTTATTATTTGTTTTATATCCAATAATAATATTAAAGCACTTCTTACCCGCGTGGTCCCGCCGTATAGACAGTCTCTTCAATTTGCCCAGTTGCTGGATTGCGTGAACCGTAACGACCTCGCACTATGTTGTCTGGAGAAGCACTGGCGCTATGATAAAATCCTCCAATGTCATCATTTGTATGTCTAGCCAAGTGTATTTTGTTAATTATAATATTTTGTATTTTTTCGATTTGTATTTGTAGTTTTTAGTTTTTAGTTTCGTTTTGTTTATTACATTTTATGCATAAACGAAGAGAGAAAGAGACAGAATATATACGCAATTATGAAATCAACACAATATGATCATTAATTATTAGAAACTTTATTTTGGAATATATTAAATATATCTCTGTGTGTGTGTATGTGTAAGAGTGTTTAAGTATATATTCCATTAATGTAGAAATTATTAAATTAAATTACATTGCAGCGGAATTGTTTATATAAAGTAGTACAAGGTTGCTACTTATTGGGTTGGCAACTAAATGATTGCAGATTTTATATATGAATGAAAATTCAAAATTTTTACTTAAAATTCTATCTCTATTCAATTATGTGTAGGTACTGTCCGTTTTTTGTCAATGATCTTTTGCAGTTCAGGCAGTATCATAATTCCCCGTTCATAAAATAGCTGACCTTTGCTAACAAAAAACTAAATTAGCGGTAATTCGACATCATTAGCGTCATTAAAATTGTTACCATAGTTGCATTCTATTAATATAAAGTTTGTTACTTAAGTCTTTCTCTAATCAATCTTCTCATGTCTTTCTCCTTTTTAGATGAATTCATATCAAATATGTTCGCTTCTTAAGTCTTTAATGATTTGCATTCAGTCTTAACAATAAGAATGAATTTGATGTGGTTTGCTTCTTAAGTCTTTCAGTTACTCTTATATACATATTCACATTTTAAATTTTCTCATTCAATTGAATTTTCTTTACCAGGACTTCGTAAATGTTCGAAATAAAAATGGACTAAATCGACCCATTTCTAGGTTCTAGGAATTCTTTGCATTTTTTTTGGCGGGAATATATAAAATTATTAACGTTTTTTCTGGTATTCTACACCACAAAATGGTACAAGGATATTTTTATGCGAATTTCTAAACCATAAATGTCAGGCCTGCTTATAATTATACCGATCAGCTTTGAATCAATTTAACCATGTCCTTCTGTTCATTTTTATATATCCTGTCATCTACATTCAAAGCAAAATTTATAATATTTATTGTTGAAATTCGGCACATGGATTTATTTTGAGTAAAGCACGGTTGCTACTAAAAATAGACCTCAATGGTTTATTTTGTATAGTAATTGTCTGTTATATTAAGGCTCATATTGTATACAGACATTTCCAGTTTCTGCACGCAGTATGCTTTTTTTTTTAATTGAGCAAAATCGGCCAAGAGCCACGCCCACAATTTGATACATATATTTATAGTTACCCCATCCATTAATGTGCCAAAAGTGGGCAAGATCGGAGAATAAACACGCCAACAATTTAGAAAAATTTAATTTAGAAAAAACCATACTCCACATAAAAATCGACTTGCAAGCTGATGCGTAACCTGCTACACCTACCATTTATAAGTAGATGTGTAGGTTATATAAGATTTGGCCTAAGCCAAATTTATTATTTTCACTTGTTTATTATACTTATATATATATATATATTTTTTTTTTTCAGATAAATTCGAAATTTTCTCATCAATATTGATCCTTTAAAAAAATATACTAAATCTGAAAATATTTTTTTTTTTTAATTTTATTTTATATTAATTATAAATTTTAATTAATTATAAATTTATTTTGTTTTGTTATATATTTTTCTTGTAATTCAATTCAATTTCATCAATTACCGAAAACGATATGAACCATCATCATTAATTGTATTGAAATCGATATCACTATAAACGCTCACATATAAGTTGTTTAATGTTAAAACAACAACAACAATATTGTTATATATGGACATGATGGATGTTGGTATTTGTTTGATTCTTTATAATATGTATGGAAATCCTTATGACATTGACGTTAGTCGTGTTGTGTTGTAATAGTATTTCCTTTTAATAATTCACATTATACGATCACATCCATAATCACATCTAGAGTACCGACACGTTTAAGAACAATATTGCGACTGACTGCTTTCTAATGCGGTAGCTACCTATTTAAATAAGATTCTCGAGTCTAAGTTGAATGTGTATAAGTGTGTGTGTGTGTGTATGTGTAAGGAAAAGCTGCTTCATAGGCATAGAGAAGTTTTTCCATAAAAACAACAACAATACCAACAACAGTTTATTATTTTTGCTTAAATGTTTGCTATTGTTGTTGGCCATTGTTGTTTGTCTTTTTTGTTGTTTTTTTTTTTTTTCAATTATAATTATCAATTTAACTAACCATCCACCCCACCACTAATACCACTCCCATCATCATCGTCAGTATTATTATCCTCAACGCTACCGTGTATTATGGCTTTTCATACAAAGGAACATTTTGCATACGCTTTGTAGTAAGAAATAAATAAATAAACAAATCAAAAGAAGAAGACTTCTGCACAAACAGTGCTTTTTTTTTCTTCTTACACTTCTTTCATAGTTGTTTGCGTTATCGAATCTACTTCTTTTGGCGCTTTGCAAAAATGTACAAGTTTTCCACCTTGTTATGCGTTGCCTTTGTAAATACATGTATGAGTGCAAATAACGTTCAACCAAGCGTTGTTTATTTGAACCATCAACTATCAACAATACATATGTATATTAACAACAACAACAATAATAATAACAACAACAACAACAAACCCCATAACATTAGAATACTTTGCGGTGAGAGAACTTCTTTGTTTTCTTAGTCACTTACTTAACGCACGCATACATTACGATATGTCTGTATATGTGTAAATGTGTTTATATGAAAAAATTGTGAATATATTTAAAAGGAGCGATATGTCTAAAACTTATTTATATCAGACGAACTTGCTACTGAAGTAATTTGTTTTATATTTATACATATATTTATATTTATATTTTAAAAAAAATTTATAAAAAAATTTTTTTTTATTGAAAAGTATATTTTTTATATATTTTAAGTATTTTTTTGATATTTTTTATTTTTTTGATGCCATCTTCTTAATGCTGGACAGTAAGTAGAAAGGAAAAGTATTATAACGGATATTCTGAACATTACATTTCTGTATTTATTGTTGTTATAAGTCTATCCAAATATAATCAGAGTGCGGATATGTGTTGTTGTAAATTTTTAAAACTGTTCTTAAATTATGCAAATCATATGAAAAAGGTCTTAATAATTGCATATAATTGTCCATAATAATTTTTTCAAACAATAACAAAGCAAGAGCATACATTCATGGCAGCTGAATAATATTCATATATACATACATATATAAATATTATAATATCAATATAATTGCCGTTATATCTAATACGAGACACTGACCTAGACTTGTTGTATACATAAATAGAAAATTAGTAAGAATGTATGTATGTCCACATGTACGTATATATGTAACTAGAAACTTAATACTTAAAGATATAAAAAGACAGGAAAACCACTTGTAAGCTGTTGTTAAATAATGTTGTTAATGTTATTGTTATCATTTGTAAGCACATAACACTTTGACTTATTTATACAAATTTACACTAATAACAAATATTTTGCTATAGATAATAATCATGCATTTATACATATGCATAAACATTGTGGGGGTACCTATTTTATATATTGTTATAAGGTTGTTTAGCGAAAGCAATGTTGTTGTGGTTGCGGTTGTTATATTGTTATTGTCAAGAAGAAACTAAAAAATCAGAAAATTTTTGTTAGAAATTCATTTTTGAAATTGTTGCAAAAGTGCGTCTCAAAATTACTGTGTAATAGCTAGTAAAATACAGGACAAACTTTTACAACATCTTAATAACTAAAGAAAGCTGTATTTAATTGATCAAAAAATTAATTGAGAAAAGTTAGTCTAAAAAATATTATACAGAACTAAGTAATAAAACAGAAGGCATTTTAACAACAACATAAATTAACAAAAATCTTTATAAAATAAAAAATTTTGACAATAAAAAATATAAAAATTTTTACATTTAAACTTTATAATGATTCAAACAATAGCCGGTAATCTGATCCGATATACAATCGAATACATCAAAGGACATATCACAATTTTCACCATTCTGGGAGAACTTGTCATGATCGACTTGATATTTCTGTGTCGTCACATGTAAGCATAAGTTTACGGCACGTAAAGTGGCCATAAAGAAACCACGTTCATTAACACCTTCAGAATAAAAGTCCACAAGACCGTCCAGGGTAGGCCAACCCATTTTGTCGAGGACATCGTTACGATGATAGACACAATGAAGCAAACACTACAAAAAAGACAAAATATTTACAATAATATTGTAGAAAAAGTGTTAAATAGTGGTGGAGTAAAAATTTACACATATATATATATATATATATATGTGTGTGTATATATATGTTTGTTGTTATTTTTTGTATTATTACAAAAAACAAACGCTCAGCTAGAAGAAGATTTCTTATCTACAATCTAAAAAATATACAAATTAAGCAATTAAAGATTGTTTAATGAATATCACTGCATTCGTACAAGTACTTAATATAAAAAAAAAAGAAAAATGAAAACAAAACAAACAAATGAAATATGAAATCATAATTAAATAATGATTAAATCACTTGATTAACTTTGGCACTGATTCGTGTGCGAACTGCAACAACAATATGGTTCAAAGAGAGTGAGAGAAGCAGAAAGGAAAACCTTTTCATAATCAATCGCCTCTTGATGAACCTTTCTTCATTTCTTGTTTTCTTAAGAAAATATTTAAAAAAAAAAAAAAAAAGTACACGATAAAAAATTCCAATTAAATATTAAATAAAGAATAATTAAAGTCAATGGCAAAAATACTACAATAGCACGCGCACACACACACACACATTATACAGTCTTATCTGTGTGCACATACTTTAGTAGTTTTAACCTTCTTAAGCAGCCACAGGCGAAAAATATATGAAAAACAATGAAAATGCCAAAAAAAATTGTGTAAACAATTAAAGTCAAGAAACACAACACATTAGCACCTAGAAAAATTAAACAATATATGTACAATATGACAAAGTCAGGGTTAATGTTTTTAGTAAAAAAAAAAAAAAAATTCAAAAATATTTTTAATTTATTTAAAAAAAAAAACAATTCGAAAATAATAGAATAATTTATTAATTTTTTAACCAATAAATTGATAGAATGTTGCAAAAGTTCGTCCTGAAAATATTGTATAATCACTAAATAAACGGGAGGACTAATTTTTACAACAACTTGAAATTCGTATCAAAAATCAACAACAACAAAAAATATAAATGAATCGTTATATCTTACCCCTGCAATCCGTTTATCTTCAGATGGTACCAGTGTAGCATGATAAATGCCACTATTACTCAAATCATTGATGCGACTTATGCTTTGTAATATGCGGGCCATACGTTTGTGTGTGGTGTTCTTGTTATTCATAGAACTATAATCGCTGCTTTGGGCATTAATTTTGGGAGCAGTAAGTTCAGGTTCTGGTATATTCATCATACCCACCTCCGGTAGCCACAAATCTTTTTGATTAATTACAGCCCCTTCAGGAGCTTTAAAATAATCTGTTAAGTATTCATTATAGGGCAACTTGTCAGCTACTTCATTTTTTAATAATTTTAAAGCTTCTAAAAATTAAAAAAAAATTTTATATATATTTATAATTTAACTTTTGCTTATTAGTAAGTTTATTCTTAAATAAAAACAACCTTGTAATAATTTAGTTTGAACCTCTTCCTGACATCCCTTAATATGATTTTTCACTTTTCTAGCAGTACGGGGTGGATTCAAACATTTCGTTTTCTGTGTAACATTATAAAAATATTACCATTAATAATAAATGATTTTAAACAACAATAACAATATAATTTAATCTCACTTTATCATAACGGTAATTAAAACCTTCAATTTTCATTATAAGTAACAAAAGTAACACCGTTAACACTTGAAGAATTTCCATTGTATGTATGATTATATTTATATTAAATAGTTGTTCGTTGCCTTTGTTAAAACGTTCAACCGTTAATGATACTCACGTACCACCGATTAACTGTAATGCTTTAAAACAAATGAAAATGAAATTTTACACAATTTTCCAAAGTCATTAAGCGAATTCAAGTTCATCGCGACATATCACATAAAAGCGTTCACTTTCATTGCGCCTTTTAACACAGCATCATATTATGTTACACACATGCACACATATATGCAATAAAATTGTTGACTTGTTTGGTTTGCACTTATACATACATTCGTACATATTCAACGGTTGTGGCTGATTGGTTTTGGACAAGTTACATAAATTTGACTACTAATGCTGAAACGATTACAAATGTTTTGCAATTCCTTTAAGTCACAATCCACCAGTACCGCCTTTGTTATAATATTTATGAAAATGGCAAGCAACACTAATATGGTAATTAAAAAAAAATATATTCGCCGTAAAATGATTGAATGAAATATTAATATATATATTTAACTAAACACTGTTTTACAAAAAAATTTATTTCACTATTCCAACTAAAATGCGTAACGTATTGTCTTAAAACTTTCCAACAGTTTGAAATGTACAATGCAATACGGATATATGGAAAATTATAAATATCAATTATAAATATTATATTATTTAAATATATAAATATACATACATATATATATGTAATTTGTATAATATTTGAATAATTTTATTTATCCTTTTTATTATATAATTAAATTTAATGAGAAAATAAAACATTTACTTGTTTAAATATCAACAAAATGATAATATAACGATTTAGAGCTGAGACCTTTTATATGGATATAAAATTATTAACGCATATTCTTACAACACTGAAGTTATCAACCAAAACAAAAATAAATAAAATATAAATGTATCAAGACCACTTAACAGCGGTATAAATTGACACCATTTTATAATAATTACTTTGATTTATAAAAATCGCAATCTGCATCAAAACAATAAACACTTTTACTGTTATAAGAAGATAAACAATTGTGTTTACTTCTTACTGGATTTTGTTTGGTTTAGTGCGCTTGTTAAGTTCAATTACTTATTTATACATTCCTAACGTTGTGACAATTTTCAACCAAAGCATCGCCAATAAGTAAAAATCAATTACAATTTAAAAATATATTGAGAAAATTGTGAAAATCCTTATTAGATTTTGAAAGAAAAGTTTTAAAATTATTTAAATAAATGGTTTGAAGCATCAATTGAATGAAATTTAGTTAAAAAAAAAGTGTTTAAACAGGTCAGTACGAATGACATGTGTTTGTGCGGAAATATATGCAAAAAATTGTGTAATTCTGCGAAAAATTTACAAATACAATAAATCATAGAATTATTATAAATATATCAAAGTCACTAAATATATTATATATATAATTAAAATTTTTGCAACAAATTAAATAAATTATATAATCACTACTGAAAAAAAGAAATATTTCTGCTGGCAGGTGGGAAAAAAAATAAAACGGGGTCAGTAAGTGAATGTACTGAATGTGTGAATGCAAGTAATTCGAGTAGATATTTTTTTTTTTTGTGTGTTATATAAGTTGTCTTAAGATAATTTTCTATAACAGACCTTGTTTACCGGTTCACAGTGTAATAATATATTTTAATAAAAGTGTAACGCAATGTGTGACAAAACCATAATAATGCTAATAATTGTTAGTCACACTGCGGTTTACTTTCCCAAGCGTGCAGTTGTTTTATATATTCTGCTTAAATATTATTTATGTGTATAAAAACCTTAAGGTGCAATCTATGTAAAACCCGTTTTATATGAACTAGAAAATATATGCATCTCTCTTAGATTGTTTTTGTTTTTTTACTTTTTTGTAATTCTCACTACAGCAGGTCTCTCACTCTGTATTGTATAGTTGTGAAAAAAGGGGGCTCGTCATTCTTTCCATTTTCTTGATGGAATGTTATCTCTGTGTTTTTGTTTTTGTTTTTTTTTTTTTTTTTTTTTGTTATTGTTCGCTCATATATCAAACGTCGATTGGACAAATACAAAAACAAAATAAAGTTAACTCACCTGGCCGTATATTAACTTAATTGGTTTTTATTATTATTACTGTTATTTATGATATCATTTTTCATCTTTTAGTTTAAAGTTTGTTTTTACTATAACCAAATTATTAATGATAAAAAGGTTTGAAGGTTTCTCATATATTGAGATATTTATTATTAATGAGTTTATAGCTTAATAAAGCGCAATAATAAACTTGTAGATAGAGCAAAATAACAAATAATCAACTAATTATCTGTATATAGATAAACGAATAAAAGATATATATTATAAATGCAGCATACATAGATTCATTTGTATTGTCTGTCAGCCCATTCTAACACACCTTTGGCACAATTTCTATAATTCTATTATTTTTATTTTAAACACCTTCACGTGTAATAAAATATTAAAATGTGAATGTTCTACATTTATATATAAATCGAAATTTTTACAAGGAAAACATTAACTACTAGTGATGATTCATTCCAAATCAATTAAGTATATTTATGTGTATATAAAAAATGTAATGTACTTTATATTAGTATAGAGAAATGGACGTAAACTATAAAAAATTAAACCCTCAGTATATTTATTATTATTCTTATTATACATTTTTAGAATATACATACACCTAAACACATATCTTTATATATAGTTTGTTGATCTTCATAAAATGTTATACTTAGTGGCATATGTAGACTTGTTTGTTATCTGTAGTCTGTGTGACTTTTTAATTCTATTCTCAAGTTCATACTAAACATTGTATCAAAAAAAAAAAAAAAAAAAACAAAAACAAAAAAAGCAATTTTGTTTAGCATTTTATTTTGGCTGAAAAAAACCAAAAATGAATGAATATTTTTCGTGCTTTTTATATCTCCCTCTCTTTTTATACCTACCACCGAGGGTATACTCACTAAGTCAAAGCGTTTGTAACAGCTTACAAAACATATTCCTGATAAGCATAAAAAATAATTGATCAATCTAGACAGGTCCGTCTGTTCTTGGCACTTTGAGATATTAATTTTTAGTGCCTGCAAGAAGATCGCTGTTTAAATTTGGCAAAATCGTTTAAGAGCCACGCCCAAAATACACAAAAGTATATCTATTAAGTACAAAAGTTGAACTACAAAATCAATATTCGACTTACATTAATATATAGTCTCTCATTGATGTATGAAAAATGGGCGTAATCGGAAAACAGATACGCCCATAATTTACAAAAAACTATCTTTGACGCAAAAGTATACTTGTACGTTAAGACATAATATACACACTTGTAGAAAGCATAATGAGAAATATAGCACGCCCCTAATAAAGAAGATGAACGGTATTTAAAATTTGACTCAAAGCAAATTTAGTTTTTTCACTTATTTTACTTGCTATCTCTCTACCTATGACGTTTATTAAATACTTGCTATGTACCTTAGTGCGCTATGTGTTTAATGAGATATTTGTTAATATTCTTTAGTTGACGCGTAGCGCTCTCAACGTTAAGATCGTTTTCATAAAATAAATTCTCTAAAATTGGATAAAACAAAAAAAGGCTTTCGAGGTCAAATTAAAAATTTTTTCCCCATCTTTTCAATACAGATTTGAAAGCAGAGGTTAGTAAACAGTTTAACATTTATAAGAAAACTCTTCAAACTTTTATATAAAAACTTGTTAGCTGAAATAAATGTGTATGTGACATTTTTTTAATGCTAAAATTTTCTATTATATAATTTAAGCAAAAATTATATTTACTGTGAAATTTAGAAATTTAAGTATAGAAAAAAAAAAAAGTTTTAAAATTTTCAATTTGGAATATTCTCTACAAGTTTCGGTGCTTATGTAATCCTTATATGTAAAGTGTGTGGGTGTGCATGTGTGTGTGTATATATTATTGTTGCTGTTGTTGTTTTTTAAATATCTAAATTTTCTAGAATTGCATTTCGTAAGCGAAATGAAAAATTTACAATAAAATAAAAAAAATCAAGTTTCTAAAATGTTTTTTTTTTTCTGTATCTATGCCGTGAGATATGGGTGCTGTGCATGTTTGGCCAAATATTGTGATTTTCCTTTCATTTGCTTACATTTTCTTTTCTTTTTATTGTTATTGATTTTTTTCTGCTTTCTCTTTCTATTGTGTTCGTGGTTGTTGCTATTATTTTTATCTTTAATAAGATAACTAACAAGGGTGACATTTTCCGCCTTTCTCTTACATGTAATGTTTTTTTAAAGGTCAAGGTTATTTTGCTTTTTGTGCCTGTGTTTACTAATATTGTTTATATTATTATTTATTTTTAATTTACCCACGATAGAGGAAATCTCAAAAAAAAAAAACCCGTTTCAGTGGATTAAATTTTATACAAGATTAATTTAAAAATAAGTGCAAAAAAACATTGTGGTGAGGTATAATAATAATAAATATAATAAAGTAGCAAACCCCCCCCAAAAAAAAACGTGGAAGTTTATATAAAATGAGTTAACAAATAAATTATATTTTTAGCAAAGATTAAATTGAGCGAGCATTGTTTACCAATGTTACTTAAACTGTTTATATAATGTCAGGCATTATTGCGGTTGCTTTCAAACCTTTGCTATTCATACAATTCGCCTGCCTTTCGTTGTGACTTTGTTAAATTTTATTTAAAAAAGTGCATTTAATGTGGAATTAAGCTAAAAACTCATTTAATTTGCAAATGTAATAAATATTCCTTTGTTTTTAATAATTGTTGGAGCTTTAATTCAATCTGTGTACAGTTTGAAATGCTCAAAACGCAAATGCCAATATTTTTCTCATATATCAAGAGTTAATCTATTTTTTTACTAGTTTTTATAATTTCCACTACATTTTAAATACTGTATATATTGAAACATTTGTCTAAATTGTTAAAAGTATAAACAACAGCATTTCAAGAAAACCGACTCAATGTAATGTAAGTTTACTTTTTTTCATACAATTTTTCATACCTCACGAAATTCTAATAAGTTTACTTTGATAAAACGGAAGTTAATAACATATCATATTAAACATACGAAAAACAAACGAATATTATCATATTTTAAAAGATGGCAATAACCTCTAAGAAGATTTTATTTTTTGCATATACACACAGACATAATGTAAGCTCTTTAAGTGTTTAGAGAAGCCACGCATTTATACGTTTTATTCTATGGATAAGTGACTCAATTCTTATATTATTAACGTTCAATGACTACAAAGTGTGACTACATTCATTATGATTTCAAGCAAATTTTATGCAATAATACACAAATTAACTTTCACATTATATTGCCAAGGATAGTGTAAAACTCTCTCACAAATAAATTCTCACTAGAGTGCCAAAAAAAATATTTACTAATAACTTGTATTTGTATATCATATGAAAATTCCCCGAAAAAATGTAGAAATTACTTCTAATTGATTCAAAATCAATAATCATTAAATTTATATATATTTCATTATTATTATTTTTTCTTCACAGTTAATAAAAGACCAAAACAGATAACATAAAAGTGTGTCGCCGCCATGCATAGAGCTAATACAGCCTTTAGTTTGGCATTATCGCCAAAGGCTCATCAGAATTTCGCCACTTGGCTTTTACAAGAAACCAATCGAAAGGTAAAATACCTTTTTTGTAAAAAGAAAAAAAATTATCGATTTTTTAAATCTATTTATTATAGGTATTAAAAAATGCTTTGGCTTCCTCATATGCCATACGCAAGTACAATTCAGCAGCAGCTGAACCATTTGCCAATGGTACCACGGCTACCTATGTAGAGGAGATGTATAACGCCTGGCTGCGTGATCCCTCCTCAGTACATACGGTATTATAATATATATATTTTTTTAAATTCTTCCATCTCTATAACGAGACTGTTTCGTGTTTTTATGATTTATTAGTCTTGGGATGCTTACTTCCGCAGCAATTCCTATTGTGGTCCTCCCAATTTAGCTCCTCAACAAGCCAACAGTTTACCGTTAAGCGCCTTTACTAACATGTTACCCGCTACTACCGGTGCCCCAGACTCTAAAACCATTGATGATCATTTGGCTGTTCAAGCTATAATAAGAAGTTATCAGGTAACTTTCAAACTGTATGCTTGTATTCATTTATTTATTATTACGGGATTACACGTAATGATCATTTCATTTTTAAATTTCGATTTTTAATTAATTTTTGTGTTTCTTATGGGTTTTTTTAAAATTTTGGTGGTTATTGTAAACATTTTATGTTTGTTTTCTTTTCGCAAAAATCACATTAGTTGCATTAAATATTTAGTTTATAATTATAAGTTTTGATCGTTGAAAAGGAAAAACAAAGAAAAACATAAACGAAAATAGAATATTAATAACTATTAAAAAATAACGTTTATGCATAAAATATATTAAATTCGTACTTTAGTTAAATTTGTCATGAACATGTGACTCTGTAATGTACATATATCAAGCATATCAACATCAAAAATTTAATTGATCTAGACACGTCCGTTTTCGGTTGACATTCTCATGATAATAATTTTGCTATTTTGGACAGAAATTTTGTACATATTTAAAGTGAGTCACGCTCACAATTGACAAAAAATCTGCTACAAAAATTTACTTATTAAGCGGGAATGTTGTGTTTATTTTTATAACTAGCGCAATCATCAAGATGCCAGAAAGGGGAACTAATGTGTAATTTACAAAAACTTCATTTGGCTTAGAAGCCATCTTCTTCATCAAGTTAATATGAAATACATGCAGTATTAGAAAAAGGAAATAGGCGTGGTAGACTCTTATAAGTTCTGTTTTAAGGTGGAGAATATATAAGATATTTTTTTTTTTTTTAATTATTTACTATTACACAATAATTTTTTTTTACACACGTGTCTGTAATTAAATGTTTATATATTATTGTATCCTCCAACACCACCAGTAAGATATTTTTATGTATACCATACAGTTTAAGGGAATCATTTCATTTTCACTATCTGTGAGCCGGTTGTCTGTAACTTTCACTTACATTTACTGACTGTACTAAATGAATTTCGTCACAAGTAAATGTTTCTTTACTGAGTGGTGTAAAGGATTAAAGGGTCCGGCCTTGACCGACTATAACTTTTCCCTTGTTTTGATTTCATATCATAACGGTTAGAGTTCATTTTCACATTTTTCATCAAATTCATAATTCAAATGGGTACAACCATCATAATGTAGCAGCATATGATAGCGTTTTCAGAGTTAAGCTCATATTAAAAAAAAAAAAAAAAAAAAATACAAAATGCAAAATTAAATTATGTGTCAATTTAGTCACGCGGTCATTTGGCATCCGAATTGGATCCTTTGCAAATTGTAACTGTTGAAAAGACGGTAGGGAGGGATGGCGTCTCACGTCGCGCTAACGAAGCTGTATTGCGTCAACATTCTGATTTTATGTTTGGTAATATATCTTATTTTCCTTCTTCTTCTTCTTTTTCTTTATATATATAAACATTGAACCTAAAATCTATATAAATGATTACTTTTCTGTGAAAATAATTTCTTTCAACAAAATTTGGCAAAAAAACAATTAGAAGACTTAAAATAAATTTTTAAACAATTGCAATAAATTTTTCAAAAGTCAAACTGAAATTCGGAGCAATTTTTTACAATGCCTTTAATCAATTGTTGCGTAAAACTTCTCTGTCACTCTCTCTCTCTTTCTTTCTAACTTTTTATATGAGTGTTATTAAGAAAAAAGTTTTTAGAAGACTTTTTCTTCCAGTCCAACTATATAAGGGCAACACACTTTTTTTTTTTTATATGTTAATATCTATGTTGTTTGTTTATTTCTATGTATGGTTTGGTATAGTAAGTAAACAATGGAGTGGTGAAAGGGTTGGCTAATTATTATACCGTTCTAATCTGGTGATGGTAAAGTTTATTTATTCAGTTGTCTTTTATTATATGTATAACCAGTACGTGTGTGACTGTTTTGTATATTTTATGTACATTTCATTTCAACACTTATTTATTGTTGTTTTTATTTATTTCATTCACACTTTTTTGAAATTGTATTATTTTCATTAACACCTTTGTATAATACATTAAAACTAATGCTTCATGTTCTTTCTTTCCTTATTTCTTTTCCGCTTTATATGTATCAATCATAACATGTTCGTTATAACGTCGCGTTTTATGATAAATTTGAAAAATACATACATATGCGTGAAAATGTGTTGGAAAAAATTCGTTTCATTTCGATCGGATTTGATTTTTTGGTTTTATTTCAAAATTTTTGTTGGGTTTTTATATGCTCTCCTCATCACCCTCCTCAACTGATTGGTTGCTTGGTTGGTTGATTGATTAAAATTTATTTTTCATTGTGATTGTGATTGATTGAAATAAATAGATTCGTGGCCATAACATAGCTCACCTCGATCCTCTTGAAATTAGTACCCCCGAATTGCCTGGCAACAGTACTACAAAAGCTATTTATGCTAATTTCAGTTTTGGTAAGTATGTTGTCTTCATTTTTTTTTGTTTTTTTTTTTTTTTTTTTCGTTTTTCGTTTTTATTTGTGCTCCTCGTAGATTAAAGAAGTTTTTATTGTATTGTTTCCTATCTACCTCAGTTTTAATTTCTGTGCAAGGTGTTCCAATAATGGCACCGATTTCGTTTGATGTTTAAATTATGTCAGTACAGTTAATATAACGCCTTGAAATATCCGAAAAGTTAAGGGATTGATTTTTAGTGTTGCTCCCTCAAATGCAATGAAAAACATTCTCGCTTTTATCACATATAACGCAATTCCATTCATTTACTTATAAATATAATTTTTGAATAATAATTAATAATAATTAAATATAATTTTTGAATAATAATTTTTACTATATAAAATTTACTTATAAATAATCATTTTTATTGCAAAAGGGTGCCGGCTCTATTATTGGGACACTCTTTACTTGTGATGCTATACTTTATTTATACCCAGCACCATCTTTAATTTTACCAATTGATTCAGAATCGATTTGACAATGTCCGTCTGTGTGTCCATAAACATTTTTATTTAAGAATTTTTTGAAATTTGGTACAAAAATTTGTTTTGATCCGAAGAGGAACTCTATTGAAAATGAAGGAAGCTTTTATATGGCGAAAATTCGCAATTCTTAATATTTTTTGACAATATTAATTAATTATAATTTAACTATTAACTAGGGTATATTTGGACCGCATTAGACTTTTTTAAAACCTCTCTCCAAATAACATTTCAGAAGGTTCATACCACACAACTAAACTGAATGTGCCATATATGGTGTAGGGTATTAGATAATCGGGTACTACCGACTAAAGTATATTCACTATATGCTTCCTATTCTTATATTCATTTTTTTTTAAATCATTTTTATTTTAATTTTTAAAATAAATAAATTTTTTCTACTTAATAAAAGTACGTACTTACTTTATTACTAAAACTACTACTAATTGCCTTTAATTAAATGTAAAACATTTTGCATTCTTTATACTTGCCTATACTTTTAATAAAAGAGCACTATTTCGCTCCAAAAAAAAAAAAAAAATCCTCCGAATTTCAATTTTCCAAAAAAAAAAAAAAAAAAATTTTGCTTAGGTTCTCTATTATAGATTCTTTGCTATTCTTTTGTAAATTTCCCTTCTACTCATTTCATTGATTGATTAATTTTTATCATCATTTTTTACAATCCTTCCACAACACGTGCGTATGAATAGGCGAGCAAGACATGGATCGCCAATTTAAGTTGCCCAGCACTACTTTTATTGGCGGTGACAAATCAGCTTTACCTTTAAGGTAACAATTAATAAAGATGAATAATTGTGATATTTTCTAGTGTTGCTATTGTTATTATTTTTTATAAATTAGAGAGATTTTAAATCGTTTGGAAAATGTTTACTGCAATAAGATTGGGGTAGAATTCATGTTTATCAATTCATTGGAACAATGCAATTGGATACGTAAACAATTTGAAACACCAGGTGTCATGAATTTCTCTCCGGAAAAGAAACGTTTAATTTTGGCCCGTCTAACACGTGCCACTGGGTAAGAGAACAATCGTTCATTCACTCTCATATTTGGATTAAAATGAATTAATTTTTTCAAATGAATCAAATTTCAGCTTTGAAAGCTTTTTGGCGCGAAAATACTCGTCGGAAAAACGTTTTGGTTTAGAGGGTTGTGAAATGATGATACCCGCCTTAAAGGAATTGATCGATGTGTCCACCGATTTGGGTGTAGAATCGGTTATCATGGGGATGCCGCATCGTGGCCGTTTAAATACTTTGGCCAATGTATGCCGCAAACCGTTGCATCAGATCTTTACACAATTTGCTGGTCTGGAGGCGGCCGACGATGGTTCGGGTGATGTCAAATATCACTTGGGAACGTACATTGAGCGCTTAAATCGTGTCACTAATAAAAATATACGTTTGGCTGTTGTAGCCAATCCGTCTCATTTGGAGGCCGTTGATCCGGTGGTGCAGGGTAAAACACGAGCTGAACAATTTTATCGGGGCGATCAAGAGGGCCGTAAAGTTATGTCCATTCTAATACATGGCGATGCTGCTTTCTGTGGTCAGGGTGTGGTGTACGAGACCATGCACTTGTCCGATTTGCCCGACTATACTACGCACGGTACCATTCATGTGGTGGCCAATAATCAAATTGGCTTCACCACCGATCCTCGATTTTCACGTTCCTCACCTTATTGCACGGATGTGGCTCGCGTTGTGAATGCTCCCATTTTCCATGTAAACGCTGACGATCCGGAAGCAGTGATTCATGTGTGCAAAGTGGCAGCCGAATGGCGTTCCACTTTCCACAAAGATGTTGTCGTCGATTTGGTCGGCTATCGTCGCAATGGTCACAATGAAATTGACGAGCCCATGTTCACGCAACCGTTGATGTATCAAAAGATTAGAAAACACAAGAATTGTTTAGATTTGTATGCTGATCGTTTAATAGCTGAGGGTACCTGTACATCTGAAGAGATTAAATCGGTGGCTGAGAAATATGAAAAGATTTGTGAAGAAGCGTTTGAGTTGGCTAAAAAGGAAACGCACATCAAATATAAGGATTGGCTCGATTCGCCTTGGTCTGGCTTCTTTGAAGGCAAAGATCCCTTGAAGGTGTCACCGACTGGCGTCAAGGAAGAGACCTTAATACATATAGGCAATCGATTCTCGTTACCACCTCCTAATGCTGCTGAATTTGTTATTCACAAGTATGTACATTGAATAAAATTAAGATTTTTTTATTTTTTATTTTTTTTTAATATAATTAAAATTAAATTAATTTCATGGAAATATTTTAAATTTGTTTAAAGGGGTTTGACACGTGTTTTGGCTGCTCGTAAGGCAATGGTCGATGACAAAATGGCTGACTGGGCTTTGGGAGAAGCTTTCGCTTTTGGTACTCTGTTGAAGGAAGGCATACATGTGCGATTGTCGGGACAGGATGTGGAGCGTGGCACTTTCTCTCATCGCCATCATGTCTTGCACCATCAGTTGGTGGACAAGGCCACTTATAATCCTTTGCAACATTTATATCCCGATCAGGCTCCCTATTCGGTATCGAACAGTTCCTTGTCCGAATATGCGGTTTTGGGTTTTGAGCATGGTTACTCTATGACCAATCCCAATGCATTGGTTTTGTGGGAAGCTCAATTCGGTGATTTTAATAATACCGCTCAATGTATTATCGATCAATTTATCTGTAGCGGTCAAGCGAAATGGGTAAGACAATCGGGATTGGTAATGTTGTTGCCGCACGGTATGGAAGGCATGGGCCCCGAACATTCGTCGGCCCGTATTGAACGTTTCTTGCAAATGTCTTCGGACGATCCCGATTATTTCCCACCCGAGTCGGATGAATTCTCTATTCATCAGTTGCACGACATCAATTGGATTGTGGCCAACTGTACAACCCCGGCCAACTTCTTTCACATTATGCGACGCCAGATTGCCATGCCGTTCCGTAAACCATTGATTCTGTTCACGCCAAAGTCTTTGTTGCGTCATCCCGAGGCGAAAAGTCCGTTTAGTGAAATGACTGAAGGTAGTGAATTTCAGCGTATCATCCCCGAAAAGGGTGTAGCTGCTGAGAATCCAAATAATGTTAAACGTTTAATATTCTGTTCGGGTCGAGTTTATTACGATTTAACCAAAGCACGCAGGGAGCATAAATTGGAAGATCAAGTTGCCATTGCCCGAGTAGAACAGGTAAAAGGGGAAGTTATGTTTTTACTTTAACATTAAAATTATTATTATTTTTTCTTTTTTTTTCTTTTGTGCAGATTTCTCCGTTCCCCTTCGATTTGGTTAAGGAGGAGGCAGAGAAATATAAGGATGCTGAAATAGTTTGGGTACAAGAAGAACACAAGAATCAAGGCTGCTGGTCTTATGTGCAACCACGTTTCATGACCTCTCTCAATCAAAAGCGTGATATTACGTAAGTAGATTTTTAATTTATATATTTTTTGTTCTTTTTCATTATCTACTATAGTACATATAAGCAGCTTCTCATTTTTGAATTTTATTTTGCCTATTTTCGCTCCTCTTTTGAGTTTCTTTAAAAATAATTATACCCTCCACATAAGATGGCCAGAGCAAACCAAGTGCGTTACGCTGAAGGAACCACAAAATATATATGTATTCTTGATCAGCATTAAAATATTCCATGTCCGTCCGTTTTTAGGCATGCCTGTCTGTAGAAATATCCTTGTTGGTTGATTTTTTAAGAAATTGTGCTAAAAATGATGCTCTGTACAGACAGGTTCCTGTTAAAGTTGGGAAAAATCGTTTAAGATCCACGCTTACAATAGACCAACCTGCATCTATGAACTACAAAAGTTGTAATTTCTTACAAACAATTGATGGCATCCATGAATGAGCGAAAAATACGCAAAGTCTGATAACAAAAAAAAAAAAAAATTCTTGGTACAGATTCGATTTGTTGATACGTGACACATGTACTCTTAGAAGATGTAATAATAGGTAGAGTTGTAAAAGGTATTTAAGTTTTGGCCCAAGGCTAATTTTTGTTTCTGTTTTTACTTTTTTAACAACAGCAGTTTTCACTATTCTAGCCCCAACAACTTGATAGCAGATAAACACTATTTCAATACATTTTAACGTTATTTGTTTTAAACTGTTTAACGGATAGTCAGTTATTAATGTTATATTTATGTAGTTATGCTTTCCAAGTGCTTTTTTTAAGATAAACAAAATTTTTACTTAAAAAGAATTTTTTTTTTTATAATTTTTTATTTTATTAAGTTTATTTTGTTAAGTGTTTTTAATAGTTTATTGCTTTAGTATTTGTTGTATAGAAGGTTGCCTTCTTGCTGTTTTTTTTTTTTTTTTTTTTTTGTTATTACCTTTGTGTATGCATCTATATACAAAATATTATTGTTCCAGTTCCAATGATGTTTCGTCCTCCTCTACCAATACCAATACCACTACTAATAATAATCCCGAAACAAATACTGATAGTGTTAATCCAAATACTAAATCGACACCCTGGTTATTAAGTCGCATGTTCTCCAGCTCAAAAGCTGATACTAGTGCTGATGACAGTCAGCAAGGCGGTGAATTTTGTGCCAAGAAACATTTCGATCTGAAGAATGTACGGCATGACTTTAATAGGCCGCCTGGTGTTGCGGCTGCACCTGGTATACGGTATACAAAAGCTGGACGCAAAATTAGGTGAGGGCAACAACTCCACTCTATATATTCTTTACACATATTTATGAATGAATAACTCGAACAACTATAATGAGTCTATTGTAAAAAGTATTTAAATTGTTTTGCGTCAATAATTTGAATTTTAGATGTTAGGATTATAATAATACTGAAAAGGTGTGACGTACCTTTATCGTTGGGGTGTTTTTTTTTTTTTCGTTTTTGGGTATATTGGAATTTCGTAAATATGTCCCTTGGCTTAAGTTTTGTTTTTGTCCTTAATTTATTGTTTAAAATTATTGAATGTGTGATGCGTTCTGTTTATGTTTATTTGTCTTCAATTTATGTTTTTTATATTTCTAACATCAAACATTTAATTTTTTTTTTTTTTTGTTTATTAAAGATTTTCTTATATTTGGGATTCACACTATCTCAAGTCATTTTTCATTAAAAATACAACTCATTGAAATGGAGACAAAATTACGGTACCATCCATCTTAGTGATGTGCTAGTTTGTTAAAGCTAAGTTTGCTATTCCGTTTATCCCTTACCATGAGTTAGGAGGGTATAAAAAACATTTCTTATTCAACGGCTATAAAAATTGTTATCATATAGTATCATAAGCCTGATTATTACAGAGCAAATAAATTAATAACTTTGAGCTGAGAATAGACGGATACATCTAGCGTGAAATAGAAAGTGGTCTACTGTATTAAAATGTGCCAAAAATGGGCGTGGTAGAATAACAGACACACCCACAAAATAATTTCATTTGACGTACATATCCGACCTATAAGTTAATATGAAATACACACTTAATTAGAAAGCATAATTAGATACCTGCCCACGCCCACAAGTTGTTTATTGAGATGTAGGGTATTTAAGACTCGGTCTAAGTTGAATTTAGTTTCTTGTTCTCTAATGGTTTTATTATGCAAATAATTTTTAAAAAATTACTTTTTTTTTTTTTTCTAATATTCAATTTTATTTCAAAGCACTCATCTATATGCATTCATTCATTTTCATTCATTCAATAATATTGTAAATGTGAAACTTCAAAAAAATTCATTAAACATATGAACGGATTATTTTGAAAGTATCGCCCATTGGTTAGGACTTTGTCACTTTCAAAATGTCCTATTTATATATATTTAAAATGCATCTTTATTTTTATCTCTATTATTATTATTATTATTATTATACCATGCCGTTATAGTTATATTGGACGTGCTTGTGGTGCTTCGACGGCTACCGGCTCTAAAGCTCAGCATGTGCGTGAATTGAATGCCTTCTTGACCGAGGCTATGAGCGTTTAAATATTAAAACCTCGACTGATGAGCTTGGAATGTATACGAGCAACTAAATTTAAACGAAAAATTTGGCACATCCACACACCCACAACTTCAAAAACACAATCGAATTCGAAACCTAATATATATTTTCTTCAATATTAATATGTTGTGATTAGTGATGCTTTGTCATCACCACAGCTTTGCTGAGAAAGAAATTACGAAAATTTATTCTTATTTTATTATATTTTAGTGTAAATAATGATTTAAAAAATATATATATTTTTTAATATAACAATTTAGCAGGAAACATAAAATAAATAAAATAAAAAAAAAAGGAAAATAAAAAATTTTGTGGAGAAGGCAAAAGCCGTGAAAGGAACGTGAAATGTGAAACGTAAACCAATTCAGTAGAGCGAATCTTCAAATTAAATAAATTTATTTTATGTTTATTTAATTTTAGTTATTTATTTGATTAATTTATGTAAAAACATTGTACATTTATAAAAACACAAAATAAACAAAAATAATTTACATAAAAAAAAGGAAAAAATGTTTTATTGTTTATTTATTTATTTTTTTTTTAATTATATTTTAAATGAAGTTCACTTTTTAGTTTTTATTCGATTTATAAAAAAAAAGTGATAATTGATATTAAAGCACGTGCGTATATATTTCATTTTTACAAAAAAAAATTCCTACGACAACTTTTTTATACATTTTTCTTCAAACAACAACAACAACTATATATTATATATAAGAAGAAACCAACAAAATAAAACAAAAAGCCTTTAAAAGAAAGAATTAAATAAAATGAAATGAAATAAAATGAAATGATAACATTAGCACAATACTACCAACACACAATTTAGAGCAATATCCTTACAATTGCACAAATAATTAATAATTATTGTTGTTGTCTACATAGAATTAAATAAAACTATCTTTATGTGGATAATAAATGGTTTTTTTTTTTTTCAAAAGTATAAAGATCTGAATCGAATGAATGTTATATGTCCGGTCTATGTCCTATTTTTTATACGTTCACAATTGTAAATTTTGAGATAACGAATCAATATTTTTTAGGTTTTTATTTTAATTGGACAAAATTGACCAAGTGCCATGCCCACAATGGACAAACTCTCTTGCAGCTACAAAACTGTACCTATGAAGTTGAAATTTGCGGCACATATGTGTAAGCGATGTACCAAAAATGAGTGCCGTCAGAAAACGTACAAGCCCTTTGATGATTGAATTGTTGATTTACACTAGCGACGCAGCAATTAGCTAAGTGGCATTTATAGTCTTATTGTAAAGAAATAAATAAATGAGAATGACAACACTTGGCTTATTGCATCCTATTCGTTAAAACTCTTCATTTACAACCCATATCAAGTCGATAATAAAAAACGAATAATTTGCCATTTCGTAAGAAAGCCACGGTCTAAATAGACTGGCTTATCACACTAATCCAAAATTATTATGTATTTACCTTAAAAGGGTGATTCAATAAAAAAATTATATTTCAAATAACATTCAAAGGAAAATATTGAATGATTTAAGTCAAATTAAAAAAAAAAAAAAAAGAAAGAAAGAAAATTTTTCAAGACGGAATGTTTTAATATTTTTATATAATTTATAAAAAAAAAAAATTTTTAGTATTTTCCACCGATTATTCGCCAACTAATTAACTTTAAATCATTTAGGCGGTAGTAAAAAAATTGTTGATACTTAAAAAAGATTACATTTGGGGAAATGTTTAAATTAAAAATTCATAATTATAACACGTTTTCAGAGCCGTTGGGTAAAAGGAAATTATGGACAAGTTTTCTACAATTAAATGGTCACGCAAGCGATTCGGTAATAAGTAAATTTACTACAATATTAAAAAAACTATATTTCAAAAAATTTTAATTCACAAAAATAGGAAATCGATTTAACAAAAAGTGCTCAAAATATTTTCAAAAATAATTTACCACTGCAAGTACGTAACAAATCGGAGAAAACGCAAGGTGCTGCCACAAAACCGCAGCCCACTTCAGATGTGGTGGGTGGCGGCAATAGCGCCACATATGTAGAGGAAATGTATAATAGTTGGAAACGGGATCCAGGCAGTGTTCATACAGTAAGTTTTCTTTTTGGTAGGATAAAGCATTGAAGTGATTTTAATTTTATATCATTTATTTTACGGTAGTCTTGGAATTCATTTTTTGAATCGGGTGCTTATGAGTGTGTACCGGCCGAAAGTGTACCTCAACGTAATTTAGCTCCATTATCTCATATATGCGGTTATAATCCGAAAGCTGAAATTATTGAGGGCCATTTGCAAATGCAAAATATTATACGAAGCTATCAGGTGCTTAATAAAGTGAAATGTCTGGACATTACTAAATTTGGTTTATAATTTTTTTTTCTATATAAAGACACGTGGATTTTTGGTAGCAGATTTGGATCCTTTGGGCATTAAACAATTCAAAAAAACTAGTTTACCTTGCGGCACAGAACTAAGGGCTGATGATTCAGTTTTAATTGAATTGAAAGAATTTCTACAAGGTCTGTATGGTCCTAAGACAAGTAGCTTTAAAATCTGCATTAGTCTAGTAATGTCTATCTATGGTTGGTGATCTTGTAGTGGCAATTTTTAAGATGTTGATGTAAATCTTTGGTTTTTGTACACGCCCACAATTGACATCTTTATTGTGTAACGATAAGGGGGGAAGAGTGTGATCATAAACTTTGCCACGAGAACATTTTGTATTTACGTAGGAGTAGAGGGTGTTTTAGATTTGGTCTTGGCTAAATTTAAATGATTAAATAATATAAAAAAATTATTTCATTAGATGGCAAATATATGGACTGTTCCTATAAACTGCCCTCCACTACCATGATCGGCGGTAAAGAAAAAGAATTAACGCTAAGGTATTTGATTCCTGATAATTTATTAAAATTCTTGATAATATTGCGGTGCCATCCTAACTATCTATAGGGAAGTTTTGAAACGGTTAGAAAATATATATTGTAATACAATGGGCGTGGAGTATATGTATATATACAGTGATAAAAAACGTGATTGGTTGCGTAAACGTTTGGAAACGCCCGGTGCGATGGAAACTTGCAAAGAAAAAAAGTTGTTAATTATGAAACGATTGTTAAGAACATCTCGGTAAATTCAGGAAAATATTTTTTTTATAATATCTAACAATATATTGATGATGAATAGATTTGAAGCGTTCTTGGCTAAAAAGTGGTCTGCAGAAAAACGTTTCGGTATTGAAGGCTGTGACATTGTTATACCGTGCATGAAGGAAATTATTGATAAATCTTCCGAATTGGGTGTTGAATCGTTTATTATTGGTTTGGCTCATCGTGGCCGTTTAAATACTTTGTCAAATGTATGCCGCATACCATTAGATCAATTGTTTGCCCAATTTCACAGTTTGAAGTCTGAGGATTTGGTAGGCATTGTACAGGGTTATGTTTGTAAATTTACACTATTTCATATATATAAAACATTAAAGGGTTCCGGCGATGTCAAGTATCATTTGGGCACACACATACAACGTTTGAATCGTCAGACTAATAAGAATGTACGTATAACCCTGGTGGCTAATGCCTCGCATTTAGAATCGGTTAATCCCGTAGCTCAGGGACGTACACGTTCTGAGCAATTCTATCGTGGCGATAATGAGGGTCGTAAGGTAATGTGTATATTGTTGCATGGTGATGCCGCCTTTAGTGGCCAGGGTGTGGTATACGAATCCATGCATTTATCCGATTTGCCACATTACACCGTCCACGGCATTGTACACATTGTTATTAATAATCAAATCGGTTTTACAACGGATCCACGTTTCTCACGCTCATCACCACATTGCACGGATGTAGCACGTGTAGTAAATGCACCCATTTTTCATGTGAATGCTGATGATCCAGAGGCAGCTGTTTACTTATCAAGTGTAGCAGCTGAATGGCGACATGATTGGCGTCAAGATGTTGTTATAGATTTGACCGGTTATCGGCGCATGGGTCATAATGAAGCTGACGAACCCATGTTCACACAACCTTTAATGTATGCAAAGATACGTCAGCACAAACCCGTTTTTGATTTATATTCTGAGAAATTGGTAAACGAAAAGGTAATTAGCAAAGAGGAGTTGGACAAAGAGATTGCCTCATATGATAAGATATTGGAAGAGGGCTTTGAAGCGGCCAAAAAGCTAACAGCCGTTAAAGTGAGTAATATTTCGTAATAATGAAATTTATTGGTAAAGTTTTATCACTTTATTGATAGATTATCGATTGGTTAGATTCACCATGGACGGGATTCTTTCAGGCACGTGATCCCAACACAGTGGCACCAACTGGGGTGTCTTGTGATATTTTGCAATATATTGGACAAAAATTTTCTTCTCCTCCACCACCCGAACGAAACATCGTATTGCATAGGTAACGAACGGGAATCAACGGAAAATTCTATTTTTGTACACACCACCTTAAACCACCCACAAATAAGCATCATAGATACTGCTAAGTAGATATATTCTTGATCAGCTTTATATATTTAATCGTCTGCCATGTCTGGGTGTCTGTCTTTATTAATATTTTAAAAAAACATTTTTCTTTACAAAATTGATGCTTATATTTTAATGTCCTAAGGTGGTGGGTACCAAAATGTTCATCTTTTTTCTTTTTTACCATTTTTTAAGTTCTTTCTCTTCTCCG
Source organism: Ornithomya fringillina (assembly GCA_963978525.1). Classification (NCBI taxonomy): domain Eukaryota; kingdom Metazoa; phylum Arthropoda; class Insecta; order Diptera; family Hippoboscidae; genus Ornithomya; species Ornithomya fringillina. The sequence goes on along the minus strand of OZ021692.1, from coordinate 3,357,547 downwards.
CAGAGGTATCGAACGCATGTTAGCTTTGCGTAAACAAATGGTGGATGAAGGTATAGCCGATTGGGCTTTGGGTGAGGCTCTGGCTTTTGGCACTTTACTCAAGGAAGGCATACATGTACGGCTATCCGGTGAGGATGTGGAGCGTGGTACATTTTCTCATCGTCATCATGTCCTGCATCATCAAACCATCGATTCCGTTACCTACAATTCACTAGACTATCTCTATCCAGACCAAGCTGAATACTCGCTGTGTAACAGCAGTTTAAGTGAATATGCTATTTTGGGCTTTGAACATGGTTACTCCTTCACCAATCCCAATTCGTTGGTAATGTGGGAGGCGCAATTCGGTGACTTTTGCAATACAGCGCAATGCATTTACGATCAATATATATCGTCCGGTGAAATGAAATGGGCCCGTCAAAGTGGCGTGGTGGTATTGTTGCCGCATGGTCAAGAGGGTCAAGGACCGGAGCATTCATCCGCTCGCGTTGAACGTTTCTTACAAATGTGCGATGATGATCCCGACGTAAGACCAGAATGTGGCGAAAATATACCGTTAAAACAATTGCAGGAAGTCAATTGGATTGTGGCGAATTGTACAGTGCCAGCCAATCTATTTCATATATTACGCCGTCAAGTGTATTTACCATTTCGTAAACCGTTAATATTGTTTACACCGAAGACGGGTTTGCGTCATCCGTTGGCGCGTAGTAATTTTAGTGAAATGGCTGAAAATACCGAATTCCGTCGCATCATACCGGATGATGGACCAGCCTCAAAAAAACCGAATGAAGTGTGCAAATTAATATTTTGTTCGGGTAAGGTGTTTTATGATTTGTTTAGAGCACGAGCCGATAAACGTGCTGAAAAGGATATGGCGATTGTGCGCATTGAACAGGTAAGAATTTCGTTGAATTTGAATTTGAATTAAAGTCACTTTTTTTTTCAATTGTCAAACGAATTTAGTTATGTCCATTTCCCTACGATTTGGTAAGAGAGCAAATTTTATTTTATAAGAATTCTGAATTAGTGTGGGCCCAAGAAGAGCCCAAAAATCAGGGACCATGGCAATATGTGCAACCACGCTTCAAGACGGCTATGTCGCCAGACTTCGAAGATGGGTAAGTTTTGACATTTTTATACCATTTCTAGTATGAAAGATTTATTGCACTGTAATGCTTGATTTGTTTTTAATTTCCCTCCCCCAAGACGCATATAAAAAAAATTGTAAATAAGTTCATGGCCAAAGTCATGGCGTGAAGAGAAAGGTAAATAAATATAAAGCAAAATAGACAACAAAACACAAATATAACATCATCGTACTATACATATATAAAACGAAATCGATTAATTGTTACCAAGTACAGGTGAACGCGATTGTTAAACGTTCATTAGGATTTCATTATGAAGCGACATTGATGTACACAATAATGATTTTTCAGTCCTAAACGCTAATATGTCAAAAGTCCCATTCGTTTACCGATAATCGGTTTTTCTTAAATGGTTCGTTTGAATTCTTACCTTTCGTTCATGCGGGAGGTGATACTGCAAAACTACAAAATCATTGATTTATGTTTTATTTTACATATATGTAAATAGATTGTGCCAACAAAACGATCGTTGGTGTTGTATTGTATTATGTTGATTGAGTAAAGCGTGCCAACTGTCACAAATTACTTGTACAACACTCGATAGATATTTGTGTATATATGTAGATATATTCAGAAAACAAAAAAAAGAATACAAAAACCAATTAGTTGTATTCTGTGTGTGGCATAGTGTTTCTTTCTTATTGCGTTTATTATTTGATGTTTTAAAAGCATTTTCTTTAAATATATTTTATTACGATTTACACAACAAACGAAAAATGGTTTTTATAACCGGTGGTATGGGGGGTGGAGGGTTGAATTGCTTGTGAAACCGAAAAGAAGTATTCAGAGATTCCATAATACAACCGTCTAAGGTCTAATATTCTCCTAATCTCTAAAAATCTATACTTTTCACATCCAATCGCTCGTGGCGGATATTCTTTATTTTTATTCAATATTTAACCAAACTATAGTTTTTTTTTATGCTGTTATTGTGTCTGTATTTGTTTTTGTATTTACTTTTTATCAAATACATTCTTACACTCACCATTTAATAAGAACTTGGCACAGTTTAGCATATTTTTAGAACACTATTAACGAGAAAAGGCGACATTCATTCTTAATAATAACAACACACGCAACATGTGTTGTTTATATGTATACACGCATAACCCCATAGAAGAGATTGCTATTTTGTAAAAAGTGCATTCATTTTATTTTATTTTTATTTATTTATTTATTTTTTTTTTTTTTTCAATGTAATACAAAAGTAAATACGAAAAATATTTGAAGGATAACATGTATTGTAGTTACAGTAAAAATATGCGTGTAAACATATTACTCATTATTTTCTCTTATACAGAACTCAAGGATATTGATGATTAGTCATTCAAGCAGATTATTGTTAATATGATTGTTGAGATAAAAAAAAGCTTAAATTTTGATTTCAATTATAATAAATCCTCTAACAGCTAATAAATCAAGAATAACGAAGTATTGAAAATTTACCTTTTTAAAGATTTTCCCCTCTTTCTGTTTTTGTTGTATTGTATTGTGGGCGTGTTGCTGTATACGATTTTGCCAATTTCACTATCAAACTGTATACGAAAAATACCAACACATCTGCTAAATTTTGAATCGATATCTTAATATATGCGATCAGGGGAGTAACTACCTTAGAACGTATACACTGGACAGACGGACATGGTTAGCTTGATTCAGTATACGATGCTGATTCATACAATGTGAGGGCTCCAAAGTGATCTATACCCCCCCCACATTTATGTGATGGTGAGCATAAAAATAAAAAAAATTTTTTTTTGATCGAATTAAAATTTATCGATTTTTATTAAATATAAAGAACGTATGAACTTATCTTAAATTTGACACGCCCATTTCTGATACACAAATCTACAATAGAGACTAGATGGTTGACCATGCCCTTAAGTAGTTATGCCTATATTTTCGATAATTTATTACTTATGAAGAATACGAAAAAAAAAAATCCTTTAAAAAAGTTGCTTATTTGTCAATTTATCTTATTGCATGTGGGCGTGTTCATGTTCATATCAAGAGATATGATCATGAGAATATTTATAAATTTGTGTTTAAAAAAAGAAACAACTAATGAATAATGAATCTCAGCTGGTTTTTGCAGTAAAGTTCATTCATAATGATATATAATAAAAACCGGATGTATAATAATTGTAAACAACGCTAAATATAACCGCATATTTATGTGTGTAAGCAACGAGTGGAAAATGCCACTTAAGCTAATTTATTCAATTTTTCATAAAAATATTTTGATTTTGTTGCTGCTGCTGCTTATTCTCACTAATAATGCTAATCTAAACCAATGGCAGATTTTCTGTGATTTCATACAAAAAAAAAAAAAAATTTATAATAATTCATTAATAAATTCAACAGATGTGTGATAAGTGCTTACGAGAGTAAAAATGACGTTAATTTTTATACATTGTACATATGTTACGTATGTTTCGATTGGATACGTAAGGTATCCCACATACGAATGCTTTATTGGCAACTCTTTCATATGATAAATAATTTGAGTAATTGAGTATAAAAATATGTGATCCGGTCATTTGCTTTTCAAATATGTATAACAAACCAAATAAAAGGACAATTTTTATTTATTTATTTTTTTTTTCTGTATATATATATTTAATAAAATTAGTTAGTATTAGTTTATTTTTATAATTCTCTTAAAATTTTATTTACAACTATTTTTTTTATTTTTTTTGTTTATTTATTCATTACACTTGGAAAGAATATTTACCCTCAGCTATACGATAAAGATATATACCATAAAAAGCTATAAAATTAGCTTTATTATACAAAAGAATGAAAAGAAATTCTCAATAAAATAATAGTCAGTATTACATAAAAAAATTTACGGCTGCAATTGTTTATGTAGAAAAGTTGTTACTATAATTGTTGCATCAGTTCAATGACAAATACAAATCTACAGCACGACTTTTCAGACGCTAATATATTATAAAATTTTGTTTTGTTTTGTTTTGTTAATCCACTAATATTAAAATTTTAAATAAATAAATAAAACAAAAAGAAAATGAGTCGGTCAAACACCAACCAATTCATACCCGACATCACTTGGTTCTAAGTATGCAGCACTCCCCAATAACACAAATCCCGCGAGTTATTAAAAAAAAAAAAAAATTAGAAAAATATAAGTCACATCAGTGTGCAATTTGTGGGCGTGACTGTGCCTTGTAATGGGTTCGATAGGATCGATAATACTTTGAATTATGCTTTAAATAAGATTTTTGATAATATGTGGGCGTATCTCTTACCCAATCATGACTATTTATACCGTTACATAAGTTTATTATAAATATTTATAGCAAGATTTATTTTCTATGTTTGTGGGTGTGGCTCAGAAGGACGGTTATAGTTAAATCGATTTGAATTTTCATGCTGATCAAGAATATTTATACTTGTTGAGGTCCTAGAAGCTTCCATAATAACGAACTCAATTTTCACCCCCACTGGGACTTTTCAAACTCTCTAAATAAATGTGGTGTAGGGTATGATTTATAAAAAAATAATATAAATATATTCTTCATCTCTATATAGCAATAGCATTTGTTGGTTGGTTGTATGAGATCATTAAAAAATTTTTGTTTTGAAATTTTTTAATTAAACTCTCTTAGGAAAAGAAAAAACATAAATCGACTCCCAATAAAAAACCTCACAAACTGTTACCAAACAGTTGTAAATCCTCTTTAAAAATCGATCGCATTAAACCATATTCCATATACTTTGAGTACGTTTTCGTAATATTTCCGCTTTTTCTTCTTCTTCGGCCAATTGTTCATAATCAATTTCTAAATATTCTTTGCCAACAAATTTCACTTTCCGGTTTGTATACTTTTTCAAATAATTAACATGCGAAGACACCTCCTTACCCTCCACATCAATTAGATATGATATGCTGGTGATGCGTTCTTTAATTTTACCACGTTTCCACTTGACTTGTGTCTTTTTGACACGTTCTGGATATAACACTTCGTCACCAATTTCATATTCTTTCACTTTCATGCATGACTTTAATGGTAGCTTTTCCGGTTCAGGTACAGTGATAGTTGGCTCTTTATCATCTTCATCATCGGTTACAAAAGCGATTGGTTTTTCTAGAGTTTCTGTATCAGAAGTGGATGGTTCTTCGGAGCGATTTTGAAAAAATGAATCCGTTATAGATAAACGGCGTTTTTGTCGTTTGATAATAACTTTCTTTTTAATTTTACGCTCTTTCTTTGGTTTAATCGGTGTGGTTTCGGGTACAGTAACAACAACAGTAGCAGCACCATCTTCGCCTTCTTCGGGTATTATGGAATTATCTTCACTTGCTGCAATTACAATCAAATTGGTATCCTTTTCTATTTTTTGATTATCTTCTAGTTGTGATCCTTTAATCTCTATTTGAACATTATTTTCAATTAAATTTATTTCAATTTTATCCGGTGATGGGAGCAATTGTTGGATTTGATTTTTATGTATCTCAGGTTCTTGTATTATTTCAGCTGCCTGTACAGGAGCAGGAAATATTTGCTGTTCTGGCATTTTTGTATCCTTCACCAATAATTCTTCAGTACAGCATATATTATTAGATGGCTCAACTGTTGGTGATGGTGTTGCGGTCACCAACGTTTCAAGTTGATCAGTTGTTGTATCGGGTTGTATGTTCTTTTGACTACTGTTTGTAATCGGTGGATAATAATTGATTTTTGTTAGGTCGTCTGCGGTAGCGGCCGCAACCACATCGGTAGTCGAAGACTTTGGCGAATGCGAAGCGAAATCATTAATGAGCAAAGCATTCGTTGTCTGTGGCAATTTGGCCGTTGTTTTCTTTGTAACAATGCCGCTATTGTCCACTTGAATTTGTTTGGAGGTATTTACCACCTGTTGTTCTTGCTTTTGTAACAAATTTTCCACCTTTACTGCAGGCTGTGTTGCTTCAGCATTTTGTTTATTTAAATTATTGGAGACTTCTACGCGTCTCTGTTGCTGCTCTGTTACATAAGATGGTTTCCCAATTAACTCTTGTTTAATAATAGTACTCTCCCCGATTAATAATTCTTTAAGATTGTTATCGTTTAAAGAACGTAGTATGGTATCGGTAACATTTTCTTTTAGATCTGTAGACGACATTTTACACGTTTCTGCGTTGCTTGTTTCATTTGTTGGTTGAACCTTTGTGGTTGTCGGTTTACTTGTCGCTAATGATGGTGATTGTTCTTTGGCTATGACACGATCTAGAAACGCTTCATTGATCGGTAATTGATTTGGCACTATTTCAGTATTTTCTTTATTTAATCGTGTTGGTGTTGTTGCTTTATTACTTGGCATTAAAACATTGTTACTATTACTAACCAGTACCCTTGCAGTTTTTGCCGCATTTTCTTTAATTTCATTAACGTTAGAAATGTTTGTTTGTTGCGTAGAATCTATTGACTCTTTATCGATTGGTTGTAATGGTTCATTCGTCTTCTTAATTGCGGTTCGTTTCACTTTAATGATTTTCGGTTTGGACGTCACTTCCGCATTTGTATTGTGAGATGTGGTGGTAAGTTTTGTCGTTGTATTAACTTTCTTTTTAACAATAGCTTCCGAGTCTGAGGGTCTTCGTTTAATTTGGGCAGGTACAGCTAAGGTGGGTATGTCCGTTTGTATTTTAGAACTTTCTACAGCCGCTATAGAGGCTCGTCTTTCACCCTCTTTACGTTTGATTAAAATTTTTCTTTTCGTTTTCTTATCATCGTCTATGCCAGTCTGTAGGATCACAACAGGCAGGTTTTTTATTATATTATCGCCATCTGTTTCAGGTAATTTATTGTCTTCTACTATATCTTCGTTGACTGTATATAATGTACGTTTTCCGTCGATGTTTGCTTTACTTAGCTTTCCCTTACCCGTTGACTTGATTTCTTTTTTACTTTCTTCTTCAGCAAGTGCAATTGTTTTAGATAGGTTTTCAATATTGTTAGAAGTAAGCTCTTCCTTGTCCATTGGCATAGTTCGATTTCCGCTTTCTTCAGCGAACGCAGCCGCTTTACATAGGCTTTCTTCATTCTCCGAGGATTGCACAGGTTCAGATAGCTTGCATTTATTGTTTTCTGTGATTTGTATTTCCGCTTGAGATACATCTCCTTTAGTTTTGACTGCTTCTTCAGGAGTTTCTTTTTCTCTTCTATTGCGAGCGTTGCCATTGTTGAGGGAATTTTGTATATCATTGGTGTTTGATTTTAAATTCAATTGATTTTCGCTAAATTCTTTTTTAGGTTTTACTACCTTAGCTGTGTCATCATTTTTTACTACGCCAATTGAGTTCACTTTCGATTCTAAAGGAGTATGAAGTGCTTTCGATTGTACTTCGATTTCTATAGGAACGTTCTTTGTTATTGAATTGAAAACTCTGTCAGCATATTTTCTTTGAGGAATGGTTGACAACGAAGGCTTGTAAAGATTGTCAACTTTAGGAGCTCTTAGCCCATGTAATGCTGTTTTATTTTTTGTTACATCATTAAAATCTTCTAATTTTGATTTTCTCTCTATTTTAATTTTACTTGCATCTAAATCTTCAAAACTCTTCAGCGCATCATTTTCATCATCTTCAGCAAAAATGCTGCGCAATTTAATATTCTTAACAAATCGAAATTGTATTGGATTTTGTGCGTTCTGTTCTGGAGTTTTAGTATCGGGTCTACAGCCGAATGCAGCCGTTGATTTTTCTGCTGCAACTTTACTAATATCCTCTTCATCATTATCAGTACTATATTGCTGGAGGACACCTTTCACTTCACTTAATGCCCCTGAAATGCGAGCCTTTAAACGATTTAAACGTTCTATAGGATCGTCAGGTTCATCTTGAGAACGAAAGCGCCGCTGCTGTCGTCTTAAACGTGTCCGTTCTGGCAGAATGTTAGTATCTAAAGCGGTATCAATGGATATGGTACGTTTCGGTTCCAGTTTGATCCGGGCATTACTTAAACTCGTTGTACTAGGTTCGAAACGCGGCAAATCTATTGCAGTACTTCGGAAATTTTTTAATGCATTAGAACGCGTAGCACTTGTAATTGTGTTTGAGTTTAAATTTGTAACATTATCATCAGCCGTTTTAACACTGGGCCAACGTGTGGTGGTAGTGATCGGTAAAGTGACACCTTTACCGCTACTTTTCATATCTAACTTCATTTCATTTGAAGGCTCCGCGCTTATACACAATTCTGTTGATTTTTCAATACCTTGACCAATTCGTTCGGATTCTAACAATTGATTTTCTATAATTTCATTTAGTTCACTACCGGACGCAACTGTTTTAGTAGACGGATTATACAATGCATTCGTCTGCACATCCCTTTCAATTATATTTTCAGAGTTTAATGAGCGGTATCCTTCATTTTTTTTATATAATATTTGGCACTCACTGTCATTATAATTATTCAGCGACAATTCGTCAACACCATTCCGATCATCATCACGAATTGCTATTGATGACGTAACATTCGCGTCGTTACTTTTAAACGAGGTGGTGGTGGTGCTGGTACAAAGCTCTAATATATGCTGTTCTGCGGGAGGAAGAACAAGGGTCTTCGGATTACTGCGTTTATCATTTAATATTGCTCCGTATTCATCCGCTAATGTGAACGTATCGCGTACATCTGAGCGTTTAATAACTGCCGCATAACAGAGATCACAAAGATCAACAGGAGGGCTGATGCCAACATCATGATGCTGCTCCTCTTGCTCATTTCTAGCCGTTCTCTTAGCATTTGATGCACTTGTTATGCTCAATGGGGGTGTAGATGATTCTGTTGCTGTTGCTATTGCCACCGCTTTCATTGTTACAGGTTGTTCATTGAAATTTATTATATTCATATTTTTAGCGGAGAGTATTTCACATGGTTGCTCCGCTCTGGCGATGACGGCGCCTTCTTCTTTATGCTCAATTTCTTTGTTATTTTTAGTTGGCCCAGCTGGTGTTGCTCTCTGAGTGGCCACCATTATTGTGTCAGTGACTGTTATTGGTGCCAATGTCGAGTTCTCCTCCACACACTGATCTTGTACCGTTTGAACTTGAGACATAATACTTTTCTTATGCGTCATGCCCGGCAGTTCTGTTATAAAACATGATGATGTTGCTACCAATGCGTCTGTATTCGGTGTAGTATTTTTTGTTACACTCTGGCACTGATCACTGCCAATCGTAGATGTATTTTGTTGTATTTTATGGCATTCCAAGTTGTCCGGCAGAAATATTTCTTCACGCATTGATCGTACATTTGTTTGCATCAACAAGGAATCCTTATGATTTATTGAAGGCGATGATTGTAAGTCATTATTTTCATTAATTTTTATATTGTTGTCTAGATCGTTTTTAATTAAAGGACTTTTAACAGAATCCTTAGAGAAATTTTTCTCATTTTCTTGCGGTTGTAAAATGTTGGAAGATGTTTCATTATGGGATGGTATCGAAGTGGTATAAACGTCTTCATTTGGTTCTTCACTTAAAGAAAATATAATTCCCATAGTGATTTATTTTTTAGTTTTATTTTTAGTACTAAACAAATGTTTTTTTATATATTTTATTATTTTGCATTGGATAGCATTCAAGGTTCAAGCTAAGCCAAATTTAGTTTATTATTTATTATCATAATTTTAATTTTATTATATTTTAAATAATTTTTACTTAATTTTTTTTATTATTTGTCATTTCTTTTGCTCTGTAGTTTTGCTATTTTTGCTATTTAGTAGTGAACGTTTTTTTTTTCAAAAATTCATGCCATTATCATAAATTTATTCATTTAATACATTTTAATTATTTTAATTTTTTTTTTTATTATATGTTTATGTTTTTGTAAAATTTTTAATTATACCATTTCACTTTAAACAAATAGAATATTATTATCCCTCATAAAATGGTTAAATTAAAGAGAAAATTAATTTAGAATTTCCTTCTTTTAACACCGTATAGACAAAGCACCGTAAACGTTCTCTGTTTTGAGTTCGATGGTATAACAAAATTTACCTCTGCCAAACGTTTAGCTACGTAGATAAATAGAAAACATATTTTACCTCTGTTTATTATTATTAGTGTGTATATGTGTGTGTATAAAAAATTATCTGTGGTCTGTATTTATTTCTAGTTTTTTATACCCTCCACCTTAGTAAAGAGGGTATACTAAGTTTGTCGTTCCGTTTGCAATATTTAGAAGGAGGCGTCAGATACCTAACAAAGTGTATATATTCTTGATCAGTATCAAAAACTGAGTCGATTTAGACATGTTTGTCCGTATGTCCATGTGTCCCTCTGTTGTTGGCATTCTCATAGACGTAACTTTTGACATATTGAGCTGAAATTTGGTACAAATACTTCCAATTTTTGCATTTTGATCGCTCTTTATAATAGTCGGTCAAGAGCCACGCCCACAATCGACAAAAATCTTTATATCTACCACAACCATTGGGCTATGAAGTTGAAATTTGGTACTAACATTAAAAGTTATTCCCTTCACCGATGAGCCAAAAATGGGCGTGGTAGGATAACAGACACGCCCATACTTTACAAAAAACCATATTCACCATAAAACTCGACTTGCATGCATGCGTAATACATGCACTATTTGAGGGCGCAATATATATATATATATATATGTATGTGCCACGCCCATCGTTATGGAGGTGTAGGGTATTTAAAATTTGGCATAAGCCAAATTTAGTTTTCTTACTTGTTTATATGTATTTTAGTTCGGTTGTATGTATATTAATTGAGAAAAATAAATATGTTCGTGCTTCTTCTTCTGCTGCTACTTTTATCTACTTTCTGTTGGCAATTGTATTTTGTTTGTTTGTTTTGTTTTATATAACACATATTGCATGTATGGTAGGCATGTGTTTGACAATATGGCATCATTGCCATAAAATGTCAGTTTCCTTTTATGATAAAAAAAATGTCTGTTTTTCAACAAATTTACAACACTTATCTCACTTCCTCCTACACATGATCTCTTGCAAAGACACTTGTGTGGATTGTGGATGGTGGATTTCAATCAGAATTCTATAAATTGAACTTATTTATAATATGTGTGAACTTTTAACTTTTAATTATGCTCGCGACGCCATCATTACTGATGACTACGACGCGAGTTCATTTACACATCTATGCTTATCGGCTAATGCACGTTGGCATGTAAAACCGTTGGCAATATTTCAAATAGAAATAATAACAAAGAAAATTTTTAAATATAAACAAAATATACGATATATATGTGTGTGTGTGCATATATGTGATTTTTTTTTTTGCTCCTAAATTAAAAGTTTATGAATAAGAAAACATAAATGTGACGAGAAATATTTTTAACAACATTCCATATAACGGCAACTGAAGCCGGAAGGGGGAGGGAGGGGACGTATATAAAAGTGTGTCTCTGTTGGAATGATAAATAATTCTAATTTGTAAAAATGCGACAATTATGAATATGCCAGATATGTATGCGTTGGTAAAATTCTTGGAATTACAAAATTATTAATTATCATTGCCATCACCATCATGATTAAACGGTTAGTTTCTTTTGAAAGCAAAGAAAAAAGAAATATATTTAAATTCATAAAAAAACATTTTATTTTATTTATTATACATTAAGAAAAAACTAAAAAAACATTTTTAATAATAAATAATGTTTTTTTTTCTTTTTATAATATTTTAGATTTTACATAGATTATCAAGGCCGGCCAGTAGAGGCAGCTCCAGCCACCGGTAATAAGCAGAAATATATGAGAGATTTTGAAAATATAATGAATGGAATATTTGGTGAACTGACTGAGGAGGATAAAGCCTTTATAAAAGCTAGAGATGAAGCAGAAGCTAAAGCACGTAAAGAGGCTGATGAAAAGGCCAGATCAGTGGCAGCTGCTAGTAAAGAAAAAGCTGCTAAAGTTGATGAAAAATCTCAAGCAGCAGCAGCAGCTACTGGTAAAGAAGCTACCGCTACCGCTACAGCTACAGCTACCGCTTCGCCAAAACCCGCTGAAAAAGTTGCACCGGCTGAAGATAAGAAAACTACAGACCCAAAACCAAAACCTACTGGTGATGAAAAAACAACTGATAGTTCTAAAACAACTGACGACAAGGATCCTAAAAAACCCGATGCTCCCAACAAATAATGCATTAATTAGAAATTTTAATTTTAAACATGGAAGAATAACAAATTTTTTTATATACAACATTGTTTCAACTGAAATTTTAGCAACTCTGTTTAGAAAATGTTTTAAAAGCACTGTAACTAACCACCATATGTTTATGGTTTAGCGTTGTTATTATAAACTGGATTTTTTTTTTACAAATATTGTTGGGCTCGCGTGTATGAATTGTTCTAGATCTTTTTACCACCAAATAAAAAAAACACTGCTTCTTAAATAATAAATATGTTTGGTTTAATAATATCTGGTAGACTGGTAAATAATAAAATAAATAACAGCAATGTTTTATTATTAATATAACTTTTTTTTTTTAATTCTTTCAAAGCCTCAAACAGATTTTACGCCTGTGGATGAAAATAAAGTGTTAATAAATGTACCAGATATTGACCATGTGAATTATATTGTAGTATTCCTGACCGGAGTTCAACCGTTGCCGGAAGGCATGATGGCTGCCGTTTACTTTAGTTGGCCGGATGCAAATTCTGCACCTACTTGGCAGTATTTAGGCCATATATCGAATATGAAACCATCAGCAATTTTTAAGATATCACAACTAAAGAAAGCTCACGAATTAGAATCTCAGGTGAATAGTATGGTGTTTGGTGCCCAGGAAATTTCCCATATAGCTCAGATAGGTATATCAGTTGAGCCGGAAATCGCTATTAATCAGTTGACGCCGGCTGTGGTATGTATTTTATATATATATATATGTATATATATATATATGATAATTTTAATGACTCGAATTCTCTAATTTTTAGTCAAGTCAAGCCAATGTGCAGTTTAGTCAGAAAATGTTGGAAAACTTTTTTAATTATGCATCCAGTTTTACTCTGAATCCTCAACAAATACCACCCATGAGCAATGAACCATTGGTACCGCTGTCCACTTTACAGAACTGGTACACTAACTTTACGAGGCGTTTAGAACAAAATCCCAATTTCTGGAAGTATTAATATATGTAACATTTGTGTTTACAAAGAGTTTATATTGTGGGTGGGCCCAATTTTTATAATCATTTTGTCTACATTTTCTTTTTTAAGATTAAAAGTGTACGATTTTTTATTTTATAATACAATAAAAAAAAATGTTGCTTTATAACAGTGAAAATGGAGGGTATTATTAAAACAACTCTGTTTTTAGTTAAACAGCTGTTTGCATGTTATCAAATCAATGCAGCTTGGTGTTTTTGTCAAAATAACGAAAAAAGGAAAAATACGTGAGGAGGAATTTGTGGGAAGATTTTTAATAATCTCTATTTAACAAATTATGGCTGGATTAGTCCAATTGGCTAAATTTTGCAATAAACAATCTTTAAAGCAACAGAGAAGATTTTATTGTTTAACACGTGCTAGTAACTGCAATATAAATTATTTCAGGCAACGTATAGCAAAAAATTTGGTAGGTACATATGTATTTTTCTTATTTTCAAGGCTAATTAAATATTTTCCGCTAAACAACCACTAATTATTTCGTAATATGTTATATTCTAATGTATAAGAGTATGTGTGAAGTTGATATTATATCCGGATATTCTTATTAATAATTAATATCCATGTCTGACACTGCCAAATGTTGTTGTAAGAGAATAAATTTTTTTAAGTGAAACTTTGTTTACAATTTAAAATTATTAAAGTAGTAAAAGTAATCATTAAAGAAAATTTTTGAAATTTTTGTTTAAATAAATATTTAAATCTACGTTGCTTTTGTTTTTGTCTTTGCAGAAATTGTAAAAAAAAAAATAAACCGTTTTAATATCAACCTCACACATCCTACACGGCGGTACAAATCTAAACGTTTAACAATGGGCCGCACATTACGTTTACGCAAAAAACGGCAAAAGTCTTTGTTGAACTGTCAACCGTGTATAAAAGACAATACTTTAACAAGTCTGTACAAACATTTAACAACGTTAGGTTGGAAAAATGAAACCAATTTAACAGTACATCATTTTCCCATTACTGGTCGCGGTGTTTGCTCTAAAACATTAATTTTATATGAAGGTACACCATTAATACGTTTGCCTGCAAATTGTTTGATAAGTATACAGACGATAGAGAATGATGTAGAATTTAAAGATAATTTCGATTATAGCAAATTTGTTAAGGAACACAAAATATCATTTCAGGCTTTAATGGCCTTTTATGTGCTCTATAGTTGTAAGCGCAATACAATTTTAGCACCATATTGGAAAACTTTACCCCAAGAATTTTCAACACCATACTTTTGTACAATACCAGAATTGAAATGTTTACCAGAAATTCTATTGGAACGGGCAGCCGAACAGAATCGTTTAGTGAAAGAAGCTTATAACAATTTAAAAATAGTTTATAAGTACGAGAATTTCAACTACATGTACACGTTACAAGATTTCCGTTGGTCCTACTTTGTAGTAAACACACGTAGTATTTATATAAACAGTAAACAGTTGAAATATTCAAGTGAGTTTTTTAAATCTCTCATAACAGAAGATAATAATTTGGCTTTGGCTCCTTTTTTAGATTTATTCAATCATTCCGATTTAGTCAAAACTCAAGCACACTTATTATATAATTCCAACACTCAACAATTGGAATTTTCAATAACTCTTTTAGACTGTGTGGGAATAGGCTTTAAAAAACAACAACAACTCTTTATTAATTATGGCTGCTTAAACAATTTCAAATTATTAACCGAATATGGTTTCATTTTACCAAATAATCGTGATGATTATTTTATATTTACACTAAACGATATAGAGAATTATTTAAATTATAATAAACGGCTAGAAAAACAACAACAATCAACATTTCATCGTAATAAATTTAAGTTTATTAGAGAATATAATCTTCATGATCAAATGTTTATACACATCATGGAGGGCATCTCTCACAATCTACACGTTGTCTTACATTTATTATTTAAAGAAGACAAACATTTTACAAATGTATTGCAACAGGTGGCATTCGGTAGTGCTGATCAATTGTTAAACGTTAATAACGAAGCAATTAATTTAATTGATTATAAAATACTAGAATATAATAATTTTATGAAATCTTTAGAAAGTCTAGAGAATTTAAGTAAATCAGGTATACAGGCATTATACTATATGAAAGAATGTGTGAATTATCTGAAAATATGTCTTAACAATTTATTATGAAAATAAAAATAAATTTTTAAAATCAAATTATTGTTTATATTAGTTATTATGTTCACGTACTATTGTTGTAACCAGTGTGGACAATGGGTCTTCGGCGAAAGCACAAGATGACAAAAGGAATGCTACAAATTGTGCACCAACTAACAGTACGACACCATTGAAGAGTGTTTTTGTCAAAAAGTTGCCGGCCGGTAAGTTTAAGCTATTCATTCAATGATCATTCTTTTCCAGCTTAGATCAACTATGTAGTGTGGTGAGAGTTTTATTGTATTTTTATATAAAAAATTTAAAAATATATATTAAAAAAGTTTGATAATTAAATGAAGCACCCTGGACTGTATTTTAATAAGCATGTGCTTGCTGTTGCTTTTCTTTTTCAATTATTTTTTCAAATAAACACTATGCACTAATTTAAAAAAAATTATCAGCATATTATAATTATACCCTACACCACTTGTGGCAAATGTTTGTACAAATGTTTTGTAACTCTGTTTCAGATTAAAAACAATAAAAATATGAAACGATTTAACCATGTCCGTCTGTCCGTTCGATGTCTGTCCATGTAAGTAAAATAAAATTTTGTACGAACTCGTGCATTGGCCCAAAAAAGGATCCTATTAAAAATATACCAGATCGGAGCATTTTTAGTACCCTTCCCCGTATAAGGTTCCATTATATTGAAAGTCTTTATATGACAAAAAATCGGAATTCTTAATATTTTTTTGACAAATTTGGAACCGATCGAACTATTTTTAGAACCCCTCCCCGTATAATTATTATATTTCACGAAGTAATTTACAAGGCAGTGCCAACTAATTGTTGCATAATTTAAGGAGCTAAGTGTTGTGGAGGGGGTATTAAATGGTCGAGCTCTGAACCGACATTTTTATTTTCCTTAATTTAATGTAAATAAAAATGTTTTCAATTTTATTTTGTGATGCTTGTTAATATGAGTTTGCGTAATGTTTATGTAACTTAATGTTGTGTTGTTGTGCCGTAAAGATCCTGTAGGGAATTTACTTTGTTGAATTCAGTAAATACCCACAGGTCTAGCCCAACATAAGCAGCAAAACTTGACAACAAATCAAACGCAAACCCAAACGCAAGCACCGTTACGTCAATGTCACATTCATATAGGAGGTACGGGTAATGGGGGTAATAATTTGGGTAAAATAGATGCCCCAGAGGTGACATCACGTGACATGATACGCGCCATGATGGCTTACATATGGCCAAAGGATGATGCTTTAGTAAAGAAAAGGTAAGAAGAAGACTTTTTTATTTTTATTTTTATAAAAAGTAAAATGTTTACTGAATTGTTTTACAGGGTTGCCATATCATTGGGTCTGCTGGCTAGTTCCAAAATATTAACGGTATGTGTTCCGTTTTTATTCAAAGGTGCTATCGACACATTGGGTACCCTTACCCTGGATACGCCCGGCGATACAGTACTTTCAATGGCAACAGCTCTTCTGGTGGGATGTAAGTTGAATTAAAAATCTATGTAATGTTACATCATAGCCTTCATTTAATCAATTCTAGTGATTTTTATGAATATATTTAAAAATGTCCGTCAGTCCATGTAAATGTGTGTTAAATTCAGAGGTAACAGGGGTTTTTGAGAGAGATTATGTTGAAATTCATTTTAAGGGAACGCTCAAGGACTCACCCTAGGGAGAATAATTTAAAAAGAACTACATTTAAGAGCCTCCATAGTCTGGCTACACCGACTATAATGAATTGTTGCGACATGTGATGCGATTGCTGTTTAGCATTTTTCAGATGGCGTTGCTCGTGCTAGTGCCGCCGGCTTCAATGAGTTGCGTAACGCTGTCTTTGCTAAAGTGGCTCATCATTCCATACGTAAAATTGCCACCAATGTCTTCTTACATCTGCACCACTTGGATTTGGCATTTCATTTAAATAAACAAACCGGTGCCTTATCCAAGGTATTTTTTACATTTACATACAATCAATACATACATGTAAGTGTAAATTATTGTATTATCGCCTAGACCATAGATCGCGGTTCACGTGGCATTAATTTTGTATTATCCGCCATGGTCTTTAATGTAGTGCCGACTATATTTGAATTGGCCTTAGTATCCAGCATACTGGGCATCAAGGTAATATGTAAATAAATGGAACCAAAAAAAATATATATTTAAATATATTTGAACCAATAATTTAGTGCGGTCTAGCTTTTGCTGGTGTTTCCATGAGTTGTGTTGGTATTTATGCCGCCTACACTTTAGCCGTTACCCAGTGGCGTACAAAGTTTCGTATCTATATGAATCAAGCGGAAAACGAGGCGGGCAACAAGGCCGTCGATTCCTTAATCAACTATGAAACGGTTAAATATTTTAATAATGAGAAATTCGAGGCCGACCGTTACAATGACGTCTTGAAGAAATATGAAACGGCCAGTCTTAAGACCAGCACTAGCTTGGCAGTATTAAATTTTGGACAGAATGCTATATTTAGTACAGCCCTCAGCATAATAATGGTGTTGGCTGCCAATGAAATTGTTAAGGGTCGCATGACCGTTGGCGATCTAGTCATGGTCAATGGTTTACTATTTCAGTTGAGTATACCATTGGGTTTTCTGGGCAGTGTATACCGTGAGGTGCGTCAAGCTTTATTGGACATGCAGTCAATGTTTACACTCATGAATGTGAACAGTAATGTACAAATTCCCACTAATGCTCCAGCTTTGGTGGTAAAGCCGGATAATGCTGCCATTGAATTTAGAAATGTCACCTTTGAATACGAGCCGCATAAACCGATATTTAAAAATTTATCATTTACGATATCGGCTGGAAAAAAGATTGGTTTTGTGGGTGGTTCCGGTTCGGGGAAATCATCGATGGTGCGTTTGTTATTTCGTTTTTTTGAACCTAACGAAGGTCAAATACTAATAGCGGGTCAGGATATAAGTAAAGTGGATATTGACAGTTTAAGAAAGGCTATAGCAGTAGTGCCACAGGTAAGTTGTTGTTGTTATTTTGAAACATTAAAACCAGGCTTAGCAGCTTAATAAGGCTCAGACCAAGTTTTGTATACTCACCACCATTCATTTCCCAACATTCTTTTCTTCTACTCTTTATAAGTAATACGAAAAAGATCTTTCGATTATTTGTATTCTGGATTATTTAAGATTCGGCCAAAGTCAAATTTAATCTTCCTACTCGTTTATATATGTGTTTACTTTAAAATGTTATCTTTTTAGGATTCCGTTTTATTCCACGACACTATTCTGCATAATATACATTATGGAGCACTTACGAAGTCCTTAAGTGAAGTAGAGAATGCTGCTCGTATGGCTGAACTTCATGATAAAATTATACGTTGGCCTAAACAGTACCAGACACAAGTGGGCGAACGGGGCTTAAAATTGTCGGGTGGTGAAAAACAGCGGGTAGCCATTGCCAGAGCTATTCTAAAAGACACGCCCATTTTAATATTCGATGAGGCAACCAGTAGTTTAGATTCTATAACTGAACATGTTAGTTGAAGAACAATTTATTTAATTTTTTCCATTTTTTCATTTAATTGGAAATTAACGCTTTTTTCAGAACATATTGCAGGCGCTGTCGCGCGCTACTAAAGGCCGCACTAGTATATGTATAGCGCATCGTTTGTCCACCGTAATGGATGCCGATGAGATTTTGGTACTTGAAAAAGGGCGTGTCGAAGAATGTGGTACTCATGCTGAGTTGTTAAAGAAGAATGGTTTGTATGCTCGTCTGTGGGAAGCACAAACGCAAACACAACAATTTTGATAATTTTCAAAAAACGAAAAAAAAAAAAAAAACAAAAATCATTACACCTAATTCTCTTTTTACACGATAGATACGTTCCCAAAAACTTTATGCAAAACAATTCGTTTAAAAAGCGATTTTTTTCATTTTAACTCGTGTTAAATCAAATTCGTGTAAAAAAAAATTCGTGCAAAAAGAGAATTAAGTGTACCTAGTGTATATAAAGTAAGTGATCAATAGATTTTTTTGTTAGATATTATGTTAGTTGGACGAGAGAGAGAAAGAGAGAGGGAGAGTACTTTTTAAATTTAACTAAACTATGTATTACAGTTTTAAGTGTGAAAGTTTTTAAGTTATAAACGAAAAAAGCCAAATATTTCGAATGTTTTACTTTACGAAACATTCAATTTGTTAAATAGTTCGGATGTAGTTTCTATTAAAGCAAATAAAACAAACATTGCTTTAGATGATAATATTTATTAAAGATGTCTTACATGCAATGGTATGGGCACCCCATACAACAAAAACAATACACAATTGATCATATGCTGTACAAATGTTTTATAATTATTGAAACGTTCTTGTAACTCTTTAGCCAACGGCAACCAGGGCTTTTCATTTTGCATTCTCTTATTATTCTCTTCCAAGTTGATGTGTTGCTCTAGCATAGTTTGATTTGTGTAGGTAATCATATAAATGGAAGGACTTAAACCTACAGTCATTACCCGGTAACCTAGTCTGGTGGCTACCGCTATCGATTTGCCAGCCGTTAAGTAGAAAACTTCCTTTTCATCCATTTCCTGATACCGTACATTACCCTCCAGTATTGTTAGACTTGTATTGATGATGTCTGAGGGGATGAGATTTTCTAAAGTTAAACCGGGATAGTCGGCTACGAATATAACGTCGGTGGCATTATTCCACTGATACACCTCGTTGCTAATACTTAATAATTTCGGACGCATATCTTTGAAATCATCCAGCAATGGCAGGGACCATAAGGTCTTCCTGAACGGTGACCATTCCGCTTGCAACAGATCCACTCGTGGATCAAACACACGCTGCATAAGACGGCCATTCATTGAACACCACACATCAAAATAAATGGAGAGATTTAATGATGTCAAGGGCACCAAACTGGACTTTTGATGATACATGGTGCGCAAATTACGGTATATGCACTGAGCATATTGCTGGGCCATGTCCGCATATTTCGTCCATCTGTCATATTCGGTGAAGGCGTAAGGTTCTAAATAGTGTTCTTTATTATTTGCATTATCTGTAATTTTGATTTGTGCCTCTAACGTTTCAAAGGAGTGTACCATCATGTCCCAGGAGTAACCGTACAAGCCATTGGTCCAATTATTGTAACCGGGTGTCATGAAATGGGAATAGGGCAGAAACAATTGCATAAAGCAATAACTCAATATTATCCAGGTACGCAAGTGATTTTCTTTCGTTGCCACATTGTGGTCACCTGAGGCAGATGGGTCGGCTTTGGCCATTGTGCAACAAGGCTTATCAGCAGCATAAGAAAATTGCTTTTTGGTAACAAAATTCCAAATATTTTTCATCGTTAAATGACGTGGCCACGTGCAGCTATAAAATAAAGGTATTTCCGCCAAGCAAACCCAAGGGAACATACCTGAAATTATGAACTGGGAATTGATTTGATGATTGAAAGCATTTAAGCATCTCACCTATGACAAATAAACGCGAGTTCATCAAATGGAATAGTATCATGAATGGTGTGGCCCACACTCTGGTCCTTTGGCAAGTCATAAAAAATGCAATTGAAAAATCAAAAATGGCTGTCAACCAGTGTACGATCAACAAGTCCACCATTTCATAGGACAGAAACCAACGAAATGGCAATAAAACCCAATGATGACTCAGTGATGACATCGAATAACCGGCCAACCATTCAAACGAGAATTTCTTAATGCCCGCATACACATACAAAATGAAAAATTGGAATTTTATTAAAAAATAATTCCAATACGGTATTGTTTGGTTTAAAGAGGGATTCAAGCACTTGTCCAAGGCACTGAAAAAGTAACAAAAAATTATAAAAATTGTCTTTTTTTTTTTAGAACAACTCATCACCTACCAATAATGATTTGCTTGTGTAAAGCATAGCAGAATGCCTACTAAACCGAACAGATAACTATGATTATTCCATGACGGTTTATCCAATAGGAATATATACCAATAAGACACCGTGTACGCCAAGCAACTCAACCGAAAATTATAGCCCACAGCTATACCGAAGGCACCCAGCCACATGATTATATAAATGCAACCCATGATGGGATAGGAAAATGTTTTAATAAAACTAAATAACGGAAAATGGCATTTGTACGGTTCACCAAATCGTATATCCAACTGACCGCCACCTCTCTCCTCAGCCAAATCAATTAGCATAATGGCACCTTGAAAATTATTTATAAATGATATCGCATGTAAAAGAAAAGTCTGCCGGTTCTTACCATATAATAAACGGAATACTCCTAAAGCTGCCCCATCTACTGGCCGATGTAACCATTTCGTAAAATTGTTAAAGTTGGCAAAATGATGCGTTTCATAACTGCTTATATTCTTAAAAATGTCCTTAAATGTTTTACACTTGAGTTGGACTTCTTCCGAATTATGTAAAGGGTTCTGTTGTTTGGTGGCAGTTGGGTTTGCAGTATGCATGATGTCTTTTTTTTATTAATATTTAGGATAAAACTGTAAAAAATTAAAAGCATGCGAACTATAATATCTTTAGCAGGGGACGCATTACGAATACTATTCTTATGGAAGATATTTTATTATTATTATTATAAGTAAACCGCCATTTTGGGCCATCTGACACTTGGCTTATCACGTTTTACTCGTCACGCTGTTTCATTTGAGATCAATAACAATAGATTGTGTGGAAATGGGCCTGTTGACCAGTTTGGAGGGTTTCTTTTCACAATATCTCGTTTATACCGTTACACTCATCAAGCTCTTTCATTTGATACCCATATCAAGCATATTATAAAGAAATAAGTAATCCGCCATCTTAAGATCGTTTTCAATAAATATCCGCCATTTTGAACAAATTTATAATTATCTGTTATTACCACAATCTGGACTAATGTGTTTGAATATATATATATTTCAAGTTGAATCAAAGATTTTATAATAAAAATATTTTTTCTTGTCTTTTTATTTATTAAAGAATTTATTTAAATATTCCACATAATACATGCATGCATAAATACGTTTAAGTATGTAATATATACCTAAGTATATAGAGTTTAGATAGAATTATAGGTGAATATTATTATTATAACACCTTTT
This sequence comes from Ornithomya fringillina, assembly GCA_963978525.1. Lineage (NCBI taxonomy): Eukaryota > Metazoa > Arthropoda > Insecta > Diptera > Hippoboscidae > Ornithomya > Ornithomya fringillina. Next base: position 3,334,991 of record OZ021692.1, on the reverse strand, counting down.
CTGGCTTCTTCTATTAATTAATAGAAGAAGAAAAGAACAGTAAGTTTATTTGTTCTTGCTTTTAATACAAAGAATTCTTTAAAGCTCTCTTTTATTATAACGCCATTATACATATGTACGTTCATGCGTAAGCAGATAGTGTATGTTCGGAAAAGGAAGTAAAAATTCCACAAAAATACAACTATGACTGTGTTGTTGGTTTGTGAGAGTCATTTGGTTTTTTATTAATCATTTTTCAGAAAGTGGTTTATTAGAGTTGCTTTAATTTGCTGTCTAAATGTTTAGCTTAAAAATTTCTATAATAATAAAATATGTGTTAAGCTTTATGTATTGTTTTTGTTTTATATAACCTAATGTATGTGTAAAACAGATAGAACACATAAATTAAGTAAAGGACAGGGATGTTAAAGACATTTCTGTAGATCATTCACAATAATTAAACTCAAAACAAAGAAACAACCGTTGGTGAAATACAGTTTGTGAAAAATGTCGTTTTCTTACAAAAATTTTTAATAAAATAAAGTAAAATTAAAAAGGAAATTAATAAAAGTTCAAACGATTTATGTGGAATGTGTGAAATGTGAATGTAAGGTGGAAATTTTAGTTGACATTACAATAATTGCATTGATTTAAAGATAATAATTTGAAAAAGATTTGCAGGAAGAAAAAAACGAAAGAAACAAAACAAATGTACATACATATTATGAATATGCTTTTAATATAAATCTTTGGAAAGTGTGAAATTGTGTTTTAATATTTTCATGTAAGTTCTACACATTGAATCATATTTTGCTTATCGCTTTTAAATCTATAAAAATTATTCTTATTTTTTTTTTTGCTTAATTACTTATACTTGTTTAAATTTTTTGTTTTTTGCATTTTCATCAAATAGGCAACTTTTTTAAAACAATTTTCTCATACAACAAATGTACGTTTGTTATTATTGTTGCTATGCCCGTAGCGTGAATATTCTGTTCGCAGTTGTAAAAATGATTACTTTTATAAAAAATGTCTTTCTTTTCATTTCTCTTTGCTAATCTGTCTATGTTTTTTTTTTTTTAATGTCTATGCAAGTCAATGCTAAGAATATGACAAATATTTTAATTTTTTTATGTTTAACGTGTATAGGGGTGTGTTTGCACTTGTGTGTTAAGTATATAAGTGACTTTTGTATATTTCTGAACCATTGAATAAATTTATTTTGTTGCTAGATATAAACTTGTGTGACAAATTCTAAAATATTTTTAAAGTGTTTTTTTTTACTTTCATGTAAGTTTTGCTTCAATCTATATAATTGCAAGTTGTTAAATATTTTGTTTTTTTACATAAATTTCTTAAAACGACAATTTATCTCTTCTGGCTGAGAATAATGTTCTTTTTCTCTCATTTATATCATATCTTATATGCTTTGTATTAATAGTTTTTGCAAATATTTGAAATTTTTCTAATTTGCTGGATTTGTTAAACTTTGAAATATTACGTCAAAAAAAAATAAATAAAAATTATATAAATAAATAAATCCATTTGTTTGTAAATGTTAAACTGTAAGAAGTTGTTAAAAGCGGTTGTGGTTGCTATGGGAATATCCCATTAAACATGTGGAATATGTTGTATGCATTAGTCATCAGCTGTATGAATTGCTGCTACCTCAACCGTATTTTCCGTTTCGGCCTTTTCTAGAACCTGATCATTATCATTGTTGTCGGCGTCGTTATTAGCGTTGTCATTTTCATCACCACCATTATCATCGTCGTTATGGCTGTCGTTCGCACTGTTAATATCCAGTTCGGTGCTGGTGCTTTTCTCTTTGGTTTTAGGATTTTGTAAAGCGCTCTCTGAATTGAGTGTGTCTTTGTTGTCATCACTACCGTTATTAACAGTAATAATGTTATCAACTCTGTCATTGCTAGTATTTGTATAAACTTTTTGCTCTTTACGTTTCCTTCTGCGGCGTCGCATACCGTAACGACTGTTGTTATGTCTATAATCTAGTACGCCACCATTATTATTATCTCTACCCATAATGCTTGCACCACTGACACCGACACCGACACCGCCGCCACCACCACCACCACCACCACCACTACTGCCCATTAACCGACCAACAGCCCTCACTTAAATGCGATTCTGATTGAGTTGGGAACGTGGAGTGAAGGGTGACACCATTACACCACTGGGCCAGATGGCCTCATTGAACAACTCATTGAAACGATAATCGGGTATAGAGATTTTAAATTTACAATATGACAACATGGCCAAATTTGCATCATTCTTCACCAGTTTAGTGCATTTGACCAAATTTTTATTGATCTTCAATTCTTGTGCCAAATGTTCAATAATGTCATCTTCGGTAGTGGCGGTGGCAAATTTACCCACCTGCACCCATCGCCCATAATCGCACACCACCTGTAAACGATCGGAATTGCAATTATTACCAACAACAATCAAACTATTCGTCTGCTTCTTCACATCAATCGGATTGTTGGCATTGCCGAATTGAAAATACTGTTGATACATACGTCCCTGTATTTGATTAATGCCATTACCGACTTTGTTCAGCTTCTCATCTAAAGCTTGTAATTTCGTTAAAACGATTTTAGGAGATTGTTGACGGCAATCGTCACAACTGAAAATGATCATTGGATTCTTTTGTAATGCCTCGTATAGAACATCGTCAATGTTGACACAGCTGCGATGGAATTTCTTTTGGCAGCCACATTGAATGGCCGTCTCTTTGATAGCGGTGATGGCTTTTTTGCATTTACCACAATTATCGTTCATTTTATTGTAGCGCTTTGTGATGGTGGAGGAGGAGGAGGTGGTGGTGGTGGTGGTGTTGGTTATTTGACTTTTGAGCGCTGCTTTTGGTGTACCGCCGGTATTGGCCGGTGTGGTGGTGTTGTTAGTGTCTGTTATTGGTGGTGGTGTGGTTGCTGTTAACGCCTCACAAATACTGTCTATAGTCGGTATTTCGTCTGCCGCTACAACCTCCTCCTCGCCTTCGCTGTTCGGTTCCGTTTTGATCGGAGTTTCTGCCCTTGGGGCTTCCACAATGCCTTCTTTTATCGCTTCTTTTTCTAAACTCGTCAACAACGAGCTTAAATGGTAGACGGCGCTACGGAAATGTATAACACCCGAAATTGCAAATCTATGCAATGCGTTTGAATAAGTTGGGAAGAGAGCAAATTCGTCAATATCCAATGACAACACAACACCTTGTTTCTAACGGTTTACGCGAGGGGAGCCGACGACCGCTTATTATATTGGAAAAAACCTCAACGAACGAAGAAGAATGAAAGCACTTGCTTTTTATTACAAATATATATTTTTCTTTTACACACACAAACGCATACACCGTTTTTTTTTTAATTGTTCGCAAAATAATTCTTTTTTATATAATAAACACACATACAATATGCGTATGATGCAAGTATACCGAAAAATCAAAAAAATATGCCTGCGTATGGTTTGTTCACGAATTTTCCGTTGAAATTTTTACATGAAAAAAATTTCAATTGAACGGAGAACAAGGGTGCTGCTGTTGGAAATTGAAATATGAGGAAATTTATGAAAAAAATTGTAGAAAAAAGTTATGTTGCTTCCGCCAAATTGAAATTTGTGGTCTATACGCTCCGAATGCCGCTGTTCAACTGTGTCCTGTACTCATTATTTATCGACCGGCTACCGGGCATACAATGAGTTTGAAATTGTGTGTTCTTGACAAAGTTGGGTGCTCTCATTTGTGTACCCACCCTTAATTATAATGGTTTGTTGTATGTCTCCAGTTAGGCCAGGGGTTGATTCGTTGTTACACTAGCTACCTCACCGTTAATTGGGTGCTTGACAAATGGTCTGTTATTGAGATGTAGTTGTTTCTCTTTTTTCACTTTTCTACACACCATTAATTGCAATATTGCTTCTTTGGCAATATATTCTTGATAATTTTAAGGTGTAATTGCATTTTTTTTCGTTTAATATTCCTTTTATTTTATTTTTTATACAACAATCTCGATAGCTTTTTATTTTTACTACGCACTATGCTCGCCTTTTAACTTGAACAAATATAATGTATATATATAAATATAAATATTTCTAACTGTTTTTATTTTTATATGCTTTTTTGTTGTTTAGTGTTGTAAAAACAGGTAGCCCTCAGTATACATTATATATGCATTAAATCTGTTAAAAAAGAACTCAGAAAATGACTTTTTATGCCTTAATATGATCGGTTTCGATAAGAAGTTGTTTTTTTTAAATTTAATTTAAATTTATTTTTTATACCTTATGGATTTATATAACACTTTGACAAAATGTGTTATAATATAGAGTTTCTTTATTCTTGTGTTTGATTATTGTGGGAATTGGTTTAAATTGAAGATTTTCAATTTATACTAGTTTTCAATATCAAGGAATTTATCTAAAATTATTTATATTTTTTAATTAATCATAAGGAAAATGTATGGAATTAAAATTTTGTAATGTTTTCTTTACGGCTCCATTAATAATTGATCAGTAACGTAATTGTGAATAGTCTTTTAGACTTTATGCTAACAAATGCTTCTTCTACATTACATTCATTCACATTGAAATAGTTGCAAACCAGAAATATAAAGCGAGTAAAACGATTGGATTACTTTATTATTTTAAAAATACATTCAATCGATTATTAAACATAAAGTGATAAAAAAATATATAATTAAAATAAAAAAAACGTTAAGCTGTTATAAGTTAAACTTAAAAGTTTCTAAAAGTTCAAAGTTTTTAATGAATAGTCAGCAATAACAGTTGCAACAACTGTTAAATACGTGTTTAGTAGACAATTGTTCAATTTTATAAAGCAACTACAGCATAATTTTAAAAATTAATTTATTCCACAATAAAAGAGTGATAAACTTTTAAAATATATGTTATAGCAGACTATCCAGCCAATAAAAAGAGGAAATTCATAAGGTTTGTGTATTTTTTTACTTAATATTGTAGAAATTTTTTGATAAAATTGGCGGCCGCTTCAAACATAGTAAAGAAATTAATAATTTATCCTATATTTGGGGACTTTGGATACCATGTGGCACCTTCTTTTGAAAGTGCTTGACACAAATAATTTCTAAATCCAATGTGGAAGTAGCTCTAACATGTTAGAATACTAATGCACACGTGCTGCTAGTATCCAAATGAAAATGCTTGATAAACTTATGAAAAAAGCTAACATATCGACATCTTGAAACAAATATGGAGTACATCACTGAATGACTGATTATTAAATTTGATAAAACCCTGTTAAAAAAGGTATCAATTGAACGTTTTTGATAAGTAGAATATAATGAATTAAATATATTTAATAATTATTTGTTGTAGGAATATTTTACAAATTTTATCTGCAAATTATTAGCATCCACTACTGCCTTTCAAATGCAACTTGTTCACCTTTGATTTGATGTAAATTGTTGATTTTTATTAAAATTTTTAAGCAATGATAATGTGAGTCAATCCGTTATATGGTAAATGTTTAATTATAACTGTTACTCTATTTAGTTTTTAATGCTTACACACAAAAAATCACTTACCGGCTTATCTCTGCCTCGTTATTTTAAAGATTACCAGAGATTTGTTTCGAATTGTTTTTCCTTTTTTTTCTTTTTTAATTCGTATTTTTTTTAAGGAAAGTAACAAAGTTCCGTCACTGATTATGACTAAATTATGAAATTTGCAAATCTTTGTATTTATATAAACTAACCCACCAATTGTATATATGGGTTTATGTATGTTTGCACATGTTTCTTAGATTATTACACAATAGGACTTCTCGTCTACAACATCTCCCACTCAATATTATTTAACATTAATAAGTTATGTTAAAGTATTGCGCATGTCCTACACTTTTTTTTGTTTGTTTGTTTAGGTAGAAAATATGCTAACGGGTGCATAACCATGTTTATGTGAGAATCCAAAGAAAAGAACATTCATGGCCTCGTTCATTCATCTCTAATGGTTGCATGTAGGAAGTAGTTGCGTTGCGGAAAATCTCCTAAAATTTGCATAAATTTTTACAAAACACAATATTTCTTGCTTTTTATAAACGATTATTTATGTGCATTTATTAAAAGGCTTCAGTTGTGCGATTTAACACCTGATATAATGGACAATTTATGGTTCATATGCGTGTTGTTGTTTAGGTAAAGGTTAATGAGGCGCCATTCAGTTGTGGTTGTCGTCATACTTTTTGACATATTTTGTATATATTTGTTACTCTATTTATAAATGTGGCTCCAGTTGAAGCCGTCCTTGGCATATTAAAGGTGTATTTGTTTTTATTATGAATTTGTAACAATTTTTTATACATTCCTCAAAAGAAAAGTAAGTTAGTACGTTCGCCATCATACCTATGTCCGTGTGTCCGTCCTTTGTTGATATTCTCAAAGGTGTAAATTTTGAGAAATTGAGCTGAAATTTTAGTTTCTGTATAGAGACCGCCATTCGAAATGGGCAAAATCGGTCAAGAGCCACGCCCACAACCGACAAAAATCTATAAATGTGTCACAAAAATTGATTTATGAACTTCAAATTTGATATGTACACTTATAAGAATCGCATTGATCGATTTGTCAAAAATTGGCGTATAACAGACACGCCCACAATCTATAAAAAAACCATTTTCAGCGAAAAACTTAACTTCTAAGCTGATACGTAATACAAAAACATCATTAAAGGGCGTAATCATATACCTGCCATGCCCATGTATTTAGATGTGTAGGGTATTAAGTCAAATTGAGTTTTCTTTTTTGTATTTTTATAAAAGCACAATAATGGCGCTTTCTTTAGCATCTAATAAGTACATACTTTATACTTACGAAAGCAACCGTTTGCCATTGACCCAATGCTGTGGTAGATGTTTCTATAACCCCCTTCAGATGTAGGGGCGGGCACTACGAAGAGAAATCGAAGATATTTTTCATCAGCATCAAAATCTGAAACAATTTAGCTCATGTCCGTACATGTGTATGTCTAATGTCTCATTTCTAAATTTTGCCACCAGATTCTTACTTCAATTAGGCAAAAAAAATACAACAAATTGAAATCATCAACCAAAGTTACGACGTTACGAAGATGAAATTTGGTATAAATATTTGTGTTGAGGTTATCCATCGATTTGGCAAAAATAAGGCCCCTTACGCCCATAATTTAGAAAAAAAGCCTATACGTGAGTGACATAGAGTCGCTCTTGTTGTTGTAAGACATTTTTAAGATATGAACGCGTAATGCGATAGACCTGCCACACCCACCATTTGTATTTAGATTACACAAACAATGTAAGATTTGGCTTAAGCCAATTTTAGTTTTTATACCCTCCTTATAAGATGGGAGGTATACATAGTTACATTTTCCGCTTGCAATATCCAGCGTGTCTGTTATTCGACCATGCCCATGGATGAGATAACTACAAATATGTGGACCAAGTTTTTTAAGTTCATAGGTCAATTTTTGTGGCAAACATAGAGAATTTTATTGATTGTGGGCGTATATGTTATCTGACCATGCCCATTTTTTGCATATTAGTAGATGGGATAACTGTGGATATGCATACGAAATTTCAACTTGATAGCTCAATTTTTGTGGCAGATATATAGATTTTTGTCAATTGTGGGCGTGGCTCTTGACCAATTTTTATACTTTTTAAATAGTAATCTTCTTGAATAAACTAAAAGTGTTTGTAGAAAATTTCAGCTCAATATCTCAAAGTTTATGACCGTTTAAATTTCAACAACGGACGGACACACGGACATTTATGCCTAGATTGTCTCAGTTTTTGATGCTGATCAAAAATATATTTACTTTGTAGGGCCTTTAACGCTTCGTTTTGGGTGTTGCAAGCGTAAAAACAAACTTAATATACCCGCCCCACATCTTATATAAGGTAGGGGGGGGGGGGGGTATAATAAAGGTAAATGTTTCCCAACGGTAGTTTGTATTTATGTTATATGCACCATTTATATTTTATATGTAAATCTATATTTAGAAACGATTGATTATATACCATACGTTGTAATAGTTGTTGTTGTTATAATTATTCATTATTTTATCTTCACTAAGTATTGTTGTTTGTTGCTTGTTTATCATTATTTTTATTAAGTATAATAATAATAATAATAATTAATAATAATAAATAATAATATTTAAAATTTTGTTTTTGTTTTTTGTTTTTTGCATTAATAATTGTTTTAAATGTTTTATATAATTGTTGCTCTGTTTTGTTGTTTGTTTTGTTTTTGGAAATACAATTATTTGCTGTTACAGCGTTTTCTCTATAATTGCTAGTGTTTTACAAGTAACGCTTAATTATGCGCCAGCAAATATACTTTTTTTTTTTGTTTGTTTTTATTTTTTTGTTTACCCCATTATATTGTTGTTGTATTGTTATAATATAATTTCTTATTTTATTCATATTATTACATATATTTTATACTTGTCTTGCTGAAGGAATTACAATTGTTTTGTAATTTTCACATATTTTCTGTTCAAATGATGATTTTATTGAGTAGAAGGGTGTATATGGGTCTGTAACGTGTGTAGATAAGGTGTTGATATTGTTGTTGTTCTTGTTGTTATTGTTATTGTTATGCTTTAACATTAATGACGGTTCTTATTGTTTGTTTGTTTTTATTATTGTTGTTATTATTTTCTAAAGAAAATGATTTCAATTTTGTAGGCGCATTTTAGGTTGTAAGTGTGTGTATGTATGTGTCAGTGTGTAATGTGTAATGTATTGGATTTTATAGCCACAAACAAAAACGAAATTTCATATAACTATGTATACATTTGTTGTTGTTGTTGTTGTTTTTCTATCTTTTCTTTTCTTCTAAGCAAATTGGAAATAATTGAAAAAACGTTTAAAAGCTTTATACGTCTTTATGAGATTCTTGTGGCTTAGCGTCTTCAGCCAGCGATGAAGTACCACCACCGGCAGCCGCTGGAGCGGGCTGTTGTGGTGGAGGTTGCTGCTGTGGTGGCGGCATATATGGATATTGTGGATACTGAGGTTGAGGTTCACCACCTATTAGACCCAGTTTATCTATTATTGTATAAGGAGGGAAAAAAAAAAACAAATATTAATATTTTTTAAATAATTAACAGCAAATTGTATACATAAATTACTATACAGGGTGTGTGAGAAAAGATAGAAACTCTCGAACAGTGGCATAGAAAGAAATTTTTCAAAAAAAACTTCAAACATGTCGGGTTAGGAGAGGGTAGCAAGGTCATGGTCAAGGTCAAGTTCCCTTTCTTTTAACACAACATCTTTTGGTTTTGGATATTTTCTACAAAAATTTCATTCTATTGCCATTACTTGAGAGTTTTCTTCACACTGTCTAGATTATCATAAGAGACCCTATAGGCTCCATTTAAAACCCATCATGTTATACTCTCCATAGTGTGTAAATATGTATATTTATTGGAATAAAATGTAAGATCTAGTTACTATTTATTAAGTTGGTTTAATCTTGTCTGTACGTCCGTTTCTTATTTTTAGTCATTTTTCGTTTTTTTTTTTATTAATAATTTAGCCTTTACTTGAATTTAAAAACAAGTTGGCTTGAGCCAAACCTTAAAAATACCCTTCACATGTATATTTAAACAGAGAGTGTGGCAGGTACATGATTAAAGTTTATTCTATATTCTTTCTAGATTGAAAGCGTTGCTCCTGAATTGAAATTGAATAGTGTTCTTCGGGAACGTTCTCAAGCTCAATGTTCTAAAATTTACGATTGTAAAAATGCCAACAATAGACGGACACACGTACGTACATGTCTAAATGAACTCAGTTTGTAATCAAGGGTCTCTCACGCCTCCCTCTTGGTGTTGCAAATGGCATAGCAAGCTTTGTTAACCCCTCCTTCATGTTATGTGAAGGGTATAATAAGCATAATTTTCATTTTACCTTTCCCATGAATTGATTTAATTAATGATTTTTCTTTTGTTTTTTTTTTTTTCTTATATATTTTTCGAGTAATTCTTTATAAATTGTTTGCTTATTCTTTTTCATCCTTCTCTGTAAACAAAAATTTTTATGTGATTATTAAAAAAAAGTGATTTTCTTTTTTAAAAATTTTCAAATCACTGACTATAGTACAAATTTACGTGAGCTTTGTTTTTAGGCTTTTTTTTTTCTACAGATGAATGAGATGAGATTCTTATTTCATTAAAACAATGTGTGGTTAGAGACGAAAAGCCAATGTGATTACAATAAAATCGAGCAAAACTAATTGAGGTGTACCTTGACACCGTTACCAACTTCAGCGATTATTTATTTCTACCTGTCTGCCTACTTTCAGAAACTTTCTGGTTTATTATGATTTTGTAAGAAGATGATTTTTTTACAAAAGCCATCAAGCGTTGTTCGATTTAGATTTTCGAGTAAGATCTACAGATGTAAGGGGAGATGATATTCATGTACTCACTTGCAATAAGAGCGACCACCACCAAACCAATAACGCCCATAATAATCATCATCTATAGAATAATGAAAAACAGCCATAAATTTAATGACATCCATACAAAAAGCACTCCCTTTTCATCTTTATCTCTTACCTTTAGATTTTGCAACCAAAATTTTCGTTTCAATTTGCCAGCTTGCTGTTCAAATTGCGATGCCCCCTGTTGCAAAGCATCGGCACGATCATCCAATTCAGATAATTTCTGATCACGTTCAAGTACTTTCTCAACATTTGTTCGCATAATATCGACCACCTATATTCATTATTATTGGATTTATAAATGTTTTTAGATGCAAATGGAAATGTGTGTGTGTGTGTGTGTAAAGGTTGTACATACTTCATCCACTTGTGCCTGGGTTTGTTGTAAACGCTTTTGTGCCGCTATTTGTTGAGGATTGCGTGGTCCGCCAACAATCTCACCATCGGCACCTTCACCAGCTGGTGCCCCCTCAACTGGTGGAGCACCATCGGTGGCAGCTGCTGCTGGATCGGCCCTAATTAATATATAAAATTATTCTTCTTTTTAAATTCTTTATTGTTGTTGTGTAGTATATGCTAAAAGAATATTATTACTCTTTGCCTTTTTCTACATATTTACATTTAGCATTAGTTTGTACGTGTACGTTGTACGTAAAAGCTTTTCCTAATATATATTTTTTTGTATTGATTACATGAACCATTAACTTACTGTTGATCTTTTTTGTCTTTTTTGCCCATTTTCTTAAGTATTTAATATATATGATTAAAGCCAAAAAGAATTGCTTTAAATGAAAAAAATATTTTTGTTAGTCATGAAATGTTGAAAATTGTTTAAGCAAAGAAAAAAATCTTATTATTATTATTTATAATATATTTTTATCAAGGGAGAACTTTTCTCTATATATGTACTTAAAGGGGGTCTAGGGCGGAACCATTATAGGATTAGTGATTACTTTTGAAACGTTTAAAACATTCTCATCCAAGCAGCAATAAAATCACAAAAAATTGTTTATTTGCCGCCTTGGAAACTTATTTATACCTTCCACATAAAAGGAGGAAATTTGTTATTGTCTTTGCAACAGATACAGGGCGGCGTTAGAGGCCTGGTCGATTTAGACATGTGTGCCGTTCTGTTGTTGGTACTCTCATCACTAAGATGGACGATATAAAAAAAAACCTTTATCTTGTGCAGAATCCACTGTGTAGGTTGATACGTATTATATGTAGTGTTAAAGAGCATAATTAGCAGGTATTTACCATTTAGTTCCACAAATTATGCTACAATTAATTTAATTGTGTCAGTAAATACAAGTTATTGTCATACAAGATACTTTGTGATATAATATTATATGAGGAGGGATTCTAAAAATGTTCCGATTTGGTTTATTTTTAATAGGATTTTGTTTTAAGTTAAGATATGTCCTTGTACCAAATATCATCGAAATATCTCAACAAATGCGATCAGTAGCTTGAAAACAAATTTACATGGACAGATAGACGGACATGCGATTAAAACGATTCAGATTTTCATTCTTATTCGATTAGTATAATTTAAGGGGTGGGTGTGGCATTTACCATTTAGGAGTTTAAATATCCTCTTACCACATGGGGGGGGGGGGGGGGTTTAGAATATAATTACTTTTATTAATTTTAAATATTTTCGGTCAAAGAAATTGTTGCAAATTTTTTTTTGTCATCATTCAATTTGGTTGCTTTTGACTTGGAAAGTAATAACTGTGAATAGTTTTTGTCATGCGAGTGCATTAGGAACGTGTGCTTAGTAGTAAGTCCATACTTCGTAAGAGATTGAAAAAAAAAAAAAATAATATTTTCTAGTGCAACCAATACAGACAAACTTTTTTATGGTGAAATTTCTACACATTAATTGATTTTTTTTTTTTATATATCAACGTATATATATTATAACTGGGATTCATCAAAATACAACTGAAACGTTTTTGTTGTTTTTTAGGCATTCCAAAGGTTAAGTGACAAATACTTAACGTATAAGTATAAAAAAAAAAAAAAAAAAAAAACTATCCAATTATTGATTTTGATTCACTTCTACTCATTATTCACTAATTTCATTAAATTTTTTTAAACATGATTTATAGATAGAATTATAGGTCACGCTTACATTTTATATTTATTCGATAATTAATTATGTTATGAAGCACTTTTTATTATTGATTGTATAAGAAAACAACAGTTTTCTTTTTGTTACTAATTAATTTTAAACACACGGTGCCCGTTCGTATATAACGTATATGTGCCCGAGGAAACTATACATAACGGTCGAAGGAAGAGAGAGAAAATCAATACTTACATGTTATGCTCTGCTTTAATAGTTTTCTTGTTTGCTTTTGCTGTTTTCCTCCTTTTTTGTTTAAAGGTGTGGGTTTATATTTAAACAGAACTCTTATCGGAAAGCTCTGTTTTTTAAAGTTTTTTCTCTTTTTTTTTTTTTTTTTTTTGTTCAATAAAAATAATGACAATTGTTTGTAGTTGTCACCACGGTTGTTAACGGTCACTCGCACAATATGTAATGCAACACAGTGCACTAATCCTTGTTTCCTTTTGTTTTCCCAATTCAGCACAGCACTGTTTTCCTAATATTGAGGCCAATGGCAAGAGTTTTAGTTGAGAATGAATGCGTTGTGTGTGGTTACAGTTAAATTTAGTTCAATTGTTACGATTGGTGTTGTTGTTGATAGAAAGCTCTATCTAATTTATGGGCTTTGTATGGGTACGTGGACTGAAGTTTTGTGTCTTTTTCTAAATTTTATCAATGAAGTCGTCACTCTAAACTCTCGTAGATTAACGAAAGCTTCAGATTTTTTTCAAATGTATACACTTCTCTATGCAGGGTTTGTTGTTGGTGTTCTACAGCTGCAATATAAAAATGTGTACATAGAATGTGAATTATAAATATAATATATGTTCAATTTTTAATCAAATTTATAATCACTTATGTATTATAATATTTTTAACATCCTTCAACTTTAAGCACTTTGCTCTATTTTACAATAAATAAAATATCATTAGCGTGTGTTCAAAAAAAAAAAAAAACACATTTTCATTATTATTTTAACATTCCATCAATTACTTGATTCATTAAATATTTTTTGCTAATTTTCTATTGCACTTTTCACTAAAGAATTATTTTACATTTTTTCTTTTTCTTTTTACCATTAATAAAATTCCGTATCAGTAATATATCAGAATGGAATGAAGCTCTTATGTTATGCCATCATTTGTGTGCGGGTTTAGTGAAAAAATATAATCACATTCCATTGTGATAAAGTAAGAGAGAGAGAGAGAGAGAGTAAAAAGTTCAAATGGACATATTTTTCCTAAACATTTTTATTAACTATAGTTGAGCTCTTCATTCTTATAATTTATGACAAAATAGAAAGAGAGCAATAATCTAATATAACGGTTATTTATTTATATAAAAAGGAAATGAATGCACACGTTATAAAAGCGTATAGCACAGGGTGTCTGTTACAATTTTAATAAAAAACTTATTCTATATATTGTTGACATTCTTTTGAAAAAGAAACCAACTTACTGACTATAACAGTTTAAATGTATAGAGATTAAAAAAAAATTAAGGCATTTAGAATTTTTTATCATGTAATCAAATTTTTAATATTGTCGTAAATTTTTATATTCCCTAAACACTTCCGGGATTTTTATATTTCAACGCATTATTTTCTCTTTCCTAATTGCGAGTTTGTTACTACAATTATTAGCAACCTTGTAAAGTAGCTAAGTTTTTAACTCTTTTTAAGCCGCCATTAAGCATCTCTGTACTTCTAAGACATGACATATCAACGTGTCAAAATTAAACAAATTGTTTTTCTTTTTTTTTACTACAGCAAACCAAAATTGTATTTTTTCCTATAAATATTAAAAAGTGTGTTTGAAGAAAATTAACTTAAATAATTGTTTGTGTTGGCGTTGCCTGTTGCAAACACAGTATCAACATGGTTTTAGCAGATTTGGGTAGAAAAATCACCACTGCCTTGCATTCATTAAGCAAAGCCACCATTATTAATGAGGAGGCTTTAAATTCTATGCTTAAAGAAATATGTGCAGCTCTTCTCGAGGCTGATGTCAATATATGGCTGGTAAAACAATTACGTGAAAATGTTCGAGCAGTTATAGATTTTGAAGAGATGGCTGGTGGCCTAAACAAAAGGCGCATCATTCAGAGTGCCGTGTTTAAGGAATTGATTAAACTGGTGGACCCGGGTGTGAAGCCGTATCAACCGGTCAAAGGAAAAGCTAATGTGATACTGTTTGTCGGTTTACAGGGTTCGGGAAAGACCACCACATGTACCAAGCTGGCCTATCATTACCAGAAACGCAATTGGAAGTCATGTTTGGTGTGTGCGGATACATTTCGTGCCGGTGCCTATGATCAAATCAAACAGAATGCCACAAAGGCACGTATACCGTTTTATGGCAGTTACACCGAAATTGATCCAGTGGTGATTGCCCAAGATGGTGTGGAAATGTTTAAACGGGAAGGATTTGAAATGATTATTGTTGATACGTCGGGCCGCCACAAACAGGAAGAGTCCTTGTTCGAAGAGATGTTGGCGGTGGCTAATGCTGTAAACCCGGATAATATAATTTTCGTAATGGACGCAACAATCGGTCAGGCATGTGAAGCGCAGGCTAAAGCTTTTAAAGAAAAGGTGGACATTGGTTCGGTTATTATAACCAAGTTGGATGGTCATGCTAAGGGCGGTGGTGCCTTATCAGCTGTAGCTGCCACAAAATCACCAATTATTTTCATAGGTACAGGTGAACATATCGATGACTTGGAGCCATTCAAAACTAAGCCATTTGTAAGCAAACTATTGGGTATGGGTGATATTGAAGGTCTCATCGATAAGGTATAGTTGTGGTCTGCATGCTTAACATTTTTAAACTTTTCTAAAAGTGTTTTTGCTGCTTTTTGTAGGTCAATGAATTGAAATTGGATGGCAACGAAGAGTTGCTGGAGAAGATTAAACATGGCCAATTCACCATACGCGATATGTATGAACAATTTCAGAACATTATGAAAATGGGACCATTCTCACAAATTATGGGCATGATACCCGGCTTCTCACAAGATTTTATGACCAAGGGCGGCGAACAGGAGTCGATGGCACGCATTAAACGTATGATGACCATGATGGATAGCATGTCCGATGGCGAATTGGATAATCGTGATGGTGCTAAATTATTTAGTAAACAGCCCAACCGTATAGTACGCGTTGCCCAAGGCTCAGGTGTTATGGAGCGTGAAGTAAAAGAGCTGATCTCTCACTATACGAAATTTGCAGCGGTAGTTAAGAAAATGGGTGGCGTTAAGGGTCTCTTCAAACAGGGTGATATGACCAAGAATGTGAATCCCACACAAATGGCGAAATTGAATCAACAAATGGCCAAAATGATTGATCCGCGCATGTTACAGCAGATGGGTGGTGTGGGCGGTTTACAAAATATGATGCGTCAATTGCAACAGGGTGCGGCCGGCGGTCTAGGTGGTTTGGGGAACTTAATGGGTGGCTTCGGAGGGAAATGAAGCCTTTCTATATTGTTTCGTTTTCGTTTTCTTAACGAACCTTCACACATCCACTCAATCATTTTAAACTAATTATTAGTCTTATTTACAGTATAAGTAATTATGCAGAGAAGCTATCATTTAATGGAAAATTGAAAACCAAGCACGACCTCATTGGCTTATGGTCTGTACGAATTGTCGGAAACGAAAATATGAATTATCCATTGTACACTGAGCAAACACCAAACCAAATCCATGAACTTTTGTTTATATTATTATTCAGAGAATTAAATATAATTACCTTTTGATAATTGAAGTGTTTTGTCTTGCTGGTTTTGAATAAAGCGATTTTGATTTTAATAAAACTGAATGCCTTCACCTTCAACTAAAAGGAAATTCTTTCCAATAATTGGTATTTATTGCGGAACTTGGTCAACTTTTCCAGAAGCTATAATGTTATGCGTGACTTGCATTATTTTCATAATTATGGGCTTTTATCGAAGCCTGTTGTCACCGCATAATCAGGTCAGATATGTGTTCGGAAAGTGTTTTTCAGATTTGTGAATAAATTAAACCAACCCTTACCAATCTTTCATTTGATACCAATTTGATGCAAGTAAGTTCTGAACTTATAATGTTTTTAAAATCTAGAAATTTACACACATCATCACATTCTCTTTGGCAATGAAAAATTCTTAAAAACTGGGGCAAATTCTTAAAAACTTTGTTTCTTCTGCTTCTTCTTCAATACGTTACCTCTTGCATGCCTCACACAGTTTAAATAATAAAATTTCCTTTTTTTTTCGTTTTTTTTTTTTTGTTTTTGTTTTCTTACAGAAAATCATTTGTGGTTTCTTTTTATTTTAGTTCAGAAATAGAAGAAAAATTATTTTCATTGTGTTATCATTTCTGTTACAGTTTTTCGTTTTTCTTTTTTTTTTTTCAAATTTCTTCATGGTTTAGGTGCCTCTTACTTCTTATTTGCTTTCTTTTGTTTTTGTTTTGTTTTTGGGGGGTGAATGTAATTTCACATCGACTTGTGATGAATGATTGCGCGTTTTCAATATGTACTCTACAACTAAGTTTTGTTGTTGTTGTTTGTTTGTTTTATGTTGTTGTTATTGTATTAACTGTTTTTTGTTTCTTTTTTTTTTGAGCAGCAACTAATACTGACTGATTTATAGACGTGAAGAGTTGTGTGTCTTTATAACTGTTAGATATAAATATTGTTGTTGTTGTTGTTGTTGTTGTTGTTTATGAGTGTTAGTATGTGTGTTTGTTTTGTATATTAAGAAAATAAAACTCACATATAAAGTTGTTATTATTATTATTATTATTGTTGTTGTTGTTGTTAAATATTGCAAATACTTTGCTATTGCATTTAGTTTTATTTGCTGCTATTTTCTCTTAGGAAAAATGTTTCATGTTGCGTTTTATTATTTTTATTTAATTTTTTGTGTTTAGTCGAAAAATTATTTTTATTTTTCATTATGAGCTTAATTTTTTTTTTTAATTTTAACTTTAGCGTTTTAAGCAAAAATAGCAGAGAAGCGCGCGCACTGCAACCTTACACAAAAAACTCATGATTTAATAAATGTTGATTTTTTTTTTTATAATTTTAGGTAAAATTTTTTGTTTATTAAGGATTTTTTTACCAAAAATTTTACCTAGAAATATTTGGTTTTTTTAAATTTTTTTTGTAATTAAATTTTCTTTCGAACATTAATTTGAATTTTTAGAAAAAATTTAAATTTTTTTTAGTTGGCTTTGATAAAATTAAATATTTTTTAAAAAGTTATTTTAAATATTTTTTTTTTTACTTTTTTTTTTGTTTTGCTTTAAGTGAGACTTAAAATATTTCAATAAAGGGCAACAAGCGAATTTACACGTTATTATATAGATTTGTTTATATTATAACCTCCCTCTTAAGCTTAGTTTAGAGTTTAGTTAGAATGCCTCTAATTTTACTTACATGTAAGTTTTCTATTTTGTTTATAAAGTTTTCGTGTTTGCTCTGATGATTTCTCTATAGGGATTGTTTTTAATCTAATTCTTGCTAATTTTTTATGATTTATTTAATTTTTTTCATATCCATTAAGCTTTTACGCATTAAATAAATGTTAGGCCTTAAGTCCTATGGATTCATTTAATCAATTGTGTTTGTTTTGTGTTTTTGTGTTTTTGTTTTAATGAAATGATGGTTTTTGGATTTGATGTGTTTTTGGTATGTTTACTTAATTATTTTTAACAGTTAGGTTTCGATTTCAAAAATTTTCAAAAAAATATATATTCATTTCCTCATTTGCTTACGATTATTAAAAGAAAGTTGCTCATTATTTTTATTATTTAGTGATTTTTTTAAAGAAAATTTCTTTATATAAAAATTATATATATATAAAAAAAACAAAAAATAAAATAAATTAGAACTATGGGAATTAATTAAAGATAAAAAATAAATTGAATTAAAAATTTAAGCAAATTTTTTTTAGCAATAAACAACTTTCAAAAACGGGACTTGCGAAAAAAAATTATGATTTAATAAATATTCTAATTAAAATAAAAAATATATTTTCACAAAATTTTAAAATAAATATAATATATTTTTTTAAAAGCAAACTTCATTAAATTTATTTTTTATTTATTGTTTTTATTTATTTTTTTTATACTAAAACAACAACTAGCTTAAAAAAGAAATAATTTTCCACATTTTTTTTTTAACGATTACCTTAAAAATGGATTTTGTTTATGTTTATGTTTATTTTACTTAATCATTTTGTAGAAACTAAATTTTATTAATAAATTAACTACTTAAAATTAAGAAGAAGAACAAATAAATATAATAAAATCATTTAATAATAATAATGATAATAATATAAAAATATTTGAAACATGTCTAAATAAAAAATTTAATTATGAAACAAATTTTTGTGTTTTATTGTTATTGTTTTACTAAATAATACAACAGCAACAAATTTTATTACTATTTTTTTTTTATAACATTAAATTTCTCTTTTGTTTTTATTACAAATATTACATAAATGGGCTGTTTGTGGATGATATAAAAAATATTTTGTTTTTTAGGTTTTATGGAGAATTTTTACTAAAAATAAAATGAAATTTTGTTGTTGTTAAATATTTGTTTTTTTTTCAGTTTTATTTGTTTTTGTTGTTTGCAACTTAATAACTAGAAACTTTTTACTTAATAACTAAGCTTTCTTATTTATTATAATTATTTTTTTTATTTATTTGTTGTTGTTTTTGTTTTCTATTATTTATTTCTTACTTAATATACTTAACAACTAAAAAAAATATTTTTTTTATTTTTTCTTAATTAATTATATTTAGAAATTTTCAAAGTTAACAATAACAAAAAAATTATTACTTACTTATATTTAAAAATTTATTGTAGGCAATAAAATGAAATAAAATGTAAGCAAAACTAAACAAAAAATTAATTAAATAATAAAAGAAAAAATCTATTGCACTGTTTATTGTAAATTAATTTTTAAAATCTTACACAATACATTTTTTATTATTATATATTTAATTTTTAAAAATTAAATTTTGTATTTGTGATTTTAAGTTGGAATAATATGAAAAAAAAAATTAAGCTGGAATGTAAATCCATTTAATGATTTAATTTCACATTAAAAAAAGGAATAAAACAAAGAATAAAAAGAAGGGAACAAAGCACTCTTTATTAAAAAGAATTGATTTTTCATGAGAAAAGCAGGCAAAGAGAGAAAAGAGAGAGATTTAGTATTCTTTTATTTTTTTTGTTTGTTTTATTAATTTTTGGTTTGTTATGTTTTTTTTTTTTAACATTAGTGCAATCAGTTTATAATCAGTCTAGTGTTTTAGTTTTGTTTTAAAATTTACAATATTTTAATCATTTGTTGCATAATTATTGATGTTTCTTGTCGATGGTGGTTGTCATTATTAAATAACGTCTGATTTAGCTTAAAAACTATATAAAAAATTTGATTATATAACGTCAAAATTAGGAAGACACTTAGCTTTCTTTTGATTATTTTTTTTTCTGCGGTCATCTATTTAGTTTCTTTTATGGTGTTTGTAAACAAAATGTTGGAGATTGATTAATAATTTTATGGAATTTTTATAGAAGCGCGTAAAGAAATAAAATTGGAAGATGTGATCGGATAGAAAGGAGAACTATTTTATATTTATCTGCTCCCCCTATCAACTGATCTAAATTTTATTTCAATATAAATACAATCCGTCGTATAAAAAATTCATTGTTTACGAAGGCTAGTTATGGAGGAAAATACTCCAGTTAGAATGGTGTTTGAGTGGGACTTGGATGAACCGAGACTCCGGTGTTGGAACCAAGTATTTGATGTTATGTGGTGCAAAATTGAAGAACACAGGCGGAAGATCGTGGTGTGGCATTCTTTTTATTACAAACAGACTAAAGACTTGAAAAGTTTGCTATCGCCCGGTATTAATGATAAATAGACTTATGTTAGATCAATCAGGATCATATTTTGGATTCTAGGCTATTTTTTTTATCAGACATCGACTCGAAATATATATTTTTTAAATTTATTTCCTTTTTTTTTCTTACAAAAATCACATTACCCTCTTTTTATCATTCTTTGACTACCAGATGTTGATCATATTTATATTTTATTATAAAATTAAAATTAAAAATATATTTTTTCTTCCTAAAATCACAAATACAAAATTGTCGCTTCAATATGTTTTCATGAAAAGTGAATAAATTGAACAAAAAAAATATATAAAAAAAAAAAAAAAATGTTTTAGTAATTTTTAAAGATTTTTAGAGGAAAGATTTGATAAATCTTTCAGTTTTTTATTGGTTTTTTAGGAATACTAAATTGCTAAATGTGTGTTTTTGTTCTATTTTTTATAATTTTTTTAAACTAGAGAGAGAGAGACTAAAGTTTCTTCATATATATAAAACTACAGTTTGTGGTTTTTTTTTTTCATTTATTTTATTCTTGTTTTTCTTGTCAGTTGATTTCCTTTTTTGTTTGTTTATCATTAAGAGATAAATTAATTTTTGTTGCTTCATTTAAAGTGATGAACGCATTAAGTTATATGTTCTGGCTTGAGCAGTAATCCCATACATATTATTATATATGTATGGTGTTACATAATGAAATTTGAGTTTAAATTATTTACTTTTTCTTTAAATAAAATTATTGAAAAGTTTTTTCGAATTTTTTTTTTTTGTTGCAAAGAAAAAAAATATATTTTTTAAACAACAGAATGTATGCGCCATAGAAAAATTTTAAATTTCGCAATAATTTAAAAAATATGCACATATATTATATTTTCAGGAAATGGACAAAATAATATGAACATCTCACATAAACTGTTTCGCAATTGCAGTCCTTCCATAAACGTTATCTTTTCGAAGCTTTTTACCATGTTTTGTGTATGCTAACATTACCGTGGATACTGTCGCTCGTAAAAGGTTAAACAATTCAGCTGTTTTGGTCACAGACGCTACCCTTAAACGAGCATCAACGATTTGTCCATTTTCGAAGTTTAATAGAGCACACCGATTGCTTGTATTAATATAATCAACAAGACTTGGCACATAAGTTGTTCAATAGATACGCGCTGCATTATTTACACGCAAGCAGTGTTACAACATGCAACAAGATGCATGATATAATGTTCATATTTTTTTTGTCCATTCATGGAAATTTACTATTTAAATCCCGGAATGTATGCATCATAGAAAAATGATGCATAATGCTTAAATTTCTTTTGTTCATATATGCGGTTATCGGAACAAAATGCTTAAAATATGCATTTATATAAAGAAAAGGGTTTTTTAATGTTTTGAAAAGTTTCTCGATAAAAATATGCAAATATGCTAAATATATGCACAGATAATAAAAGCAAACTTAAAAGCATATTCTTGTTAATTAATGACAAATACATATAAAATAATTAAGAAGAAACACCAAAATATGCAAATATATGCACCCATGGATGCATTTATGCTACATACCCTAAATATTCAAATGCACACAATGTATGCGGAATTGTCAAAAATATGCCAAAAATATGCATAAGTACTTGATTCTAGTACATAATCATGCACACATCCTAATAAATCTGCAGATAATTCTTTAAAGTCTTCAACGTTTTAGTTTAACTAAAACTTGATGAAACATTTTATATATAAATGAAATTAATAAAAAAAAAAAAAAAATCAAATGCTTTACAATTCCATTCTTCATAATTTGGTGGAAACTTCTTTGAAAACTTTTGCTTACTTTAGTTATATTTTTTATTATTATTGTTGTAGTTGTCTGTGTCTATCTGTGTGTGTGAGTGTGTAACCAACAAAGAGGTTTCTTCTGATTTTTCTTCTTCTTCCGTAGCATTATTATTATTATTATTGTTTTCATTTCATGTATTTTTCTTTCTTTACTTTTTTTTTTTGGCGCTTAACTAAATAGTTGTCCAATGCATTTATATTTGTGTCCACTTTTCATTGTTTGTATTTCGTAGTTTGTCATGGTAGTTGTTGTTGTTGTTGTTGTTGATGATGGTTATAATGTTTGAATTTCAAATATTTCTTTTTTTTTTTTCTTCAAAAATGAACAAGAAAACCAACCATTACAGCCATTTACATTTATGTTGGTTCTACTTACAATACACAGACATTGGCTTTCTTTTTTATATCGACCACCATCGAAACATTTGCAACGCTCAAAAGAAGGTATCGGAGACCCCACAAATTATATAAATTTTGAATTAGTCGATCTAGCCATTTGCGTCTGCTCGTGTGTGTTCTGCGGTATTCAGTCTCTCAGGTCGCAAACATTTACTTATCGATTTCAAACTTGGCAGAAGTGTTTTAAAAGTATTGTAGAGTTCATAAACTGGTTGGTATTGAATTTGAGCAAAAACGTTCAAATCACACGCCCGCACAATGCAACCAACACTGGAAGAGAAGCAATTTTTAAAGCAATTGTTCGGTATTACTTTTATACGACACATCTACTCTTCGGGAAGCTTTCCTGCGTCAATGGTGGGCATTCAAAATTTAGCTTCAGCCAAATATATTTTCTTTACTTGTTTTCTCTCTATGTATTGCATGATTTTTTATTTAATTTTTTTTTAATTATTTATTATTATTTTTGGTTTTCTAAAAATTCTACTAATTTTTAATTTTTTTTTACTTTTATAAAAAATCTACTCTTTGTTTATGATTCAGTTGTAAACGGTGTTTTACTTGTTGTTGTTGTTGTAGTTTCTTATTGATTTTTTTTTTAAATTATTATTGTTTAGGTTGAGTTTTTAAGACTTTAAGTTGGTTTTTTTGTCCCTTTTTTGTTGTATTTATTGCATGGATTTTTCACAAGCGTAGTGTAATGATTGAAAAAAATTAAAAAAAAAAAAATGTTATATATTTTATAGCAAGCAATTGCTTTCAATAGGCGTTTTTTTATTTTATTTAAAAAAAAAGTTTTTCTCTACCTTAAAAAAATTACGAAAAAAAATTAAAATTAAAAAAAAATCATAATCAAATAAAAATTATGGCAAAAATTAAAAAATAAAACTTTCATTAAAGGAAAAATTTAATTTAAACCATTTATGAACTTTTTTTTAAAGACTTTCTTGGTTCATAAAAATAAAAAATAAAATAAAATAAAACAATTTACACTAAACACTAACATATAGAATAGCTTTTCTTGTTCTTTTCTATTCATTTCAATAGGTACATAAAACATATGCATCTCTTCTTCAACGAAAACTCTATACACACAAACCCACAAAAAAGGAAACATTTCTTATTATTGACATGCCTGTGCATGACTGTAAATGTATTGCATGTATGCGTGTATGCCTTTCCTATATAATAATGATATCAAATACATACACAACACCATGTTCTTCTTCTTTTCTTCTTCTTCTTCTTCAACTACTACTATTACTTACTTTCTACTTTTACAATTTTCTTTCGTTGCTTTTCTTCTTAATACGAAAACGAAAACGAAAAAAAAAAAACCGTTTTTTTTTTCTTTGTTCAGAAACCCTTTGAATGCGCTTTCCTTTCACTTATATATGTATATGTATGTGTTTAGTTTTGTTTTGTTTTTTTTTTTTTGCTTTTCTCTTCTCTACTTTATCGATACTTTAATTCATATGTAAGTGTATGTGATGATTCTCATTAAAGTGTTTTTTTCATTTACTTCTTCTTCTTTTTCTTGTTATTCTTTTTCGGCTTCATCTAAAATGTTCTTCATTCATTTCAAAAATGTCTTTGTTTTGTTTGGTATTTTGTCCTAAATATTTCTGGTGGTTGTTATGACAATTTTTTGACTGATTTTCTCATAAATATTCTGTTATACTCTTGAAAAGTATGGTTTTTGTTGCGTATGTATGCGATGTGGTGCGCGGTTTTTGTTTTCAATTGTTTTTATTTATTTTTGTTTGGTGTTGTTAGTGTGTGTGTGGTAAAAAGTCTTTACTTGTGTTGATGTTTTCTCCGTTTGATTTCTTCTTCTTCTTCTTCTTCTTCTTCTTCTTCTTCTTCTTCCTTTTCTTACTCTTGCAGATATTTTTTGTTTGTTTAGTGAAATGTAACGTGTATCTTTGTGTATTTGGTTGTGTATGGTTTTTTTCGTTTATAACCCTTAAATTAAAGAATTTTTCTTCTACATATTCTTCTTCTTTTTCTATTAGCTTTTCTTAATTTTACTTAAATTTAATTTCGTTTTGTTTTTATTGGTTGTTGTTGTTGTTGTTGTTGAATGCAGTCATTTTTTTTTTATATGTTTTCTTGAAAGTAAGATCCTCAACGGTACAGCGGCCCCTTTTATAAAGTCAATTGCGGTATTAGAAAATTACATCTGGAATGGTGGAGAAACATAAAGAAGCAAAGAAAAGGAAACATTAATGATTGCAATACAAATACAAATACAATTTATAATATACATTTTGATGAAGAGAATATTCAATAAATAATTTCGTCCGTCTGTCCACTTTTATAAAACGTAGCACAATTTCACAAAATACAAACAATTGTAAATGGATATAACACAGCATGAATGCACTAAAGCCATGTTTAGAGAGAAAGCAATTAGAATTATATAATAGCCACGCCCACAATTTAATAAAAATGCTTCAATTTTTCATTCCATCTATAAGAGATGGAGGGGGGGGGGGTGTACTAAGTTAAATCTCTGTTAGTGAAGGAGGCCTCAGGTACTCTATAAAATGAATCCAGATATGTTCGTTCATTAACGTTTCTATTCTTTTCATTTCGCTAAATTTTGAGACCTTAAGCTGACATTTTATACAAAAATTTTTAGTTTACTAAACGCAGTTTGCTAAATCTGGGTAAAATCGGTTAAGGACGACACCCACAATCGACAAAATCTATCTACTGACCTTATAAAATAATATTTTATTATAAATTAAAATTAGAACATTCTTGGATGAGCCAAATAATGGGCACAGTCGGATAACAGACTCTTTATAAGGCGCATCAATCAAATATCTATCACACCCATTTGTATAAAGATGTCTTATGTAAAAGTACTTCAGATTTGGCTTTCTTGCTCCTCTTGGTCTATCTATGGATCTATTTTAGAATCTATGTTTTTATTTATTTGTTGAAACCAAATCCATCGCTGTTTTCAAAAGTAGACGGCTTCAAAATTATGCTAAATTATTTTTTTATTGCATAATTACAAACATCATAAGAAATCATTTTTTGTTTATTTATTTTGTGGGGTTGATGAGATGATGATGATAATGAATAATGGCCAGCAATAGAAAATATCACAAATTATAAATACATACAAATATTTAATGTACACACACATATACAATATAAACATGATGAGGATGATGGTGATGATGATGATGAACAGATTAAGCAAACAGGCAAGCAAAGCAAGACAGAGGCAGACAAGCAGCACGAAATTATGACAGCAATAAAGCGGTTTTGTTTTTTCTTTCTTTCTTTTTTTTTTTTTGTATTTAACAACATTCAAATGTTCGTTTAAGATTTTGCAAAAAGTAGTACATTTACGTATTGGAAAATAAAATGAAATAAATAATTGTTGTAACAAGAAGAAGAACACTAAGTGGCATGCAACAAATGGTTTTTCTTTTCTTTTTTTTTGTTTGAGCGGTCAATTAACCGTTCGTCTCTCTTTTTGAGTTTCGCAATAAAAATTAAAAAAAAAAAAACAAACAAACATTTGTAATAATTATAAAATTATTTATAAGCTAAAAAAATTGTAATTTGTGCTAAAATAATTTATAAAAAAAAAACAAGACGCCAATAATTGTTTTAAGAGATAGATAAAAAGTGTGTGATAAAAATCAACAGACAGAAGGTTAAAAAATGAGTTGAATTTTTCTCGGGAGTCAGTAATGACTCTCAAATAGAGAAAGAGAGAGAGAGAGAGAGAGAGACACGCACTCACCTCGCGAATACCTATTTGGGGCCAGCTGGATGCGCATACTGCGTATATGCCTCATCGGGTGATGCAGCAGTGCTAGCCTGTTCAGAATCTGTCATTGGCATTGTTGGAATAATTGTTGTTGTCGGTTGTGCATAATATGGATAACTTGGACTAATATACTGTAATGATGGAGAGAAATTCTAAAAAAAACATAAAAAAAAAACACAAGAAAAAACCAAAAAATCAAAATGAAAAATAAACAAAAATGAAACAAAAGTTTTCAATTTTATTTCTATTCATCACAAGTAAAAATAAGTTACAAGAATGTTATGAAGAATGGTCATAACAGAGGAGAAAGTCGCGTTTCATTAATGGGCCTTAATACGACTTTGCTTTAATGGATGTACGGACAAAAAAATATTCTTTTTTACAGAGATCCCAATTGAAGGTTTGGAGAAAGGGTGATTGGCCTCTGTTTGACCTTAAACATAAACTTTCAATTTAAGGTTAAGGAGAATTTGTCAATTTAATCATTTATTTACAATAGAAAATTTACATGTTTATGATTTTGTTGTTGTATAATATAAAATTTGTGGTGTTGGTGAAAAGATGGGGACAGAGTACTTACAGAGTTGCCAACCTGCAATGTGGTTAATTGTGGCATCATAGCTCCGTAAGGTACGGCGGTATCACCACTAACCATCATCGATATACCGCGTGGTTGCACCTGACTGATCGTGTCTGGCTTGTACGAGGCGACACCCAATTGCGGAGCCGCTGCCATTGGCATATACTATAATTAATTGATATGAAATATGAAAAGAAATCACATTTTCCCCTAAAATGGAATGAAATGAAGGAAATTCTTCACTGTTTCACTTACTTGATCCTCCATTTGAGTGATGGGCTGTGTCATCATATAACCGGGTATCCATTGCGAACTAGCCATTGGATAGCTGCCCACCTGGGGAGCACCAAAGCGTGAATATGGCACACCGATGGGTGTGCCAACATTAACACCCACACCATTCTGCTGCATAACCGTTGGATCATAAGCGACCGGTATACCTTCGGTCGATACATCACGCCACGTCCGCCCTCCCTGATCCGGGGCTTTAAATAGATTCTTCTTCTTGGGACCACCATCAGCAAACTTGACCAGCAATTGATCTTTGGCACCGGGTATTGTATTGCCATTAAAAATTTGTATAATTTGTTCACACTTTTCACGACTTTCCATGCGAGCAAAACCAACCCCTGTGCAACCGCAACACATTCATGAAACATTAATTACTTAACAATTTAATTTTTGCCTTACATACCCTTTGAATTCATTTGTGTATCTCTTAGAATACGCGTTGACACCACTTGACCATATTTGGACAGCATGGTTTCCAAGTCAGTTTCTTTAAAATTTGGCGGCAAATTTGCTATATACAAATTTGTAGGATCCTGTTCTTGTTGCTGTTGTTGTTGTGTTATGTGGTCGGTTGACAGTTGGCAATTGGCATCCAGAATACAGGTGTTGTGATAAGTGTAATGAAAATAAAGAGATTTTTTTCGTATGTATTGTGTTTGGGTTTTTGAGGGTTTTTAAAAACAAAATATTTGTAGTTTGTTTGTTTGTTTGTAGATTGAATTTGGCCGCCATATAAAATAAACATAAAAGAAATCATATACCAAAGACCGAAAAAGCACACGATGCAATAAAAATGTTGGGTTAGAGTAATGAATGGATGCGTTGTTGATGTTAACATAAGTGTAGGATGTTTGTGTGTTGGTTACACCCATAAACAGAGAAAAAAAGAAATGAAATAGTGACGTTGTCCCGAAGACGCATAATTAAAATACATACAAAATAGAAAAAAGATTCAGTTCCATAATTAGTCATAAGTATAAAATTCATTTATTTAGAAAAGTTAAACATTTGTCAAGTGTATGATGGAGTACCTAGATGTAGTAGCACTTATGTGTTATGCATAATGCACTTCTTAACTATAATATATCAACTTAGTTTATAACATAGAAAACATTGAAGGATTCACAGGTGTTGAGGGTCAAAAATTATTTCCTTTAGCTTTAAACTTTAAGTAATAAAAGAAAATTTGACTTGTAAAAAATCTGCAGGGTGCAAGTTAGATATATGGTTACGCCCTCCAATCAGATTCTACGCCACATAACATATAAAAAAAACCGTCTTCAGTGTGGATTTGCAAGTTGTTACGTAATACTAACACTATTACGGGGTGTACCTACCACGCCCACTGTTTGTATTTAGAAGAGTGTTTAAGAAATTTAGTTTTTTTTACTTGTTTTCTTATAGTTTCAGTTAATTTTAAAAAGTGTGACTCAACATATGTGTCACGCGGCAGTTAACATGTTAAGTAGGTACAATCTATATTTCTAGTGGTTTCAGTTAATTTTAAAAAATGTGACTCAACATATGTGTCACATGGCAGTTAAGTTATGTTAAGTACAACCTAAGTACAATCCTTCAAAATTTTGTTTATAATTTTTAATATATATATAACATATGTACATACATAAGTGTTTTGTAAATTAAGGTTAAACATATAAAAAAAAGAGTTTTTTAAATTGCTTTCATTAGTAGTTGTAGTTGTAGTTGTAGTAGAAGTGTAGGAACGAATACAACTTAATAAAAAAAAAAGTTTAAAACACCTGAATAATGAATTTATGACAGGTTCCTCACGGTATACGCACACACACAAAATGAAATAATTTTTAAAATACTTAAACTTGTAGTTTTTACAAATAAGTAGCGTATGTATGTACGTGTTTTTTTATCATCATTTATACAAAATACAAAAAATACATATGTGTGTGTGAAAAGTGTATAATGAGTGTTGGCAAAAGATAAGTACTTAACGGTAATTACATTAAAATAAATACCTAAAGTTCAGTACTATGAAAATACCACACACCACAATACTTACATTTGTTACATACCCTATACACACACATATATATATATACATATGGAGAAGAGTGTAAAAATATGATTTATACCTTTCGCGTTTGTAGCCAAGAGTGTGTATAACATATTCTATATATTATTTATATTTGTATGCATTACACACGTAATGAAAGAGAATGTTTTGTTGCACATACACGCACTCATACAAGTAGTTGTTACAACCGTAACCTTAAGGGTTAAACTGTGTTTGTTGGGTTGCGTGTTTATGAGTTGGCTTATAAATAAAAATGAAGAGTGTAGTTTGACACGACACTTATATGACATGATCGTGACATTGTTTTTGTTTTAATTCTTGTTTAACATTATAATTTTCTTGTTATTTTAAATACAACGCAACACACACACACAAACACGCATATACACAACATTGTATGTAATTATTTATATAATGTTGTTGTATTGTAGCAGTACACACTTGTTATTATCATTTAATATGAATACAAAATCAAAAAAAAAAAATTGTTGTGAGAAAAATTCATAATTAGTCACATATGTGAGTGTGTGTAATTATATTATGATTTCATATTATTATTACAATAGAAAAAAAAAGGCCGGCTCAAAAGTAGCGTTAGGTTAACACAATGACCAGGAGTAAGAAAGTAAGTGTGAAAGAGAAGAAAAATACATCCATTATTATGTATTCAGTTATAAGTTGAAATGAATGGAAGTAGGAACAAATCAAGGGGTCGTTTATAAACACTACCGTAACGGTTACTTCAAAAGGGAGGCGTATATGGACAGTTAAAAACATTTACAATTTAATAAAGTTTTACTTTTTTTACGAACTATTAAAATATATAATTCAAATACATTTATTGTTGGGATAATGTTATGAACTACTAGAAGCGCTACCAAGTAACAACTAAAAAAACTAAATTTGGCTTAGGGGTCAATTCTTAAATACCATCCACATCTACTTACAAGCAGTAGGCATGGCAGGTACATGATTATGTCCTCTAATAGTGATTATATGCCACGCCCACCGATGTGTTTTATGTAGTACTTAAGATTTGTTTTAAGCCAAATTTAGTTTTCTTACTTGTTTAAACTTATTCATCATTTGTGAATAATTTTTTATTTTATTGTATATATTTTTTGTATAATTATTTTTTTCACAATAAAAAAGTTTAATTTGCAAAATTTCTTTAATTCTTGATTTAAATTTTTTATACCAAAATGAGATAAAAAAAAATTGTTTCGATATCGATTCGATAGAGATGAAAAATTATTTTAATATTTTGGATTTAAAGTAAAGGCTACTACGGTACCTCATTAATAAAAGCTAAATTACGAAAATAATTTTTAATAATAAATCATGTCTCCACTACCGTGTCTATACGAACCATTTATTATGTATTTGTAAGAAAAAAAAAAATATTGCAATATTTGGCTAAGATCCAAACTGGGTTATATTTTACAATTCTATATAATCTGTGGTCTATTTTTTAACTATCAAAATGTATATTTTACTTCGGAGGTCTTTGTAGGGCGTAAAATGTTTTGAAAGTTGTAGTCATGCCTGTTAATAAATTCCTTTTAAAACATTAATTTTGTTGTTGTTTGTTTTATATTGAAATTTATTGTGATGGATATAATTTATTCCATTAATGTATTTTTTAAACATTTGTATTGTTTGTAAAGATCGTATTTTCTACAAACTGAAGCATTGAATTTTTTATATATTAGGATGTACAGACATATTTAGGAATAAATTCAATATTTACATAAAAAAAAGTGTAAAAAAATTATGATTTTTATATAAAATTAAGTAAAGAATAAAAGGTGTAGCTTTTTAATACCCTTCACACAAGATGGAACGTATGCAAAGTTAGTCATGACGTTTGCAACACCCAAAAGAAGGCGTCAAATAATCTACAAAGTTCTTGATCAGCATCAAAAACTGAATCGATCTAGACATGTATGTCCGTGGGTCTGTCTGTCTGTTGTTGGCATTCTTGCGGGCGTAAATTTTATGATATTGAGCTGAAATTTGTAAACACCTATTTAAAATGGACAAAATTAGTCAAAAGCCACGCCCACAATTGACAAAAAATACACTTATCTGCCACAAAAATTGAGCTGGAAATTTGTCAAACATTTCCATAATTATTTCATCCATTGATGTACCAAAAATAGTCGTAATCGAATTACAGACATGCCCAAAATTAACAAAAAACCATTTACAGAGACTTGACATCAAGCTGATAAGTAAGGCGAACACTTTGACCGTGAAGGATATTTACGATTTGGCTTTAGTCAAATTTAGTTTTCTTACTTTTTATTTACAATCACCACTACTCTAATACAAAAAAAAATTCAAGTATTTATTTGATTACAATTGAGACAAATCCCACGTTACTGCTAAATGATTTTTATTTGTGTATAAGTCTATAATGTATACACTAATGTTTTATCATCATTACTATAATAGTTCCCACTATTACTAGAAATACTTAATTAAATGAACAATTACTCAATAAATTATTTATACAATATATTAAAACGATAACTATCTATTTATACACTATGTGGTAAAAGTACTTACTTAGAACAACATGTAGAACAATACATAATAGAAAAATGTATAAAAAAATAATTATAAATTACAGTTAATGATAAATGGAAAATTTACTCTTACGTATAACTATATAAAAAAAAAAATATTATTTAACTAGTTAACCATTTATAATGGAAGAAAAACTAATAAAACATTACTAATAAATTGTATGATACGTGAATATTTTATTATAATATTATTTTTAAACAATAATAAATCATTTCTAATCTAATAATAAACAAGTGAAAATGTTATAGTTATATATAGATACCCTACACCACTTAGTTGCTTCTTCAGTTGTATCAGAAAATGCGAGGTATTGTCATATAAGTCACGAGTCTTATGGAGAGAGGTTCTAAAAGTAGTCTAATCGTATCCAAATTAAGCTTGGTTAATTATTATGCCTATTATTCTAAAAATGTGGTCAGAAAATATTAAGAATTGAGAATTTTTGCCATATAAAGTACCCTTACATGGGTAGGGTCCACTTTCAATAGCATTCTCTTTGAAGCCGAAGCATGTTTTAGTACCAAATTTTATAGAAATGTCCTCAAAAAGGCGATTCTAAACACAGACAGGCTAGCATGGCTAAACCAAGTTAGAAAAAGATTTTGAATTGTTTATTTTAATTGAATTAGATTGTGGCGTTTACCGCCTTTGCCACTAGTGGCGTAGGGTATAATAAGAAAACAATAAAATTTATATTGTAAAAATCTATGTTTTGTGTTAAAAATTGTTTATATTCTAATTAAGGAGGAGAAAGTAAAAGTAGGAGAAGTAGACAGAATTTTTCTATACACTACCTATGGTAGGAAGCGAAGAGAAATGATTGGAATCAGGAAGATTTTAGAAACATTAAAATCAATAAATCTAAAACGAAATTAATTGTTACATAAACAAAGTTTCCCAGAATTAAATAAATTTAGTAAAAAATAATAAATAACACACATAATAATAAAATAGAATAAATTATACAAACGATTATTTAATATTATTATTCATTATTTGATTTTCTAACAAAACCCTATTAAAGCTAACCTTGGCTTAAATTTACTTTTCACAAAATGATTAAGTAATAATTGGCTTAGGCCAGATCTGAATATTTTTAAAGAAATTTTAGGCAGGCTGCAATTTTTGCCAATTTTTTAAAGGCATATCAATTGAAAATCTTAAATATTAGAATTTTCAATTTGATTTCAAGGACTTCTGTTACATCTGCAAGGTTTAAAATCAATTTTGAAATTATAAACTTGCGAGAAGACATACGGACGAGCAGGCATGACAAAACTGATTTCAAAGGGATCAAGTATATAAATACTTTATGGAGTATGTATCTCATAGCTCCTTCTAAATATTACAAAGTAAATTGTCCTACGAATGTCTTGACATGTTTTTAAAAGTTAGGGCTTAAATAGACTTCAGGAGATATTCTAATATAGCATTCTATTCCCTCCTAAAAGACAGAGCACTCTCTAATCAGTATGGACCACATTTACTTTCTTGACGTTCGCCCCTCGTTTAGATTATAATTGTGGTATAAAAAATGGACATATGTCCATTGATCCGGTAAAGCAAGAGGAAGAAAGTAAAACGAGGATATCACCTATTGTATTTTATGTCTATGTTCTTTTTTTCCACTTGTTTATCGTTTATATTTAACTAATATTGAAAACTAGAACTCATAAAAAATAAATTATTTATAGATTATTAAAAAAAAAAAAAACACAAAAAAGACAACAACTCAGTTTGATAAAGAAAAAAAAAACAAGACACAATGATGGATCGATTTGATTAGTTAGTTAGTTAGAGAATGAATTTGAGAAATGAAATTGAGAAAGTGGGAAAGTAGGATGGGGGGAGTGTGAGTATTACTTGCATGCAAACAAACGTACAATGGCCGGCCTATGTAGTACCCAAACACCCACTTTGGCCATTTGAGCTTGAACGCCCTTTGCCTGTAATCCCTTGACGGCACCCTCAGCATATGCGGGACACTCAAAGTCGACAAAACCATAGCCTAAAATATAATATGACAAAAACGGTAGAGGAATAGAATAGAAAACAAATCAATTAATCATTTTTAATGTAAAACAATAAAACAATAATAATAACAATAAACATTTATATGTAAACAGGCAAGCATCAACATTTCAATACTATTTAAATATTTTATATAATTTTTTTTTTAAATATTTTTTTATTTTATTTTTAAATCTTACTATACTAAATTGGTGCAGTGTGAATGATTTATAAATTAAAGAAAAAAAAACATATTTATATAATAATTTTTCTTATAATTGGTTTTTCTTAGAATTTGTTACAAGTAGAAAAATGTGTTGAAACCATAACATGAGTTTGAAACATAAAAATAGACATTTATTTACAATTCCTTCAATTAACACAATTTAAATTTAGTTTTCTGTTCTTATTCGAATAAAAAAAAAACACAACAACAACTAAAATTATTCATAAAAGATGAAAGTATGGTGAAAAGAAAAAATACCTTTACATTTATTGGTTGTTTTGTCTAAAATGGCTTTAGTTGATATAATTGTTCCATACCTGCAATGGAGATACAAAAACATAGAGAAAGATATGATAAAATCAAAATCAAATTATATTAAATTATTAAAAAAATAATATGAAAACCTGAAAGCAGTCCTTGCTTGAATGTTAGCTTTGTGGAGTTCCCGCTGTACTGTTTTTGTCGAAACTCACTCAAGTGAGTTCTGTTGTCACTTCTTTTTAAGATTCGTCGGTCTCTGTCAGTTACCTTTGAATTTCGCTAACTATTCCTCTTTGCCGATCATGTTTTACCATGATTTGCGTATAATGTCATTACCGGGGATACTATCGTTCGTGACGCGTTTTCGCGTGTCATTCAGCCAATGTCAAGATTAAGTCCCCATTTTCAATAAAAACTACTCCACCAAGTCCACATATAATCTACGTTTATAGCAAGATTTCATTTCAAATTTCATAAGGACAAACAGACATACAGATATGTTTAAATCTTTTTAGAAGAAGCTTTCAAGAAAAAAGAATAAATGCTGTAATGACAGACACTAATAAATGAAATGAATAACAATCACTTACTGTGCACACATAGTAACTAAATCTTTATCAGTGGTGCCTTGCTGTAGGCCGCGTATATATAAATTAGTTTTTGACAATTGTTCGCCATGTTGATTTTGTGTTGTACCGTTATTAGGACCCATTGTTAAATTTGTATTGGTATTACTTAGACTAGTGCTAATTGTGCCACTTTGGGATCCAGTATTCGAGGAACTGCTCGAATTTGTATTACTAGGTGAGGCGGCTGTCGGTACCCGTTGACCGTACTACAATAAACATTAAAACAAAATATTTTATTAATTAAAATTAAGAGATTATATATTAAAATAAATTTAATTTATATATTTTAAATAATGTCTTTCTTTCCCCAATCGATTCTTATTAGTTCAAATAGGGCTGACGATTTATAATAACTTAAATTATAGGGAAAAAACCTTTCCTTTAAGATAGTTGGAAAGGACTTTTCCTTTATCCTATCTCAACAGAGCGGTAAAGTATCTTAAAATTGGTGAAAACTTTGTAGAGCATTAGTTAAGGAAAGTATACTTGGCTTAGCAACTTAGCAATCATAAAATGATTGAGGCCAAAACATAATATTCGCGAAGATCGTTGAGCGTAAACTTGGTTAAAAATGAAACCTTTGAATTGGATTTCTACAGGGGAAGGAATACATTGCAGCAGATTTTGCTTGAGGTGCTAATCTCTGTATGATTTAAAGCTCTCAACTTTAATATACTCGTATGTATGTCATGGCTCATGGGTGTATGTAAAGAAAAATTTGTACCTGAAATATTTTGAAAATTGTATTTTTTTTACAAATAATTTTTTTTTATTTTTTTCATATCATTATAAAGTTTAAACGAATAGTTTTTTGGGTTGATATTAAATGTATCCCACAACCAGTTATTGTTAGATTGCAATTTTATTTAATTTTTTGTTTTGTTTTTTGTTTTTTGCTACGGAGAGCATTTGCCGTGTGCCGAGATTAAGTGAGAGTCAATTTATATCATGTTTTTGGTAGGCTTTGCATTGTTTTTGGCTTAAGCGTTGTGTACATGGGTGTGTAGTATGAAACCCGTAATGTGGTGAATTATGAATTTATGGCACACTCATGCCGGCTTTTTGTTATTATTTTCATTTTGGCTACAATTCTGTTGTAATTGTTGTTGTTTTGACTAGTTGCCAACAAAACTTTGTAAACGGTTATATTTGTTATTGCCATGTAATACGCAAGCATTGTTGTGTTGGAGAATTTTATTTAATTTTTTTTTTGGTTTTTTTGTTTTTTTGTTGGGAGCTGAAATTTTTCACATTTATTGAAATTTAAATTTTTATTACAATACCAACAAACATTTGCAATTAAATGAATTTATTATTGTATTGTATTATTTCGTATGTATGTACAACATAATGTCAGAAAAAAAAAAAATAAAAAAAAAAAAAAGATTTAATCAAATGTAGGAAACATTTGTTGTTTATGTTGGTGCCATATTGTTTTGGAGTTTTGGAGTTATATTGTTACATATATATTGTGTTTTTGTTTTTGTTTTTGTTTTTTTTTTGGGGGAAAGGAAATTAAATTTACCTGAAAATCGATGAACTTTTATGAAAATGTCAATTTGTGTGTAATGAATAAAAAAGTTTAAATAAAAACGACAAAATATAAAATTTAAGGTATCTCCGGTACTTTATAAGTAATGCGGAAAATTTACTTAAAAAATTGTTTTTTTTTTTACACCCTTCACTCTAAATGGGGGGTATACTATGTTTGTCATTACGTTTGCCACACCCAGAAAAACATATCTAAACTCAGACTTAAATGATAATCAAAAATTTATATACTTTGTAGGGTGTCTGACACCTCCATCCACATGTATTTTGAAAGTAGTATAAATTTATAAATTCAAAAATATTGAAATTTGAAAAATTTATTTGTAAAATAACGATAGGAGTAGTTTTTTTTTATTGTAAAAATATATTTATTCTTAAAAATATCTTTTTTTTTTAAATATTTTAGGAAAAATAGACTTAGATTACTTTTACAAATAAACCGAAATAACAAAATATATATATACAAGTATAATATATATAAAATTTGAATAATCATGTAATTTTTTTTGTTGTTGCCAAATTATTGTTTTTTTATTGTTGTTGTTGCAAATTTTTTCTATTATAACAAATGTCAGACAAAATTTTGTAATTAAATCGTTTAATTATTTGTTTATGCAAATTCAAATGTTTTAACACACACACACACACACACATACAAATATATTATATAGTCACCAACAATTTATATATAAAATAATTTCAATTTAAATGTCTAACGTTCCATCCATTACTGGAAAATTTTCCTAAACGACAAAAAAATTAAAGGAAATAGTACAGAAACTTGTTCTCTGACAAATATGGTAAATTCTTTACCACAATAATAATAATAATAATAACAACAACAATAATAACAACTTTAGCTAAGTAAAGAAGAAAACAAAAGGAAATCCTTTTCGTTTATCAGGAATAGGATTAAAAACCTAAAACTCTTTGGTAAGTAATATGTAAAGAAGAATTTAATGTTATTTATGTTGTTGCTGTGTTTTCATATAGATATAAGGGGAAAGATGGACAGATAGAGAGATAGAGAGAGCAGCAGCAAAATTAAAGGAAACAGAGAGTTTTACGCAAATAATTTCCGCAATGTGTCTTTAATGTTGAATACATGTCATCCAAATAGTAACAACACAGCAGAGCAATAACAACAAAATTTAATATATTAATATGAGCTTTATTCTTAGTGTATAAACACACACACACACACACACAAACATAAAATAAAAGCAAACATATGACTACAGTTCTTTGTTTATATACTTAAAACATACACATGGATAACATATGCACGTGCATGTGTGTGTATGTATGTATATACAAGTATAATGCTTAAGCAAGTACAAGCATGTCGATGTTTACTAAAAATGTATTATTATGTCATGCCAGTCACTTATTCAGTCCGTCAGTCATTCCGGCAAGTTAGTGACTGCCTAACAGGCATGCGTCCGTGCATGCATATGTGTGCCTAACACATATTTTTGAATATGTATGTATATGTATGGATATGCGGAGAACTATGCCATAAGGGAAAACAAGTAAAGAAAGTGTTGGTTTTCTTCTTCTTCTTCTTCTTATTAATTTTTTTTTATATAAACGCATACACAAAATCTTATACATACTGTGTGTGTGTAAAGAATGTATTTAATTTTAATTTCCATAAGAAATGTTATGCATATGCACGCGCTTATATGTCTGAGTTGCGGTGGTTGATAATTTAATATAAATTCAAAACATGTTATCCGTACTAGGATACGTAAACGCACACCATAAAATATAATTCAACTTGAAAGACACTTGAATTGCTGCCACCACTACTACTACCATCACTGCTACTGCTGATACTGCTGCTAAGCGGTTTTTATAATATATATGAAAGCATCGTATCATCTCTCCCACTATACCATGTTGTTCTTGTTGTTGTTGTTGTATAAGTAAGTGGGAATGCATGTGGAAAATTAATAGCACTTGAGACGCGGTAGTAGTTAAAGTGTACTGCACTTTATAAGTTTTTTTTTTTTCTTTCTGTTTTTGTATAAGTAAAATGTAGCACTTGTATGTGTAATGATATATCAAATACATAATAAAAAGAAAAGCACTCTTCCACCCCCCCATACATACACATATTTATATGTATCATATATATATAGAGTGGGAGATAAATTTTTTCAACATGACTTAATTTCATTTCAATTTCAGTTTCATTTTAAGTAGTCGCTTGTGTACTTATGATTATTTAATATAAAACTTTCTTCTTTTTTTCGTGCCAATGTGGTATAATTAACAAATAGCAAAAACATTGATTGGGAACGAATATATATTTGGGATCTCAATAAGAGAGAGAAAGTGTCTACAAATCTTCTTCTTCAATTTAAGATGGAAATAAGAAAAAACAAAATTTGGCTTAAATACCCATTAAAAGTGGGCGGGGCAAATATCTTGTAACGCTTTTTATATATTAGTTACCAGCAGAATTCTGCCTCAAAGAGTTTTATTGTAAATTGTAGGCGTGTCCATTATTAAATACCGCCCATTTTTTTTATAAGCAAATGGAGATAATGATATATATGGTATGTGTACTAAAATTTAACTTAATAGCTTGTATTAAGGGCTTGGTTTAACCATGTCCGTCTGTCCGTCTGTCTATTCAGGTAAATTTGTGTGCAAGCTACAGTTTGAATTTTTGATAATATTTCGATAAAATTTGATACAAGAATATGCAAAGGCCCACAGAGGAGCCCTATTTAAAAAAAAACTAGGCTAAATCATTTTTAGAACCCCTACCCATATAAGTTCCTACTACAATGATAGTCTTTATATAATAAAAAATCGCAATTCTTACATAAAATTAAGTGAAGAATAGCTTTATATTTGCCTATGCCATATTTGGGCCCGATCGGACCATGTTTAGAACCCCTTCCCATATAAATATATTTGACGTATACATTTATTAAAAAACTGCTGCATAAAAATATAAATGTTTGTAAAATATTTCCTCTCTATTAAAAGATATTGAACCCGTAAGATCAATAAAAGATAAACGGACAGATCGATTTCCCTTACAGAAGCAGAAACTAATATATTTGTGCCCTTGATAGGAGAAAAAAGGAAAAAAAGCTTCTTAGTTAAGATGCATTATGGTCGAAAGTACGATTTACACTATTTTTGTCCATACGTCCAATATTGGAAATATTTGTTTTAAGCATATTTTATAGAAAATAAATCTTTTGTCCATACGTCCATGAATAGAAACATCGGTATAAATGGATATAAATATAACTTTAAGAATAGATTTTTAAAGAAATCTTATCAGTCACAATTTTTGCTTTTTTTACAACACACAATTCCCAGCAGAACATTAACATTTTCTTTTAATACATAACAAAAAAAAACAAAAAAAAAAGAAAAAGAAAAACTTGAAAAGCATATATAATGTATATATAAATCTATACATGCACACACATAGATTTTCATAGTAGACATAGAAAGTATTTTACAGGCATAAAAACTTGTTTACAGTGACATACTTTGACACATACCGTTGAAGCTTGAGTGGAGAAAAAGACAACCCAAGCCCTACGCTATATTGTATACACATTTGCATATATGTGTATGTATGCGTTCATGACAACAAGTAATGATAATAATCGTAAGCCTGATAATGATAATGATGATATTAATGGCACATGCTGCTTACTTTTCAATAATATGCATACATACGTATACATATATACCGTATATATACAGAATATCTATGTGTGGCATGTTTAGCTACAATATGGCTAAAACCAAATGTGTCATTATAATTTAACATTAAGAAAATTTTTTTTTTGTTGCCAAAAGTGGCAAACAGGGCACGTTAGTTAGTTTGTTAGTATTATATATTTATGTGTGATATTTATAAGTTGCTTAACATGCATATAAAACTTAAGTGTGCTTAGCATAATAGCTGATATTAACGATTAACTAATAAACACTCGAAGAGAAAAGAAATGGATTTAGAAACATTGATGTAGTTTGTTTCCTATGAGAATTTTCTATGAATCCACTACTACATAGAGGGATAGGTGGGAACGCCCCAGTCGATACTAAGTTTGTTTTTCTCTGCCACGTTTAAGCCATACTTACTATAAAATTGATACATAATACATATCCAATATTAGTTTAATGCCCTGGGCGGGATTGCACTGCAGGCATGATCACATTTTTCACAAAAATTATTTTTTGATATAAAATTCGATCTTTCAATTATTATATTTAATGCTTACTTTAATACTCGAGAGCATATGTTTGCATGCCACGCCCTTGTTTTATTTGTAAATTTTGAAAGTAATTTGTTTATAAAACTTCTAGGTAGTGCTCATGTTTTCATACTAAGTTTGTCATTCTTTTTGCGACACCTAAAAAGTGGCGAAACTGATCCAGCATCAAAAAATGAGTCAATCTAGATAAATGTGTCCAAGTGTCTGTTTGATTTTGGTGTTCTTATGGTCGTAAATTTTAAGACATTGAGCTGAAATTTTTCTTTAGACACTTTAAGTTTCTGCGCGTTATTTAAATGAGGTAAAGTTAGTCAAGAGCCACGCCTACAATAGATAAAAATCTTTTTTCTTATGTAACAATATACCTAAATTTGAAAATTTATAATTACGACATTTATTTATATGCAAAAATGGGCATGGTCAGGCAACAGACAATTTACAAAAAAACCAAACTCCACGTAAAACTCAATTTGCAAGCTGATATTTAATACGTACACTATTAGAGGGCGTAATCATATACCTACCACGCCCACTTGTTGTACGTAAATTTGAAGGGTATTTTAGATTAATTTCTTTCCTTCTCATATAAAATTTTTTACTAATTTAAAAAATTTAAACAACAAAAAATCATTAAATTTAAAATATTCCAAGTTTTGTATTCTAATTATACAATTAGAAAAAGAAATGTCATGTGCCTTTTAGAACAGTCTAACAAAACTAAGTTGTAATCTTAATTAAAGAAAGAAAAATTCTCACATTCTTTTTCCTCCTGCAAATTGATGGAAATTGACTTTTGTCAACTGGCCTTTTTTTTAAACATATATACATATTTGTACATGTTTGAGAAGCAGCCAACATTATGGTCATCATCATCATCATCATCATAATAATAATTATGGAAAATAATAAATAAAATGTCACAAAATAATGACACTTGTTGAATTGAAATTTCTCATAATGCAATTATTATAATTTTTTCTTTTTTCTTTTTTTTTGTTTCATTACTAAAATTCACATATACATACATGTGTTATGTTTCACAAATATGCAAATAAATTTATACACACATTCATACGTAAAAATATATACATTTGTATACAAATGATTGTGTGAGCATGAAATTGTTCACATAAAGAGCAACAACTCAACTGAACTGTCATGTAAATGTGCAATAAGAAGAACATGACAAATATGTAAAATAAAATAAAGACAAAAAAAGTACAATGAATAAAAAAAAAAAAAATTTAAAAAGAATTGCAATAATTTAAATGTAAATTATTATAATTTATGGGATTTTGTTGAAGTGAAAAATTGAATTGAATTTTCTTGTTACAACAAATGCTTGATATTAAAAATAACAACAAAATTAAATAATGAAATTATTAAAAAAAAAAAAAGTGAAAATACTCTATAGTCAGTTTCACTCGACTATTTAATACCCTACATCACTTAGTTCCATAATAACTGCTGCAATCAGTTGAATTGTATCCGTAAATGCAAGTCATTGTCATATAAAAGTTCCTTTGTGAAAAATTGTTATATAGTAAGGGGTTCTAAAAATAGTCCAATAAGGTTCAAAATGTCAATTATTAATTCCATACTCAAAAATATTCATATTTGCGAAATTTTGTCATATAACGATTTATTAGAAACTAGAACATTGTATGGGAAGGGTTTCTAAAAATGGATCAATTTTCAATACTGATCGTTCTTGGCTTAAAGGACATTTTTATGTCAATTTTCATAAAAAAAATATTAACAATATCAACCTGTAGGTTGATTACAAGGTTTACATGGACGGATAGACGGACTTGGTTAAATCGATAAAGATTTTGATACTGTTTCCATCGCTATAATTAAAATAAAATCCATGCAAATGCAGTGTAGGTATCCTTTTATCACTTTAATGGTGTAGA
This sequence comes from Ornithomya fringillina, assembly GCA_963978525.1. Taxonomy (NCBI): domain Eukaryota; kingdom Metazoa; phylum Arthropoda; class Insecta; order Diptera; family Hippoboscidae; genus Ornithomya; species Ornithomya fringillina. The sequence continues at coordinate 3,292,122 of OZ021692.1, read as the reverse complement.
GGATTAAAATTTCTTAAAAAATTTATTTTATTTTTAAAACAATTTTTATTTATATTGTGAAGTGTGGTGTGATGCTAATCATCATCATATTATATTCATGAAACCCCTTGATATTTATTATTAAAGTTATTAAATTGCTGCCTTGAGGTGGCAGCAATTTTTAGATTTTTAAGGAATGTGCTTGCTGCCTTATCTTTGTAACTCTGCTCACTTCTCTCTTTTCTGTTATCACAAACAAGTATTTGGATTTTTTTTTCTTTTTTGATTTTTTTATGCACACACTTTATATGAAGTATGAAAACATACAACAACAACAACAACAACATATAAAATGTAGTCATTAAGTAAGTGCGTTTGCCGTCAGTCATTGCGTCAATCGTTCGCATACACATTTTTTTGCATATAAATCATTTTATTTTTGTTTAATAATAACTGGATCTTGGGTCTGGTTGTTTTTCATACTCTCTACTCTTCTTGTGTATAAAACTTCATAGTAAGAACTCAACTTGATGTAGTGTTGTGTTTTTATACTCAATAGTATAAGATGGAGAGTAAGTAAGTTTATCATTCCGTTTACAACAACCAGGAGAAGGCGTCAGAGACCATATTAAGAATATATTTTTTTGATCAGCATCAAAAACTGAGTCGATCTAGACATATATGTCCGTGCGTCCGTCTGTTTTTGGTCGCACATGTTGAGATATTGAACTAAAATGTCCAAAATCATTCACAAGCCATGCCCACAATTGACAAAAATCAATTTATCTGCACAACAAAAATTGACGTAAGGACTTGAAAACCTCCCTTATCCTCTCCATCTTGTTATTAATATCATATTTGATAATTAGATGCTTGAAGAGAGTGAGAAACGGAAACGAAAAATGTAACAAAAATTGACGCAACAAAAAGCCATAGATTAAATGTAAATATATATTAATTAAAATATTCAGATACTGGTACACAACAACAACAACGTATACAACTACGCACACACTCTTACACAAATGGACACAATCTATTACAATGTTACTGATAAATATCCATAAAGTTACATTAAAAAAAAAAAAATGACAAAAAAAAACAAAAACAAAAACAAAATCACCATCAGTTATGCAGCAGTAGTAAATGTAAATGTAAATGCAAATGATAACGTAAACAAGAAAATCAAGTTGTAAGAGGCAAAGGACAGACAGTGACACACAGACGACAGCAGGGGTCAGAAATATACTAAAATAAGGGTAAAGATTAAATATTCCCCTATTTTTATCAATACTAGTAAAGATTTATATACATGTAAATAATATGGTCTAGGATATTTAATTTATACCCTACATAACTAAAGATTATGAGGCTTTTATTATATCGATCGATTCATATGTGCGCCTGTATGTCTTTTACGGTATTTATTGGTCGGCCTTTATTATCATTACCGTAAATGATACATTTCCAACTGATTACATTTATTTAATTCTTCTACTTAATGTTAATTAACGCTATAAGTACAATAAGTGCTTTAAGGAGGAGTTGGTAACTGACTGACTGGACTGCTCGCTTCTATTCTGCTGTGTTTCTGATACATTTCACCAATAATTAAATGTTTATGGCAGTTGTTGTACAGGTAGTTAAGGTAGTCTTATGAATTATTAACATGCAGGTATGTATTGTGCATAAAAGGTAGTCGTTGAACACTATTATAATGGGGTTCTTGTTTCTGTTGTTGTTAAACGTAATGAAATGTACGATTTATATGTGAAAACGTGCAAACTAGTAAATTACAATGAAAGTAAACAAGAATATTGACAACATGAATTATAAAAACAACAACAACAACAACAACAATAACTATTGATATAGAAATGGACATGCATCTATATTTGATGTGCATTGTATAGTATATGTATGTGTGTAGAATTTGTTTGAATGTGTTAAATACTAGGGCGAGTATAATAAATGGTCAGAGACACCATGATGACACATACATGATATATGGATGTGTATGGTATGTATGTAGGTATGTCTACATATTTGCCTATTCAAATAAATACAATGCATACATAAATGAATGAATGAATGAATGAATGAATGAGTGAATGACTGCATGAACAAAAGACTGTACGAGTGAGTATATGACTGAATGACTGACTGAATGCTCCATATAGTGTGAAATATTTACACATCCATTACACACACAACAGTTAAACACACCCCAGACACTCTTAATAATTACTATATTTATTAAAAGTATGTGCCTATATGTTGCATCCACGAATTATGCGTGTCTGTCAATAAATTACACTACAATACTGCACTAGAATACCTCTGAGAAGCTTAGATATTATCACTCTTAAGAATACAACAATAATAATATAATTTATGCCCGAAAAGGAAGTAGTTATCATGTATTAAAATTTTGAAGATGATTTAGTCAATTTTGTCTGTACGTCCAATAACATTGTCCATACGTCCATGTTACATTATTAAAACATATCACAAATATAAAATTTTGTAACATTAAGTAAAAATATTTGTCAGGTGGACTTATATATGTATTATGGAATATATTCTGCCGATTTTCTGTCAGGGCTTTATGTAAGAACTGAATCACAGTACATGAACTGTACTCACTGCCCTTAATCGCTAAATGATTATTAGTTATTATTTCCATAGTAATTTTGCTAATTGTAACAATGTAATTTTAATTAGTTAAGTATATGTATTTAATATTCAGTAAAATAAATAAATAATAAATATTATAGTTACTATACTATTGTAAAAAGAACACAACTAATCAAGCAGACTAAATAGTCATCATAATAAAACATATTTTATGACACAGAGTAATATTTATAAATTGTAGGCGTGGTTTGATTTTTTTATAACATTTTCAACGCTTGTAGCTCTCCTGGCGAAAAAAAAAAAATTCAAACCTTACAATGATCTTGAGTATGCAAGCTAGAGACTTATAGTTTTTGTGGGCGTGGCTGATTCTGTATTGGACATACACACTAAAATCTTTTAAATAAGACTAATAAAGAAGTCATGCTTTTGGTTTTTTTAAATAAAAGGGGCGTGTCCTCTTTATAATATTCTAATATCAACTGGCTGTCAATGTTTCTGTCCAATTGGATATTTTCAAATCGGACTAATAGATGGACAGACAGACAGATATATTAAAAATATAGTTCTAGTTTACTTCAATACTTTTGTTGATTGCAACTCGAATGATAAAATTCAGCATACTCTCGACCCATATAAAGGCATATAAAATAAAAGAAAATCTATGAGGGCTGTTATAATTTTTGTTTTTAGCGGAAGTAACACTTGTGTGCGTACAATTAAATATTATAACACTAACATGTATGTACATACATATACATGAATGCTGATGGTGTGAACATAAGCATTTATTTGCATTGCATTAAACGGGGAACCTTTCTGTCCATTTAAAGCACTGTTTGTCCACGCTAAAAAAAAAAATTTTTGTATTTTTGAAAGCAAACATTTCAAGCACCCATATATAAACATATGTATGTGTTTGTGTATACAATTGTTATCAATATGTGGGTATTTAGATTTATTATGTGACCATAAAATCGACGTCATCTCTATACGCGCTTAAGCACTATTGTGTGTAAACTAGTGGAGACTATAAATATTTATATTGTAGAATTACGGTATAATTACAGTTATACGTTAAATATACATGCCACCATAATTGAAAACCAAATCATAAAAAAAAAGTGCATTTTTATTTATCTGTGTAGCCCCTGACACCTCCTGCTCTTTCTCAATTTCACCCTATCTCACTCTCTCTCTCTCTCTCTCGCACATGTAGTTTTGAAGCCTTTACAATAATCTGTACGTATGAGTGCATACTCATAAATTTTATAGCACACAAAAACACCAACACAACTATATTTTTAAATAACAATAACAATGCATCCATACATACATACATACATGCAGGCATGCAAAATAATGAAGAGAAGAGAAACCTCATCTATGCTTAAGCTTAAAATATTTATGGTAATGTTGTGTGCCATATATTGTCTATGTGTGTATATAAACTAGATATGTACGCTCAAAACAATTCAATACGCGTATAAATGCAACATTTTATTAAAACGCACATTCATCTACATACATAAGTATACGGACATAAAGAAAAAAAAAGAAATGAACAATATACAGCCACTGCCACTGCCACTGCCACAGGCACAGGCACAGCCCCTATAACAGCACGGTGAAAGAGAATGAAAATAAAAGAAATATTGCCTGCATTGCCTTGTAGAGCATATATGAGCATAAATACAGAAGTAGCAGCAGAAGTGAGGAAATGCGTATATGTATAAAAATACGCATTGAATTTGCAATTATCATACGCCCAACTACACAAACATATGACACAATACAATACAATAGATACTTTCTTGCGAAGTTATTACATACACACACGCACACACACACACACACATAACTATAAATATAAACAGCTTTGTACTATTTATGCTTTCAATAAGACTTTGGATATGTTCACACTTTCATGCTACAATATATTGACGCACGCATATTGTCATTGCTTTAATGGAGTTGAAAAAAAAAAAAAAATGTATCTTTCTTTGAATATCAAGCAATATGTGTATGGTTATGAAGATAACATACCAACCTATTAATGTTTAAATAAACGCCCATAGTTTACACACGCACACCCACACTTTTACAATAGAAAAATAATCACTCTAAACGCTAATATAAAAATTGAATAAATAAAAAGAATGCTTAAATAAGTTAAAGAGCAAAACAGAGAGTTTAGATTTAGGCCAAATCTTAAGTACTCACACGATGGCTGCAAAGAAATTTTATGGGAGATATTCTAAAATTATCGTTCGTGTAATAATGTATATAAATATTGAGATGATATTAACAACAATCTCAGTTTATAAAGAGTTACAGATTATTTAAAATTAACAAGTTCAGACGATAGACACGCCCACTTTTGACAAAACTAATGCTAATAATATTAATGGATTTAAAGGAAATTTCAGGTATTCTTTACACATAACTAAACAAAGATTATTGTGAACCATGTATCATTAGGGTCAAAATATGCATCCAAATGTGTTTTAAGGCTTGTTTTTAAACAATTGCGCCCATTTTCAATTATATTATATAATTAAAATACTTGAGTTTAGTTTAATATACTACAAAACTATATATTTTTTACGGGGCATTAAAAATTTCAATTTTGTTTTTAGCGCGCCATAAAAAAAAGTTCATCACATCTGATCCGGGGGAGAATGTCACATTCGTTTGAAGTAAATGCTTTTTTAATTGTAAATAGTTTATAAGTAACGTGTAAGAAATCTTTAAAAGAGTGGGTGTGTTTAACTTCTAATACCATCTAAATTATAATAATTCAGTCAAATTTTAAAACAATATTTTTCAATATCTGACGACTTTTTCACGCAAAACTTACATTGGACGGTCAGACTCAGCTAAATTGGTTTGATTTTGATGGTTATTATGAATACACATTTCTGAAGTAGACCTTTAAGCCCGATTATTAAATTAGATTTATTGCTTTCTGCCGTGAGCGGCTTCTAAACAAGACTCGTTTAGCACGGATTCATATTCATATAGAACGTAGCTACTAGATTAGAGCGAGTACACTGTACATACATATTTGATTGTTAAAGTCTCTAAAGATTCCTAATGGGCATTACAAATATTGTGATACAGTGAACATATCCGTAAACATATATAGGTACACTATCAAGGTGGTGAGTGTAATAAAGCAAGAAAAGAAAAAAAAATTAAAATATTTACTTACTCTCTTTAAAAGTAAAATGCCAAACGCTGCTCTCTTTTTATCTCTCTCTCTTTGTTTATAAATCACTCTTTCTGTTTCTGCTTACTTTTTATTGGAAACCTCTTTTTTATGCAATTAATTGAAATTATTTATTAGCAGCAGAGACTAACTCTAGCAAGAATTTTTCTCTTTCTCTTTGATTGTTGTAGGAAAAATATGATGATAAAGGCGACTGTAATACTTACTGCACAAATACGTTAAAAGCACAACAAAAAAAAAAAAAGAAAAAAAAAAAGAGAAAATTATAAAAAAAAAATTTTTTTTGAATGATTTTTTTTTTCGCTCGCACTACAGATACGAGAAGAATGTCTTTACCGTTCGTTTTTGTTTTCACCGTATGTCCGGTTAGATTTTTGTAAAAGTAAATTTTTATGTTTTCTTTTTGTGTTGTTGTTGTTATCGCTGTTTCACTGTGCGTTTTGCTATGTTGGCATCTTTAATGACTAATGTTGTTTAATATATATATTGTACAATATATAAACCGCATAAAAGGAGAACAATAATAATAATCACAACAACAAGAACCACAAAATATAGTTTTAAATACTAAAACGGGTTGTTAGCGCCTTACTTTTGAAGGTACAAACAATTGAAAAAAAAAAAAAAACTTTTTTTGTTTGGTTTGAATTCAATTGTTATTGTTGGTGTTGTTGCGGTTATTGTTGTTGTTGTTATATTTTTTTTTATATATATTTTTTTGTTACTATTTTAGTAACTGCTTGACATGTCTACCTTTCGTTAAGTACTTGACGTAGAAGAAGTACAAAAAAAAAAAAAAAAAAGGCACAAACTCACGGATTCATTTATATACTAGAACCGATTTAGGTAAACTTCTCAATTGTGGACGTCAGACGTCTCATTAAAATTTTCTTTTAAATTATTCATCCGCCAACAAAACGGATTGTATTAAAACACACAATCACCTATTATTTGCACACAAACACACACCACTTTACTGAGTTAATTATTTTTTTGCCACAAAAAAAAAAATGAAAAAACGTACACACAGAGTGCACTGTTTTTATTACTGCCAACGCGATACGCTCTCTTCTTCTAATAAATGCAAAAACAAAGACAGAGATGGCAAGATAGTAAAATTTTTAGCATTCATTGTTATTGTTATTTTATATTTGTTATAATGAAATTATAATCGCATATACACACACACACATACATACGTACTCACTCATACAAAGAAATCAGCAGCTATTGGGCAGCATTATAAAACAACAACACGAAAAAAAAAAAAAACAACCATATTTTGCCACATTTACAAAATTAATGAGCAGAAATATTTTCACAATTACTTATTTTTCAATTATTTAATATTTCTTACATGTGGTGGTTTGCGTATGCGTTTTTAATCACATAGTATAGATTATTCGATGATGACGTTATTCTCAAAGATATTGTAAAAGCATACACCAGCAATGAAACGAAACGTCAAGTAATTACACCAAAAAAAAAAAAAAAAAAAAAAAAATGGAGACGATGACGTTTTATCTTTTATTTACTTGTGACTATTTTTTACACACAACATACGTATACGTGGGGTATAAATACAAAATATATAAAATTGTATAAAACACCGTTAAGGTTGAGCTAGAGCGCACTGTATTTTTATTTTATTTTTATTTATTAATTTTTTTTTTTTGGTTAAATTAACACGAATGTTGTACTAGTACGGCCCTACTTGCTCATCAACTTGACAAAGACTGATAGTATTTGCAGGCACTAACTTACCCGTAGAACTTAAATAACAAATGCAAACACACAGTAAGACAGCGTGTGTGTGTGTATAAAAGAATGTGTATTTGTAGAAATAAAAATCAAGCAGCCGGTTTCAGTTGTAAGCCTGCATCTCACTCGGTGTGTATGTTTCTTTGTCTCTTTTTTGTGTTTCCTTTTTTTTTTTTTTTTTTTATTATTATAAAATTCTCTCTTTTTTATATGGTATGCGCACACTCATTGCTAATTATAGAGAATAGTTGTTTATTATTACTATTGTTATTACTCATCTAAATAAAACTCTTAGTTAGGTCTGAAGCCGGCAATTTTTATACCCTCCCTAATACAAGACGGCAGATACTATGTTTACTATAGCATTTCCAATGCTTAGAATCAAATGTCAGAGACTTTCTTAAAAATCTAAATTAATCCAAATATGTCCGTCCATGTAAAGATTGTTGGCACTGTCACTGTTGGATGGTAGCACGTATAAGTGAAAATGTTATATTCGGTCAAGCCACACCATTTACTACCCCACACCACTTAGTGTATGTGGTGGATATATAATAAAAGAGAGTAGAAAACTTTTCCTTCTTTTTATTCATATTTCTTATATTGCTCCACCTTTTCTCCTCAAATATAATTAATCAATTAATTTTGTATATAATGTGAGTTTTCTCCCTCCAGAGTAGAGTGAAAGGTATGCTAAGTTTATAATTTTGGTGGCATTTGATTATCATCAAAGTTTCTCTCTTTCTCACAATCTATTAAGTCCACTTGGGACCTTTTCGAAGTGCATCAAATCAGTTGACAGCCCCATCCCCACCCACCATTGACTAAAAAAATACTTAAGACTTTAAAAAGAAGAGCTTTGACTTTTAAAAATTTTAGATTTACGGATATATTGAATGTTTTGAACAGCCACACCCACAATTTACACAAAGATCTCATACCGTGGAAGTTTATCTTTAGGTTGAAATTTATCACAAGGTTGTTAATAGTTAAGAAGGAACGCTTTTGTATATAAGCCACGCCCATAATTAATTTATTTATATATATATATATATATATAGGGTGTGCCACATTCATATTGAACTTAATGTTTTTTTGTTGTTGTTGTTCTTTTTTAGGTTATTAATTTAGTGTGTACATGAGTGTGTGTGTTTTCTTCTGTTTATTTCTTACTTTTCCTAAATAGAGAGAAGAGAAATTTCTCTTGTTTTTTTTTGTTTTTTTTGTTTTTGTATATATTTATGACTGATATTTTCCTTTATATCCTATTTAGCGTAAACAAGTGTTTATTTGTTATTCTGTGTTTTTGTTGTTGACTGGTGAGTGGGGTGGTTTGACTGACTGCATAGCTCTTTGATAAAATTCTGCTTTAGTTCTAATACCATCTAATTAAAACACAAATTAACTGAATGAAGGGAAAATGTTCAAATTGAACAAACTAAACTACACATAACACCCTACACTGACACTGTTCAGAAATTTCGACAGAAAGAAAGGTACACTTAGTATAACCCTCATATTGTAGGGTGAGCGTTATAAACAGAGTTGTTTGTTTGACTGATGATTGAGTGGAGTTATTCACGTTGGCCTTGTACAACATACGTACTTTTGCAGTTTTCTACAAACACTTACAAGTGCACGTAACGAAGTATTGGCGAAAAGGTGCGGTAGTTATTTTATTTTATTACAAATTTCACATTTATTTAACATTTTAACATTTTAAAGATGAAAATAAAAAAATAAAAAAAAAATGTAGAAAACAAAACGCAACAATTTTTGCAATAAAGTTCGGATGGGACAACAATAAATGGCAGCCAAACAAGTTATCCAATCTAAACGACTATAACTCATAAAGCAAAAAGAAACAAAACAGTATTAGTTTGTAAAAAAATTGTGTGCATGTATTTCTAGATAGAAAAGATGGGTGTGTGTGTGGGGTGTTTCAATAACCCAAGACTAATGACTAAAATGTAATAATACTTGTAATCATCATCACCAGCATCAGCATCAGCATCATTGCTATTGTTATCAACTGATGACTAATAGAAAATTATAAACAAAAATTAAAGAAAAAGGTGTCTAAGCAGTACCACTTAATACCCTTACACCCTTAATACCCTACAGTTTTATATATAACAAAAACATTTATTATAGTATTTAACAATTTTTCGACAACGTTTCTTCAAAAAAATACATTTTCAACAAAGCCTCTACACCCTAGATCAACATGTTATCGTAATACATCTTAAAATAAACGGTGTCCCGTAGATGGTGCACAAAATTTACATGGACAAACGGACAGACAGACGGATATAGTTGATTGGTTTTAAATAGATCGAGACACCATCGCTAACACCAATTATTGTTATAACATATATACACATACATACACATGCATCAACAAGAAATATAACAATAATTACAACAACAATAATGACACCTTCACTAACACTAACACTAAAACAATCAACCCAACCAATAACAATAATAACAACAACAACAACAAAATTTGTTATTATTTTTATTATGATAAGCAGCGAGTATTAAAATAGAAAAAACATACCGACCTTAATACATATTTATATCAGAGAACTTCTATGTAAAATGTTTGTATAAACACGATAAAGAAAAAAAGATGAAAACTCTCTAATAACGTTATAGGATGATAATTTCCGAAAAAGTTGTCGGGATAGAAGAGAGAAGATTAACATCACAGTCACCATCTTTTAACCCAAAAAAATTTTGAAGTTTAAAGTTTTTTCAGAAAAATACTTTACACTAAGTTATAGGCGTGGCAAATCAATATCATCAAAATATTTGGACCGAATTTTTATTAATTTATACTTTACCTTGAACTTTAACTGTAAATGTTTACAATGTGACAAAATTACAAGACAGCACTTGTATCCGCAGACCCGGTATACGGTGAAGCCATACAAAAAATGTTTAAATCTACTAAAAAATTTGCTACTTTGTTAAAGAAAACATACAATAATTCTAAATGTTTTTTATAAATGTTACAAATATTTCAACATATAAAGCACACTTTCAAGTTGATAGATACACTTACGATTTGAAATAATTATCTAAAACTGATTATATATGGTTAAAAAAAGGCAAATAAATAAATAAATAAATTAAAAGAAAAGAAAAAAAAAACTTCAATTAATTTTTATCAAGTATGCAGAAAACAAACAAAATGTTATTACAATGAAAAGAGAAAAAAATGAAACCAGATGGAAGTATGTTTTTATGCATTAGTCATGCAAGATTACATGAAAATAAAAAAACCGCAAATTTCAAATGAAAGCGAAATGCAACGAAAAACATTTTTATTTAACTACAAAAAAACATTAAATTTATCATAGAGATTATAGAGCAGTATTAATATCAAAGTTAAAGATTTATAAAAAAACTACACACACACACATCTGTGTACGAAACATCCAATTGCTGTGTTATTGAGTGAGTAGTCACAGTCATATATAAAATATGGAAACAATAAAACAGAGAGGAGAACAACAGTTAAATTAAATTGAATGGACTTTTACTCTGGCTAAAGTAATATACTCCCGCATGGAGTACATTACAGTTACATATGGGAAATCTATATATGCATGTGTGTAATGGAACAATAATAACAATGTGTACAATTTCTTATATTCACTTATATTCCCAGCGAATGTGTTTATTTGTGTGTGAAAGCCACATGCCGAGTGAAAAGAGAGAGAGAGAGAGAGAGAGAATAAATAGATGACGCGTTACTAATATTAAAGATTTCATTTCATTTCATTTTTTTTAGTTTATTTTAATACCGAGGGTGCTGATAAATAAATGATTTCCGGATCTTTCTGTATTTGAAAACCAACAACAACAACAACAACAACAACAACAAAATAAAAACCATACATGTTTATTGAAATAAATGAATATGGTATGCGGTAGTCTAGGGATTCCCAAACTTTTAAAACAATAGGAAAATTTTTAATGGATAATAAATGACACAAGATATATATAAATATATATATTGCGAATATGTAAAAGATTTAGCTTGGGCCGAATTTAAGTTGTGGGCGTAGTATTTATACAAATTAACTGCTAAACCTTTAAACTTTTCTGCATCAAGAATTTTTTTTTTTTTTTTTGTAAATTTTGTCCATTAGCCAACCCCACTCATAATTTGATATATATTTAGACTTGTTAGACTTGTTTTTGTGCAAGTGAGAGGATTATATCGATTGTGGGCGTGACAATTGATCTTGATCAAGAATATATATCCTTTGAGATCTATTTCTGAATACATCACAAATTGAATTATAAACTTATTTTATATATATGTACGAAGGATTTAAATAATACAGTCTATATCATAATTCAATCACTTATTTCTTAAAAAAAAAAAAAAAAAAACCGTTCTAAAATTAGTCTAGTTGATATTATTATTTTGGGAGTCCCTAACTATATCTTTTGAGATTCTATCTCTCTCCCTCTATCTCTCTTTTTCCTTTGTGCACACAAAACTTCTTTCCATAACATCGTAATATAAATGCGGTGAATTTATTAAACAACTTGTGCGTTATTGGTTTGGTTTGGTTTGGTTTAGTTTTTTCTTTTCTTTCTTCGAATTTCATCAATTTTCCTCTATAACTACATAACTGCTCAGCATGAAAACTAAAAACCGAATCGATCAGTTGCCAAAGGGAAAATTAAATTCAATGAAAAGCTACATGAAACTAAGTTTCACACATTTCATACAATACACACACATACATATATATGTTCATATATATATATATACACTTGGGAAAAAAATTGCAAACAAAAATAATAATAAAAAAAAAAAGGAAAAAAAAAAAAAGGAAAACTGCGGAGGAGGGTATGAAATAAAAATACAAAAATGAAACAGTAACAAAATTGATTATGATAATAATAAATATTATATGTTATGGAATAAGAGAGGAGGAAAAAACTTAAGTTTGTATGTGGCAGAAAATTCTCCTTGTACAGCATGGTTATTGTTCAAGCTTCAAGTGCTGCTTTTAATATATTGTTTATTGCATACATATTTATAGGTACTTATCTATAACGGATAATCGAATTAAAACAAGATATTACTATATCGTATAATTGACAACTTCATTAAATGTTGTTAAATGAAAAATGTTGTTGTAGGATACGATAAAGCAACAGGCTGAACTTGATGGAAGGGAAAAAGTAAATCATCTTAAAGATGCGCAGTATATATATGTACTTAAAAGAAAAACAATTTATATAATTTTTTTATAAGCAATTAAAGAACAAGATTAAAGTAAACTGTTATATCCTTGTATTGCGTGTTAATCACTATAGCAAAATGCTAATTTACTAAGTTTTATTTTAATAAGAACGACCCTTGGCTTATCGCATTCTATAGGTCGCTCTTTTTCTTTTGATATTCAATCCCGTTACATTCTTCAAATTGGATTTAGATAAGCGAGGGCTTAATATCATTCACTTGATAGCCGTATAGAGTATTTTTATAATCTGTGACAAACGCTATATTAAACTTGTAACAATGAAACTTAGTTTATAGCATTCTTCTCATCAATCCCTTTCATTTGATATCCATATTAAATAGAATATGAAGAAATAGTTAAAACGCAATTTTGAGGCATTCGCCATTTTGCAATGCAGCATAAAAATTGTAACTTTTTAAATAAATTATTATAGAATTAGCGTATATTTATGGTGTAGGGTATTAAATTATTCTTTCATTCGCAGCAGAAAAGTTGATTATCCCAACCAATAATAATGGTAAAAGTATTCTTGTTTGTTTTGTTCCCTAAATTTTAAACTTTATTTGATTTTCCCATCATTTCTATTATAAAACTCGTACATCATATTAATGTTAATAAGCTGACACAAACGAATGGTTATGATAAACGATTTGTGTGACGTTTCCCCTTGTCATTGTACACATTATAAAATGAACGATCGTTCGCTTACAATATGATGCGTGTAGATATAGTGCGTATAACTGATGTATAAATAAATTAAAATATAACTAATAATCTGTGAAAATAACACTAAGAGGTTCAAAGAGTCACAATCACGTATAGAGAGAGAGGGAAAGTAATGTCAGTAAGAAGAATTAAAATCATTAAAAACCCTAAATAATATCTAAAATAATAAAAGGTTAAATAGGTAATTATGGTACTGCGCACACACACACACACCCAGTCTGCCATTTATCTTTATCTCTTTAATATAAAACAGTTTCAAAGTTAAGTGAAGTGTTTTTATGCTGGTTAGAGAAGTCCATATGTTCGGTGCATCTGCATTGTATTACATAATGTTAACTGAAGTTTAAATAGAGGGCAAAATAGTAATAACAATAAACATAATTTTTAGATGCATAACATTATAAAGTGACAATAATGCATTTGTATATGAAATGAAAATAAAAGATAATAATATTATAGTAGAGTTGTTTAGTTGTTGTTGTTATTGTTATACTTTTTCACATCTAAACCATAATCATAATAAAAAGATAGAGTTTAAAACAAACTATATTTGAATTAAGCTAAATCTTTAACACCCCACACATTTATCTATTTGTGAAGCATAGGCGTGGAGAAGTTTTACATCTCAGACTTTTGTAAATTGTGGGAGTGTCTGTTGTATGACTCCTTTAGGTATACAAAGACAAATTTCAACTTTGTCAAGTTGATTTAGAGGTGTTTGTCATTTGTGGGCGTGGTTAGAGAAATAATTTTGCAAAGTTTCATTAGAAAAATTTAATTTTTATCTTAGAAGACACATTTTATGCCAAAACGGTTATTTAAACGATGAGTGTGTCTGACCCCGCCTACTTTTTGTCTCTAAAGCTAATAAAAATATGCCTACAAAAATTGGACTTTAAAGTTTGTGAGATATTTTTGTTGATTGTGAGCGTGGCACTTGACTATAAGTAAATAAATAAAACTGCTTGTACAAAAATTTCATCTCAATATTTAAGAAATTATTCTCCTCCTCATGCACTTGGACGGAGAGACACTGGAGAGGCAATGGTTAGATTTGAGCATATTTTACTGTTTATCAAAAGTATAGGTTTCTCCCTGAAGCCTTGCAAAATACAACAACGGTAAATACACACATACATGTACATATTATATATAGAGCACGTATTGTATTTACGACATTAAAATGTAACTGTTTGTTTTGTCGATATAACGAAAAGTTAAATAAAATTCCTCTTTACTTCTTTTTTGCTTCTCGCTCTCACTCTCTCTAGTTGCGTAGAGATTAGGTTAACAATGCCAAGCGCTACCTAAAGCGACAACAAACACAAAAATTGTGTTAATAAAAGGAGCGTGCTACGTAATTTATGATTAGAATTAAATCAGAAATTTTTGTAAACGTACACATACATACACACACATATGGTATGTAGATAAGCAAACATTCGATACAATGAAATTCTGTTATATGTATGTCAAGTGCGTTTGTGATAATATGAGGGGTACTACTGCATGGATAAACGTGAGTGAAAAGGAGCGGCGTAAGGGAATTAGTAAAACAAGAAAAGTGTAAACAAAAAAAAAAAAAAAAAAGAAACAATATGAGATTCACTTTATTCAATTAATTATCAAAACGTAAGACGATACGATGTCGGCGCCAAATGCCCCATATGCTTATTACTAAACAGCTTAGAGTTTAAAACATAATCGATTTAATCATATCCGTCTGTCCATCCATGTATTTCTTGTGTTTAAGCTATAAGAGCAATTTTTGATATTTATTCATGAAATATGACACAGGGATGTCCTTTTGAGTTAAGGACGGATTTCATCGATTCATTTTTTTTCATACCATAGGGAATAAAAGGGGAAAATTAAGTTTGTGCAAATGTTTGTAACTTCTAAACGACAAACACCTTAAATTCAGATTTAAAATCTGAATCAACTTAGCTGTGTCCGTACATCTGTCCATATAATTTGTTGGCAAGCTACAGGTTGCATTCTTTGAGATATTTCGATAAAATTTGATACAACGACATGTATTGGCTTAAAAAAGAATTCTATTGAAAGTGAACCAAATCGGACTATTTTTAGAACCCTTATGCACATAGTGTCCCCCTAGAAAGAAAGTCTTTATATGGAAAAAAATCCCAATTGTTAATGTTTTAATAATGAAATGCATCAAACGTGAACGCCATGGTATTACTTTTAAAACTCTTTTCCATACAACACTTTTTTTAGTTGTACAGATAAAACTAAACTAATTATAGCATAATTTTGTGAGGTAGAGTATTAAAAGGTTCGGCTAATACAGACTACAATATTTTCGCTTGTTTTGTGATAATAAATTTAAAATCAATTAAAACCAAGTTGTATGTAACCATAAATTTCCTTCACTTTCTCTTTTTAAGGCTGCCTCTCGTATCACCAACTATTTGTAATTTCTGCCACAATATATTCCAAAATTATTAAATGCCATAAAATTCACGTGTATTGTAATTAATCAAGTGTACATTTTATGGTTTATAATTGTAACAGAAACTATTTATGTATCTTCAACGTAACATATGCACAAATGCTCATCAAATAGATGCATGGGGGGGTATGTGCAAGTAAGTCATTCATTTTATTTTATCGTTTGACATGAATGAGTATTACGTGTGTTACCAAAGTGGAACAACTTTAATAACATGATACATGAACATTCTTTAATGTTGTTTCCTTTCCATTAATACTAATTGTGTAGTGTATTATGTGTTCGTCATTTTAAAAGAGTCTTTCTTCCAATTTACCGATTTAGACAATTTTCAAAAATTTTCAAATTTCATCTAAACTAATCTATACTTGAAAAATTTTCAACACTTAAGTGTATTTAATTAATTATAAACCTTAATAATGAATGTCTGTGCTCTTTTTTTTTAATAAGTTCTTAACAAGGTTATAGTCATAATCCTCAACAGGATAAAATCCAGTAAATTGTTCTGCACATACAGCAACTGTACAATATGTTTAAATATATACATACATAATGGTATATGGACACGCAAATTGATTGTATGAAAGCCTCTTCAAAATGCCAAGTAAGGAAAATGAACAGTTATATTGAGCACACAACACCCACTCAGCTTACAATGGTCAGTGAATAGTTTATGTTGATGGCAGGCTACAGACAATAAATCAATTCAGTTTATACTAATAATATACTAGCTACTTTCATTGTTATTGTTGTTGTTGTTGTTTTATATACTAACTATTTTACAAATGATACATTTTCATAACAAATAAGTGAACTTCTGAAACAGTAGTAAACTAGGATTAATATCAATTTTTATAGTATAGGATTTTTAATAGATTTTCTTTTTTTTTTTAGAATAGGCCATTAATACATGTTTTAAGTTTGAAAATAATTTTCAACAACTTTCAAAACTATGAAATAGAACACACACACAATAAACAATTAAATCCTGGACGTACAGACATTTTTTTTTAAATTTGTGAAAATCTTATATCAAAATATTACAAACAAAATAATTATATATTTTAGTTTTAAGAAAAATAAATCTTTGAGGTACTAGAATGTTGAAAAATATAATAGAATACATACAACATCTCTCTAGGCGCCTGATGTGTACTTTTCTCTTCATTTTTTCTTTATCTAAAGATATTAAATGAAAATATTTTAATTAAAATAAAATTATCATATTTTTTTTTGTTTGTTTTTTGTTCTCGCCTGGTTTTGTCTTATTCTATATTCGGTTACAATATTTTCTAGATAAATTTCCTTTAAGTAAACACGTAAAACTGTCACTGACACGAGTTTCATTTTACAATTTTTTGTGTGTTTGTATGTTAGTTAACTTATGGTTTTTTTCTACCAGTATTAGTTTTCTTTTCTTATGCTTTGCTTCTGCTTTTATCTTTCTCCCTTTCTCGTTTACTCATTCCATTAGCAAAATTTACAATTTAACACGAAGAACACGCATTCGACTCATAAATCTTGTGGACAATGTGAGGCTACAAACTAAAAACATGTTGCTTCCTGTATAAAATGATGGCAATTTTCAAGCTGCCATAAAAATATGTACTGTGCAGTACAGCGGATGCATAGAGCAGCCCTTTTTAAAGTTGGAAAAGGAAAACACGTACAATTAAAATTTTTAGGAAATAATAATAAACGATAAGCAAGTATTGCAGTAAATCTTTATTTGTTACGATATATAAAAAGATTGACCTAAATAGGTTAATAGGTTAAATTTTGGACATATTACAGTATTCAAGGGCATGGTAATCTTCTAATTACTCCCTCTTATATTTACAAGTAAGCTTTACAAGTTCAACCTTGCTAAAGAATGAAATTTTTCTACATAGATAGATGCAAGGGTTCATTCGCCCCCCCCCCCCCCACAAAATGAAATAATATTTTAGTTAAGGAATGTAACTAAGGTTAGGGAATTATACAAAATCTCTTACTAGTACACAAAATCTCTTTCTAGCCTTTTTTCTGTAATTTTAAGAAATTTAGATAATTTTTATTTTCTTTCTTCATGAATATATTATGGAATAATATTAATTTTTTTTTAAACAAATATATATAGCACAAAACTATAGAGTTTAAGCTTTTAAATGATATAAAATATTATATACTCTTTCATAGAAAAATATATTTTTATTGATTATATAAATCATATTCATTGAAAAATGTTATTTTTGAAAATCACTAAAAATATGAAAAAAACTTTAAATATATTATAAATAAATCAAATTATGTTTATAATTTAATATATTGTTTGTATTTGTAACAATTTTAGCACTTTATTAAAGTTTGTGTACGATTATGTGGAAAATGGAATTAAAAAATGGGAATCATGTAACCATTAAGAGTTTTCATTTTCAACATTGACTTTCTAACAACTTTCTTTTCAATACTTCTTTCGTACCGTATATCTTTTATATTTCTTGCCCATCCTTAGATTAAACATTCATTTATTCTGATGAAGAGTGTACAGTAAGTAGTTGGTGGATGTGTTAAATATGTGTCAATATTCATTTCACATTTTCTAGTAAGGGAGTTGTGTTCTGTTTTTTTTGTCCTTAGTACATATACATATTACATTCTCTTTTAACCTTAAAAGATATAAAAGAATCTAAAATACATCTATGCAGTGCCCTATTTTTATTGAAGTATGTTATGATCAGTTTGTAAGATAGAATTGAAACTTTTTTTAGGAAATATTTTCAAGTTTCTTAGCAAGCGAGTCTTTTTTACATTTCTCATAATTGGCTTGAAGCTCTGAGTTTATTGAATCGAAGGTTGAGCGGATAACTTTTAACGAGTAACTTTATATTACGAAAAGTTTGAAATGGAAAGATTTTCATTGCATCAAAGACTTATTCAAATCTGTAAGTAGCTATAAAACATTACATCTTACTTAGTTAATGTTTTTGGGTAAGATTTTAGAAGCTATATAAGAAAACTGAGCTCAATCTCGAAACTTTAAAATTTGTAAAAATTGTTTCTATAACCTTTTTGTACTGAATCTAAAATTCGTTTAAAATGTTTTTTGCTTTTCATTTCACGCGTTTCTTTTTATATGTATAAAGCATGACTCAATATGATGATGGTATGACAGTGTTGATGATGATGCTGCTCCAGTTGATGATATTATTTTCAGTGATTTTATACTTTTTTTATTCCACCCCTTGGCCATACTACTACCCCTACTCTACCTTTATGGTATACAGACATTTGCCTGTCAGTCAGTCCTTCAGTTAGATGGCGTGCTGCTTGTCTACCCAATTTAACTCAGGCAAGTGTAAAATCGGGTAAAGTGTTGAAAATTCTTCGGTTTTTTCTTTTTTTTTTTTTACAGTTTGTCTCAATGTTTTTTTTTTTTTTCTTGTTGACGGGTACACACATATACGTACTTATAGCCAAGACTTGCTAACGTTTTTATGTGTACGCATAGTATAAGATTTGTGTGTGTGTGTGTGTGTGTAATAAAGTAAGTATGTGCAAATTTGCTATTTCTATGCTTAAATGCTTTAGTCAGTCAGATTATGTCAAATGAGACAAAATTGTTAACTTTTTTCTTTTTCTTTGTGTTGTTTTTTTTCGGTAGTGAAGGAAAAGTAGTTACATGGAAGTAAAAGAAAATGAGAGATTTTCTAAAGAACGGTAATAATTATCATAAATTATTTCAGCATGTATGTCTTATGACAGCATTGTCTAGAGATGTAGATACATGAGCAAGAATCTTTGTTTAAATAAGAAGGACATATAAAAGGTTTTAATCGTACAAATATATATAGTGTTAGCTTTAAAATGCTGCATTAATCCTTTTATAATTATTCTTAGTAGCTTCTGTGATGTTTTAAATGCTTCCCTCATGAACTTTGAATGCCTCGAAGTATCTTTATAAACCTTTTTTTTTTTTTTTCAAGCAATATTATATTATTTAGTGTTTTAGTGTACACACCCTTGTATGTATGTGTGCATTATACAATATACGAATTTCCACTTTTGTCTGGTCATTAACTATATGGTCGATGATGTGGTGCAGCAATGACATAAATCATACGCTATGTGGTTACCAACCAGCGGCAATGACAACCAAAAAAACCACACACCTATAACTCTAGCATATACATATATGCTCTATATACACTTCATTCAAAATATATTACTTTTTTTTTTTTTTTTTAGTAACACGTTATCGAATTGCAGTTTCAATAAAATATTGTTTGATACATTTTTTTTTTTTTTAAACACAAACGTTTCTTTCCGCTCTTTTGTACTGGAGGCAAGTGTTTTTGTTGTTGTTGTTGTTGTTGTTGGAGTAGTATTAGTAGTGAAGTAGTACTATAACATAATAGTAGTTTTTTTTTATATACAATCAACAAAAAATAAGGCCTTCATCACATTGGTCAAATTTCGTTTAGTGTTTAATGGTTGTAATGAAAGTTTTTGTTTTTGAAAATCTAGTTAATTTACTGAATCGCGCTTGATAGTTTTTCAATGAAATTTGTATAATAAAGTAAAATGCATTATTGGTTAATAGTTTTACAAGGGAATAGATCAATATTTTCTCTGAAATCAAAGCTAGAGTATCTACCAAAACCTGCCGAGAGGCTTTCAAGCATTTGTGCTCGTTTTTGATTTGGAGTACTTTTAATGACAACTTATCAAAAGACTTTGTCTCCATTTCTAACCACTTTTAGTGTTTTTTAAAATCTACTATTTCAGTTTTTATTTTATGTAAAACAATTTTTTATTTATTTGATAAGTAAATAAATAATAAAAACAAATAAAAACGAACCACAAAGTATTTGACTTGTTCAACTTAAAATTTAAAACTTTAGCACTTCAATATTAGTACCGCAGTAGCAAAAACGAAGACGGACAATATATAAAATCTATAAAAATGTTATCCAACAACATGAAGATAACGAAAGTTTGTGTGAAAACAGATATAAATAGAAAGAAAGTATATTTAGTTATAATATGAAAACATCTTTTTATGCAACGACTACTTCACTTTTCACTTCCATGGAAGTACAGATAAAAAACAACAATATTAAATGCAATAATAAAATTCCATTGAACGGGATGTAAACAAAACATCTTTAAGGTTGAATGGGTGGCTAAGAAACTTTTCATACTTTTTACAACAACTATAATAACAAAAAAAAACCAGAAAATTGGAAAAATTTTTGTAAAGAAAAGAATTCGATGACTTTATTCACACCCAAGTGAAAATATTGTAATGCAAGTCAACAAACAAACAAATGGTTGGAAAAAGTTTAATGAACCTCGACGCAATTGACATCATATGGCAATTGCAACACAAACAAACAATACTTTGAATGAAAAAAAAAAACAAAAAACAAAAGTGTAACAATAATAATAACAGGCACAGTTGGAATAAATTTTCTTAGTTTTTTCTTTTTCTCTTTTCTTGTGATTTATGAAAGTTTTCTTTCTCACCTAATGTTAACCTTAAGTCAAATTTCTTTTTTTTATATTTCGCATTTTTACATGATTTCCATAATTTTCTACAATCAAGACTTTGATTTTGATATAAATAAGAAAAAAAGTATTATTAGTTTTAGGAAATATCTGGTAACACTGTACATTTACTGTCTGATTGTCTTTAGGATTGAGTTTCTATACTTCATGTGATTCTATCAGTTTATTTATTCAAATACTTCTAACGCCTTTTTATAGGACTTTATAAATGTATCTGCCACGCCCACGTTGTAGATGTGAAAGGTATTTAAAGTTTGTCTTAAACCAAATTTAGTTTTCTTACTCGTTTATATGACATATGTCCCTTCAACTCGTGTAATCTAAAATGTTCATTTCCCTTTCCAACATAAAATGTAATTTAAATGCATTTAATCAAAACTGATGATGATGACAAAATAGCGATAACAGTAAACTGGCAGCCGCTACCTTGAGAAGAAGAACTACCAAGAAAAGTAAGAGAATTATTATGAAATGTATGACATTGGTATGCACCACGTAAATTAAGACGAGAGCTGTAAAGGAATATATTTATTACTGTCTGGAAACTTTTTATTATACCATCGAATGACCAAACGCACGTTTAGTGGATATGTCAGTAAAAGAGAAGAACTCATAAATATAAACAGCTGTCGTTCATGTTATAGAAAGTAAAATAAATTGAGTTGTAGTGCAGTGCTAATGAACGATAATTGTTGTAAATTTTTCATCATATTTTTTTTTTATTATGGTTATAATAAATCATAAAGAAAAATATTTAAGATTGGCTTAGGTCGAATCTTAAATAGCTTTTATATGTACACATAAATGATGGGCGTGGCAGATACATGGTTACACTCTCTAATAGTTTCACGCTGAGTAGGTACGACGACATGGATGTCTAGGTACTACAATTGTTATAATCCCATCACCAATGTGAAGGATATAATGTATAATCTCACCATTGCATCAAATTCATTCATTTTTAAATTGTAATAACATTTTAATTAAATTTTGTATTAAGTACATTGGGTTTAAGAATAATAACATTTTCCTTCTATCCTTTTAGTATAATTTTTGCTACCAAATTCACCCTAAATTACAAAATCACATCATATCACAATATTATGAATGAAATGAATTTTCTTTCCCCTTCATTAACACAGACGTCTAATTGTTCGTGTTAAGAGTGGCAACAGTCAACAAAACGTGTCTCTACGTGTCATTGTGTCAAATCTTGCAGTCTAAGGCACCTTTATCCTTTCAAAAACACACCACAAGACTATAATGTTCATGTATGTATGTATATACATAAGTATGGTTGCCTTGTTTCTGTCTTTACTTCAATTTACTATGTGTACGTGAGCAATTTGGTATCTTGTGGTTATGATATATTTTAGCTTCTGTCATATTGTGGCTGCTTTTAGTAAGCTATTTGTCTTTTATGGTTACGGTTGATAAACAGTACGGACAGACCGACAGACAAAACGACCTTATTCAAGGCTGTAACTAAACAGGTTTTCATCCTTTTACACTTTTCAGTGTAATTTTTTTTTTTTTTTTTTTTTGGCATTTATCCGCTTTTTTGCAGTAACTGTTTCCTAGTTGCTGTGACAGTTATTTGGCACTTGTCTTTAACTGTAATAAACACTTCTAGGGAACGCGTATGATGTGTATAGCAAAAGAATTAAATGGACTTAATGAGGGAGATTGTTTTTGTTTTATAAAGAAGAAATCGATTTTTTTTAAAGATTTTTAGGATTTCAGGAGTATTGGACTTATATTTGGGGAAAGTTTTATTCAAGTGTTGGTAACCCTATGCTTAGAGGAAAAACAAAGGAAAATGTTATAATAGGCCAAGGCCGACCATTTTACACCACTTAGCTCCTTAAATTATGCTACAATTAGTTTAGTTGTGTCAGTAAAGACGAGGTCTTGTCGTACAAGTCACTTCGTGGAATATCGTTATATATTTTAAAAATGGTCCGATCGGGTCCAAATTTGGCGCAGCCACATATAAAACTAATAAACTATTTTTTTAGCAAATTTTTTCTAAAAATATTAAGAATTGCAATTTTTTGTTATATAAAGATTTCCAATATAATAGAAGAGTGCTTCTTAAAATGGTTCGATCCGGTCCATTTTCAATATGATTTCTTTTGGGGCAAATTCATGATGTTGTAGGAAATTTCATCAATGTATCTTAAAAAGTGTGATCTGTAGTTTGCGCACAAATTTATATGTATAGACGGACAGATGGACATGATTAAAATCGATTCAGACTTTGATACTAAATCGATCGATTGAATTGAATAAATTTAATAAACCTTTTGTCACAAGTGGTGGAGGGTGTAATAAGTACACCTCTGTAATAATCAATACAATTATGTCAACATATGGCGAATGATCAACAAAATAAAATAGAAATAATACTCATACGCCCAGATGAGAAATCATTGTTACCTTTTATATAGCAGCAATATTTTTCTGTATTCAAATTTCTTCCATGACAATCATATTAAATTCCTTTAAATTATATACATTTCTAGGCGTTTAAACGTTTAAATAAAGTTTCATATAAAACACAAGAAAATTGCAATTTGGTGAGAACGTCCGTTTAAGGCCATCAATAAAGTGGAACTGACGTAAAATATTTGTATATATAATTAATACACAACTGACTCAATTTGTTGTTGGTAAATACAGTATAACACAAACACCAGCACAACACTGTCATCACCACCACCACCACCACCACCATCATCACTATGGTTGTCATTATTATCATGATTCGTCAGTAACTTGTTGCGTCAGACATTCACCACACTATTGTCCATGAAATGGCATGGAATGGAATGTGAATGAATGGTTTGGTCCATGTACTAGAAACCGAAAGCTGTCACGCATTTATAAACACTACAAAGATACATACACAAATACAGATACAAAAAAAAACAAAAACAAAAACAAAGAGAAAACAACAAAACAACAACAAGTAAATAAAAAAATAAGATAATATATATATGAAATGAAAAGCATATGAGAAGAAGAACAAAGCAGTAGTCAGCGATTTGTTAAATGAGTAGAAATTGCATCCGTCATTTTATATGGAATAGACTATATGCCATTATCCTCATTAGTGTTGGGTCCTGTGCAACACAAGTTGCTGTGTCATTATTATAGTTTTCGGTTTTGCGTGGGACTTGTGCGTATATGCGCAAACTACACAAAACTGATGCTTATTTTAGTGCAATAATAATTGATAGTATATGTGGTATAAAGAAAGAGGGAGAGAGAGAGAGTTAAAGAGTGAAAGAACAGTTATTATTACGACTGATGATAACTTTCAGTTTACAGCTAAATCACAGGTAAAAATATTTATTTTCGTACACATGTTTCACACGTTTAATGAAATCTATTAAAAACTTAAAATTGAAACCCGTTCAGCATTAAATTCTGATTAATTCAATTCATAAAGTAATTGACAACCACGCCTAAAATTGAACAAAAACCTTTTACAGCTAAAACAAGTAAAAAATGGCTATATTAGGCGTATACCAAATCTAGGGTATCCATGATCATCATGGATTAAATCTTTGTTATAAAATACTCTTATTTTTATTATAAGTAAAAGTTTTTATACATATGCCACGCCCACAATATACAAATAATTCTTTTTAATGCCTATAGAGTGATGGTCATCTGCATAGATAATAATTTATTTAAAGATTTTATATCTTTCTTGATTTCTTCAAAAATTGAACGTAAATCGCTTGGAGCATAACATATAAAATAATATAATAATAATAATGATGATGTAAAAGGTATTATTATCTAAAGAATGGTGCCTAAATACATACATCCATACATCCATTTATGTACCTATAAAATAATCATGCTAACACAATAAAAGATTATGAAACGTGACATTCTGTTAACAAGAAATTAGTTGTTTCTTATATCTCTGACAGACAAAAAATGTATATAAAATCTGATAATTTTTGTGTAGTTATGGATTTATTTTATTTTCAAAGATTTTCCACTGTTTTTTTTTGTAAATTTCAATGCAGATTATTTTGTAGAAGAAATTTTGTAAACGTTTTGATGGTTATTTAAAAAAATGAAAATAAATATACAATAAAAACAAGTGAGAAAACTAAATTTGGCTTAAGTTAAATCTTAAATATCCTGTACATATATATATAGAAAAAATGGGCGTGGCAGGTAAATAAATTCGCCTCTTAATAATGAATTATATCACAGCTAGCAATTTAAGTTTTACGCTGAGATGATGATTTTTTGTAAATTGTAAGTGCGTTTGTTTTCAATCACGCCCATTTTCAGAACTTCTTATTATAGAGAGAGAGTAGATTCTAATGATGAGTTTCTCAAGCAATATTAGATAAATATAAGAAATCAATGCATAAGTTTGCCATTTGCCTAGAAAGACTCATTATTTTAAAAATATTGCGTTCATGCAACAAGCTGCTATTCTATCTCTATTATAAAAAGTTTCTACTTTAAAAGCTTTTAGCAAGTGCACTGTTTACAGCATACTATACAAACAGCTTTAGCCGCATCTTCATCATCTTAATTATATACTTTTTGAAAGTTTGTTTTAACAAAATAACTCTCGCACAGTACACTAAAGAACACTTGCATGCATATAATATATATAAATATATTATATATTGTACTTTTGTTTAGTTTTAACTTTTAACAGTAAAATCGTATAAAATAATACATATGTATGTGTATGTCAAAATCGAAAATCTATCCTTACGTCCGTCTTAAGTCATAGAAGTGGAGGGTCTTTAATGTTTGGTCTAAGCCAAATTTCCTTTTTTTCCTTTTTTTTTTTTCGCTCATTTTTGTTTAAAAGTCATTGATTGTGTTGCCAGGCAAGCAAGCAAGCAAGTACCCTTGTACACCCTTATCATTATTATGGTTTTTATAAGCTTAACTTAACTCTCTTTAGGTGAAACACAATTGCCCAGCAATACGTTTCTATTTGTTCCATTAAAATAAAAATAAAAAGACTTGTGCGTTCGTTTGTCTGTATAAATTAGTGAGTAAGTGCTAATGTTAAATTGTGACGGGTTTCTTTCTTTTTGAAGTGTTTTTTTTTATATATGTGTGCGAGTATGTGTGTCTATATATATATATATCTTACGAATGATAATAAAAATCTTCAACGTTTTTTTTTTTTGTTTTGTTTGCTTTCTTCTTAATTAAGTTGAGCTGACAGTGTTTTAACGAGAGCTGTACTTAATGTTTATTCTATAGTGTGTGTGTATATGTATGTATATAGATTTTATAGTATGCGTATGTGTATGTTTTGTTAAGTGCAATGGATTTCCTTACATATAGTCTTTGTCCTCTCTCTCTCTCTCTCTATCCATCATGAAAAAATTTCTTGAGCGTAACTGAAAAGTCTTTGGTTCTCTCTTGGGTTCTTGGGTTGTTTTTTCCTAATTCTGCTTCATTTTATTTCATTATTGTTCTTAAAAAAAGGTGCACAAGAAAGCAAACATTGTAAATATTTTTTCTATATTTTTTCGTTTTATATTTTATTGTATATTCCAGCGTTAGTGGTGGTGGTGGTGGTGGTGGTGGTGTTGGTGGTGATGTTTTAATTGTTTCTATATTTCACATTTTTGTTGTTGTAAGTTTAAACTCTAGTAAGTAAGTAGTGCATAAAATTTTGTAATATGAAGTTTGATAACAACAACAACAACAACAACAACAACAACAACAACAATAACAACAAAGTTTATTTAAAGCCGAAAACAACTTAGAATTATTTTCTTTTTTAAGTGCTTTACTTTGTTTGGGCTTCTTAGTAAATGCATGTATGTGTGTATGTATGAATGTGTGAGAAAAAGCATTTATTTTGCATAATTGCTTTACATTTTGCACATTTTTTCAACACTTTTTAATTATGACACAACATAATGTGTCAAAGAAAAGTGAAAAAACCAAAAAACACAGTGCGTTGGATTTAATAAAAAAAAAAAAACTAAAAGAAAAAATCAAGAACTTCAGGACGTATATTATGAAATTGAATAAGAAGCATATGATTTTTTTACATTAATTCAGAGTTAAGTCTGTCTGTCTGATCTTTTTTAACATTCAAACTAAAAGGCACGCCTACAAAAACTGAACCTTTTGCAGTTTAAATAAGTTTTTAGCATTACCCGGCTAGAGTGGAGTATTGGTATTGACCATGCCCATTATTTGGTATTTAATTCAATTTGCTTTTTTATCTTTTGCTTTGGAATCTTTCGTTTATACTAAGTTGCTAAATATTTAATATTTTAAAATATTCAAAATTGTGCCACAAAATGTCTCATTTTCAATTTCCTTATAATCTGTATGTTATGGGTATCAAATGGAATAGCTTAAGGAATGAAATGCGATAAACGGAGTGACATAATGGTGGAACAAATTTTTCCTTTGAAATTTCGATAATTTTGGTTCAATATCATGCACACCCTAAAATTGTGATAAATTCAAAATGACGACCGCCTCAACAAAGATCGATTATTCGTTTATTTTCTGCGAATCTATATAATTCGGATATTAAATGAAATATGTGGTAAAAGCCTTCATAGAAATTGAAAGTATTTTATAAGCATCAATTTTCCACACGGAACAATTTTCCAAAACAACAATTTTCAAATCAATGAATATTTATGATATACATACATTCTTACTTATTCGTTTATGTATAAGAAATGAATTAATTTTATACCGAAATGCATTTAACTTGTGTGTATAATTTATGTGGGAAATTTAGAGAAAACAAAGAATGTTTTTACAAAACGTATTAACACTGTAATGTAAGTACAGTTGGGTATCAAAATAAAACCTATTTTGAATATAAATAAATTATAAGAAACATTAGCATTAATAATTTCTTGTGAACAGTTCGAGCCTGCCAATGTTAATAAATTTTAGATATCTTACGGCAGGGATATAACTTACATTAAGAATAATTTGTTACTTGGAGCTTGTTAAAGGAAACATTTATTGTATATTGTATATGTTGTTGTTGTTGTTGTTGTTATTGTTGATTATTTGTCTCTTCTGCTAATCTACCAAACTAAGTATAATATTAGAATCTTACTTTGGCTTTAGCACAAAACTTAACTTGACTTAAACTAACTTGTTAGATAATTGCAAAAGTTATGCAAATTTATATCTCGTAGCCTGTTAAATGTTAGACATTGCACATAAAACATACTTTCACTTGAATATAAAGTATGCCTTGAAATATATATACATATATATAGTGTATATATATCTGACTATCCTTCTAACTGTATTAGTAAATCATAGCGATTAATCATCAAGTATGATGCAAAATGAGCTCAAGGATTTTCGCATATGTATGCATCATGCAAGCAAGCATACATGTAATCACTTAAGTTTCTATCCTTTTTACTATCATACAATATGTGTGTGTGTGTGTGTGTTCGTATATATATATTTGTATCTAAATTATACGTCAACAGCATCGTACCCACCTACACATGCGTTGAAATCTTTTCGCAAACACTAGTTGACATTTCATTTACTTAGTGTGGGTGTATTTGTATATATATTTGTATTAGTAATATTATTGTATGTATACATACATATATATGTATGTATGTATATAGTTTGGGTTTTGTAATTTTCTATAAAGTTCTTAATATTTGTGCACTTCTACTAAGCTGATGCAGACTTTTTATATCCAGCAACACTTGGTGTTTAAGGATATATTAAGTTTGTGTGAATGTTTGTAACTTCTAAACATAACGGTAAATGCCACCCTTACCAACAAATATATCAATCGATTTAGAATCAAAATCTGAATCGATTTAGTCAAATCCGTCTGTACGTCTGTCCGTTTATATAAATTTGTATTTAAGCTACAGGTCGCATTTTTTGAGATACTTTCTTGAAAATTAAAACAATGATATATATAGGCCTAAAGAGAAACTATATGAAAAGTGGACCTAATCGAACCATTTTTAGAACCCCTCCCCATATAAGGTTTTACTAAAATGAAAGTTTTTATATAGCAAAAAATTGAAATTTTTAATCTTTGTTGATAAAATTTGGTGGAAAATAGTTAATTAGCTTTATATTTAGTTGTGTAAAATTTGAACCCGATTGAACCATTTTTTTAAAATCCCTTCTCATATAATTTTATTTCACGAAGTAACTTATAAGGGACTGGCTCCCTTATACAAATACAATATAATCCCTTATACAATTACACTAATTGTAGCATAATTTAAGGAGCTAAGTAGTGTGGGGGTATTAAATGATCGGACTTGACCGACTATAATATTTTCCTTGGTTTTGTTTTGTCTTGTCTTTTCATTATGCCCAACAAGATAACGAGTATAAGGATGATTATCATGTTGTTACTAATGCTTTTCAAATGTTTACATGCTATATTATAAGAGATGATGACGTTGACGGAATTTAATATAAACAGAGGATGACATCATTACACAGCTTAGAGCTTTTCAGGCGTTGTAGCATTAAAATGGTTTTCGATTACATGAGATGGCTAATTATATACAATTATACATATACACACAATATATATATAGTTTAAAATAGTTTAAAATGTATTTTTCATTTTTTATATTTAAAACTTTATTCATCTTTTTTAGACTGAATTGAAGTTAATCGATGATAAAAAAAATTAAAGTTTTCAGTGTAGGCAGAGATTTGCGTACATCTCTAAGGCTTATCTATGATTTAATTCATCTATTTGACTCTCTGCATAAGTGTTCATCTCATCATTTTTTTGTACGCTCGATTTTATACATAAATTGTGGGTATATTAAGTTTGTCATTCTCCATCTCACCATTTGTATTTGTATGTACGTCTCGATGAGACATTTTGACTTATTGAATTTAAATTTTATACATACATGCAAGTGGTTAGAGAGTGACATAAGATACCCGCTACGTCCACTGATGAATAGATGTGGAGGGTGTTTGAGATTAAACATCTACATAAATGTCCATCTGTCCGTCTTTCTGTATAATTGACCATCTATTCTACAAATACTTTTCCAGGATACCAGGATATATGGAGTTGAAAAGTATTTAAAAATTTACACAAAGGAAATGTTTTTTTGCTTTTTTTTTTTTCCTTTACATGCTAACTAATTATTATTTTCTTATCTTCTCTCTTAGTACATTACTTACTCTTTTATTTTTCTCTCTAAACCTCGATAGTATCCTTGCGATTATTTTAATTAAAAAAAAAAAAAAACCCTTATATGTCTAATTCTACAAATACGTATGTAATCTGTGTACGTGTGTGTTCTGGTCTATGTAATAATAAATAACATATTGCCTGTATTCGTATCTGTATGTGTGTGCTTCATTAAATGCATTTAAAAATATCCCTTTACATATAGACATAATTGCTTTTGCTCACTTATTAACGGAAATTAATTTCTATGAACAAATACGTTGGGGTATGAGTGTGTGTGTCTTTTATTCACCAAGTCAATAAGGGATAGAGACAGTGACTGAGCGGATATATATTGCTTGCTATAAACATGTTTGAATGTGATTGTTGTTGTTGTTGTTGTTGCTGCTTTGTTTTTTTTTTTTATTGATAGCATTATATTGTGTTTTTTCTCGTTTCTCGTTTATTGTTGTTCTGATATATGTCTGGAAAATATTTCCAATTACTTTTGGCTTAAATATAATTTCAACAACTATTTATGAGCAGACTGGTGCATATGATGTATAAATGTATGTGTGTATGTAACAACACCGCACCACCACCACCATCATGTAATATTTCAAGTGTATTAAGAATAGTAAAAGAGAATACTTGAACAAAGAGAATCCATTGCGGAAAGCGTTACTCGTAACCTTTTTATAGGATTTTTTTATAGCATTTATAATAATTTATAATTTTAATGAGAATTTTCAAATACTCCTAAGGCCGCTACTTAATGAATTGTTCTGTTTGCATTTTTTATTCAATTGAAATATTCATAAGAACAGAAATCTTTTTATAGAAAGTCATTTATAATGTATGTCTATACGTCCGTCTGCACGCTGTTCAATTATGAAACTTAAAAAGCAGTTGTTCACTTAAGTCTATGTCAGTATATATGCTTGCTTTTTATTTTTTTTTTATTATATATACTATTAGAAGGTGAAATCCACACCTACCGTTTGTATGTAGATATGAAGAATATTTAAAATTTGGCCTAAATTAAATTTAGTTTTTTAACTCATTGTTTTATTAATGTTAAATTTGATATAAAATTTAACAAAAATATCTCATACTCATCAAAACACAGATATTATTAAGAATTTAATGTTTAATTAAACGTGAAATTCAAACAAATGAGAGATATTACGCAGCATTTTAAAGAGTAATGCAGTTGATTTATTCACAGCAGAAGCGACTACTATTGAAAGTAAAAAAAAAAAAAATAAAAGAGAAGAAGAAGATAAATAATAAGTAGGTATAAAAAGTCTTTCCAACGTGCGCACATATTTCACATCCCTTGCATGTAAACATATTTACACTTTAACATTTAATTTTAACCATGTACCGTGTGGCTCATTGGCATTTATATTATGGCAATACAGTTTATTGTGAACAGAAAACACTTACAGATGAAGCAGCAGCAAATGTCGTCATGCAAAATAATACAAAAAAAAAAAAAAACAACAACAACATGAGAGTCCTGCGGGAAGAGTTTTTTATACAGTCTACAGCCTGCATGTGCGTCATTGTGATTGTGTGTTAAGTTACATGCACCAGGAATCAAACTTGAACGAATAAAAATAAAAATGCTAACGAGTTATGTTGCTTGGTATCTTACAGAAGGTCTTACATTACCGGTTACTGAACAGCAAAATAATACGGGCAGGACATACAGACAGACAAACAACGATAAGAGCCACTTGTCGACATGGATTTGTTTATATACACGTGTACTCAATTATATGGAGAATCTTCCTTGTACAATATAAACCAATACTTGCTGCAATTTATTTATTTTTATTTATAAATACATCTTACACTGTAAAAATCAATACATCTATAAATACAATGTTTGACTAACTTGAAGGTAGGCCGTGTGGCCCACTGTGATAACCATAAAAACTCATATTTATATCACCCCACGCCTACTAAGCATTGGTTCCGAACTATTCAGATGATGTAATAAATCTTTTAAGGTCAAAATTTTGTAAATCATCAGTTCTGCCAGATCACCGGAAAACCTAACACAAATGTTTGATACCATTCGGCATCCTTTTACACTTGTGCAAGCAGCCGAGTCTAGCACACTCATCAAGCATTTTATTCTCGGATATATCTCATAGATAGTGTTGTCATCTTAGTCAAAGAACTCACACACAGCGCTACGCTTTTCGATTATACACTCACAGGGCTAGCACCGAACTGTTGCTACATCGTGAAAGTCTATTAGAGCAATGTATCAGCAAGTTGGCTTCTACGACTGTAAGAATTCTCTTAGAATACCCAGACTAATAATGAGCTGAACTTTTCACAGACTGTTTAGATAGGATTTGGTATCCACTAGAAGAGCTATTTTTCCATATTTAGAAGCGCTATGTGAATCGTTTTGATGGTGACCCTTTTAATATCTATTAAGGCTCTTAAAACAAATTTCGATGGTAGTGACCATTTGATGTAAATCTGTATCAACCGACCTTTGTAGAATGTGCTGCAGACCCATCAGCCTCTCTAATAACATATATTTAATATAAAAGAAGAACGGCTTGTAGGCCTGTAGTCTTTTTCAGTGCTGCGTGTAAGTTTTCACGCCTTATCAATGAATACCAGCCTCTCTTGGAGTGTGGCTCAAAATCGGACATCCCAGGGAAACGAAAGGACAAAAAAGTAACGCTTAATTAATATTGACCACAGTACTTGGTAATAACCACACTGCGTATTATACGGTATATTTTTGTTCATGCATAATTACAACGCTTATATATTTTGTTTGTTGGTTGTGGACTATCCTCAATGATAATATATTGACACACACACACACACACACACACACACAAACTCAAATATGTGTATATGTATAACGGATATTCATATAAGTAAACCCATATATATTACACACATCACATATTATGCTGTTTGGCTACTTTCATATATTCATGTGGATATTAATGCTGGCAGATTATTCTTTATACAATATTAATAAAAATGGAAAAAATTGAAAAAAACAACAACAACAACAACAACAAACTTATTTATCTACTTATTAAGGGATACATATTATATTCATAAGTTTTAATTTTCCTCTCTATACACACCCATTCATGTACAGTTATCTATCTCTCTCTCTCTCTCTCTCTCACCAATATTTACTCTAAAATGGTAAAATGCCCGTAAAACAAACCAATAATAACAAATAAACCAAACCAACATAACTGTGCATGCATGTGTATGCATGCACATGAAAGTGGTATAAAAAATTAATGCCAAAGTTTTGTAAAATATTTCAGAACAGTTTCAAAGAGTCAAACTTTCAGGCCGCAAATTTATTATTAAAAAAAAAAAAAAACAAAAATTAAAAATCAACAAAAAACCATAAAGTTTGATGTGGTTTTTCTTTGTTAATCTTAAAAAGAAAAAAACAACAACAACATTTTATAGAGATAACAGGTAATATATTTCTTCAGTTAATTAAATCTATATAAAATGCAAAAAAAAAAAACATAAACAAAAACAAAAACACCTGAACTTAACGTTAAATCCATACAGTAGATCGTTAAAAGAAACTTTTCGAATATTTGACATTTATTTGAATACTCGGTCGGAAATATGATAAAAATCTGGTACACGGTATAGAAAAGTAAATAAAAAATGTTATAGTCGGTTAAGACCGACCATTTCTACTGTTCACACTGTTTACCTCTAAGTTAATTATGCTTCAATTAGTTTAGTTGAGTCTAATATAAGTTACTGCGTGATATATAATTATATGGGAAGGGGTTCTAAAAATGAGAAATATCTTAAAAATTGCGATTTGTAGATTATACGCAAATTTACATGGACAGACAGACGGACGGTTAAATCAAAAGAAAGTACACAGGGACGGATGAAAGCAGGTATACACCTCGAGTTAAAAATCTTTAAAAGTTATATGTTTATAACTTGAAGGTTGAGTTTTACACTAACTGCGGACATTTTCGACAAATTTCAACTTTATTGCTCAATTTTGGTGGCAAATAAAGAGATTTATGCTGAATATGGGCGTGGCTATTGATGTTTTTTCCCAATTTAAGCAGGATTTTGCGTACACAGACAATACCAAAAATAGTTAGACACACAGACAGACATGTCTAGATCGATTCAGATTTTGATTCTAATCAAGAATATCTATAATATGACGCTTTCTTCTGGCTGTTGCAAACGGTATAACAAATTTAGTATAATTGCATCTTATGTGTAGGAAATAAAAAAAGTTTTGAACTAAATTTCTACTAGAAATATTTTAACCGCAAAATATTTAACCAAACTTATTATTCAAATCTCGTGCTTTCATAAGTTCAGTTGAGTGTAACTTTTATAACAAACAACTGTTTGAACTTAGTGTAAGAAGTTTATTTTAGTGAGATTTTTCTGTACTTTCTAAACTATTTCTGATAAGTTAACTGTTCACCTTAAGTTTTTACAGTTTGAAAGCCCAAAGTGAAACTTTCAATAAAGTATAAAAAAAAAAAAAAAAGACGCAGATTTAGCTGACATCAGCTTAACTATCTACTTGTCTTTCATACCCTTTCACTTACCACCTCTTTCAATACACTTATCCTTTATTTTTATATATATTTTTCTTTCTACTTTTATGATTGTAATGTTGAAGTAACCCACTTATCACAATTTTCTACATGGCATATATTTCATCATTAAAAAATAATAAAAAAATGCGACAAAAATAAAAAAAAAAAAACGTTTCATTTATTGCTGCTTATTTTTGACCTGTTTTATACGTTTCCTTAAACCGTCTCTATTACAAACAAACAAACAAATTTTACCTCCCCCCTCCCTTTCCTGCATCCAAAAACTATATTTTGAACATTTTTACATTTTCAAAAGATAAAAAGTGCAAGCACAACATATAATGGTTGACAAAAACAAAACAAAAACAAAAAAAAAAAAGAATGGCATGAAATGAGGGAAAATACTGTCGTTGAGGGTAAATTGAAAAGATTTCTACTTTTTCTACTGTTTTGGAAAATGTCCTCCGTTTGGTGTGCATACGTACACACATCCACATATATACAAATTTCATGATAATGGTAAATGGTGAGCAGTGCCATTATCACTATTAACCAAAGCGAGCATCATAACGTATGAGATTTTATTTAACCATAGTATGAGCGTATGTGGCACACATACGTTATGGTTGGTTGTATGGTGAGGTTTTTCAATGCAATAAATTTTTTGAAAAAAACAAAAAAGAAAAACGGTAAACACAACTGCAACGTTTTCAACAAAGCTTGACGAGTAAGCAATGACGAGTACCTTACCTACTAAATATTACATAATTTCAGTTTCAGTATTGACTGCATAGGGGTAGAGCAGTTTGTCAGCATGCACACACACACACACACACATGGTGGTATTAAGTTTGTACCTCCTAAAGCATTTTATACACAACCATATTTCATTATAGGAAAAAACTTCGCATCACGGTTTGAATTGATTCAAACAGGTGTGTCTGTCCATCCATCTTATCTGCAGGTACGTGCGTATTCATATATGTGTTCAATCAAGAGATTGATGTATTTTGAAATATGATGTTGGAACATAACATTGTAAAACGGTATCTAGCGAAAATTGGTCTAATGTCAAGTCTAAGTTGTGTAGAGTATCCGATGACAGACCCAACCGAACGATTTTTTATAATCTCTCCACTTTATTATTTGAATGTTCTTCGTTTCTCGTTAAAATATTTCTAAAGCATACCATTCAGGTATTCTGAGTAGAGAAAACTTTTCAAGCATACTTTATGGATGAAATTTTATTTAGGTTAAATTACAAACATATGAACAAATTTATTCCGGTCCTTCTATAATAATAACTAATAGTTATTATGTAATGTTTTTCACATATTTGTACAATTTGAAAAATGATAAATGTTGTTGTAATGTGACAAAAGTTTGCCAAGTTGAAGTGCTACATGAAGTGTACTTAACAAATGAGAAATAACAAACAAACAAACAAACAAATAAACAAATAAACCAACAAAATTGCACAAAATGTCAATTTAAATTACAATTCATGACAGGATAATGAGCATGAGAATATGAACACAAATTATGTGACACTAATTATATACATACACACACATAATATGATGATGATGATTTCAGAATAGTGTTTGTAATAAGGCACGAACAAAAAACAAAAAAAGTAATAATAAAAGAAAGAAAAAAGTGCATGGCAACCGATGGAGTGGAGTTGAAGAGAATGAACAATGTGTTTATAATTTGCTAAATTAATAAATGAGCACGATGTCTGTCATTATGCGAAAACCAGGGAACACTTACCACCTGAGCACACACACACACACACACACACAGAGGATCAGACCACATGAACATGCAGTTGGAAGAAGAGACCAAGGTGACTGAATGAATAAAACCCTCTAAACATATCACACAGCTCCACTCAATCATAATGGGAAAGGTAGCAACTGCGACTACAGGTTCAAATAATGGCTTGCTGCGATAAGGTAATGTATTCGGAAACAAATAAGTATCTGTGACGTTTGTACGAAAACCTCTTCATCTCGACTCCTCCTCCCACAAACGTTTTTTCCCATTAGTGGCCTGCCGGTGTTGTCTTTGAATAACACTTCGAATGCTGTTTATTTGTAAAATTTAAGTGTGAAATTAGAACATCTCGTTAGTTTAGTAATGAATGGTTGATTCTTTTCTAAACGTGCCATTACAACGATTACAATTTTCTTTTCCCTTCATTTAATGCATAATCTTTAAGGATAATTTAAAACTTGTACTCTTGCTTGGTATTCAAATTTTCTTCTATACAATAAATCTTTTGTTATATTGAAAAGAGTAGAAAGCGAGGCTCTAACAGAAACCGTTTTAGGGTAAACGTTGCAGGTATTGAAAAATAACTTAATACTCAATAAGGAATTTTTGGCCACAGGCATTTAATTTTCTTGCTAAACACAAGATCAAGCTAATAAGACCATAAATTTTCAACAGGCTACGTACAGGAATTGTGTATGCAAGCATAAACTAACCTGCTGCTGCTAACACGTATTTGTTGGTAATAAGATGTTAAAGCTGTTTAAAATATTTCAGGTGGGTGGTAATGTTCGAGCACATATTTGCCTGGTAATAAATTAACACGCCAAGTGGGATCTTATAGAGTAAGAGCACCCCATTATATTATGGGGTGCTATGGAGTGGCGGTGCTTTAGGTAACGTATAGGCAAACATTGTTCGGTGTATTATTTAGAGAATGTTCAATTTTCGTCCATTATTTAAAAGTTTTTCATTTTTTTGCAGAGAACAACTTTTGCAGTATGTTTGGATTTATTTGAAAATATCTCTTTAAGCAGCCGTACAATGCTTTATTATCGAAAAAATGTATGCTTGGAAGGCATTTTAATAGAAAAAGTTTCATTTTGTATAATCGTAGAAAACCAAACAAGTTGGAAAACGCTAAAGTTGGCTTCGATTGAATCTTAAATAGCAACCTTTTTATTCCTATTTACAGTATTTTCCTTTTAAAATGCACGGAAAAATTCTAAACATTGCTTCTTATTCAATTAAAGAAGATTTAGCCAATGATTTGATCCCCAAAGTGTTACTCGGCTTGCACTGTCTTCTTGACAATTTGTACTGGAACTGTGCATAGCAACGGTTCTTTCTAAACTCTGGAAAGTCTACCATTTATTCTTTCCAGGCTTTGCTGGTATAGTCAAAATACCTCTCTCTATTTCTTAAAATCTTTTCTAACCAATACCATACTCGAAATTTATATGTTTTACTCTTATCCTACTCTTAGATCATAGGTGCTTTTCAAAAAACCATATTCTTGGAATATACGTAAGTATTGTCAGATAAGAAATGTCTCGCCTTGACCATCTGTAACTTTATCAATAGTTTTCATTTTATTTTATAACTAAATCGTCTGGGAACAATCAAGAGCACCTCCTATCTTAAGTGATTTTCAATCGTCTTCTTTATCAACATTGTAATAGTAATCAATGTATTGTAATATTAATTGGAAAGTTTGATCAATAATGATTTTTACTAAAGCCTGCATGTATACAACAATACAAGTATTTAAGTTAAAGCCGGAACATAGGCAATGATATTTTCAATTTACGTTTATTTTTTCTCTTTCGCTATTGTTGTTGTTGTTATTATTACTCTGGGTCTCTAGTTGTATTTTTTTCAGTTAATTAAAAAAAGAAATCCAGGCTATTGAAAACAGAGCAATAGCGTGTAATTGGTATGAGAAGATGATGCGAGCAAGAGAGAGAGAGAGAGAGAGAGAGAGAGTGAGTTGTATAAAGGGAAATAGAAATTATCTGTGCTTGGCATTTGTGCGCCTGTGATTGAGTGCGGGCGGGCAGTAATCATTGCTAAAAATAAATGCTGGCACTGCAAAATATTTGCAATTACTTTACACAAATCTATTGTTTAGTTAATGAAAAAATTCCTTCCGCTATATTCTCGATTATTTAATTTCTGGTCGGAATCTATGTTCTTTAGCTAGCTTTCCTGTTTCAGTGGTTTATGAACATTTTAAGTGTTATCGTGGTATTTAGTTTCTCACCGAGTTTCTACAATATACACCCTTTGCTGTTGTTTGCTGTTATTTTCTCTTTTCTTTCTTTCGTTTTTTTTTTTTTTCATGGTTTTTTTCTTACAAGTTTGGATTAATTATTTTCAATTTGTATGCATTCATGACATTCATTTATTTCGTTTGTTAAGATTTTCAAGTGATTTCAACATTTTATTTGCTATTACTTGTTGATTGTTGTTGATGTTTGATAGAAGAGAAGTACATAATATAGTGCAGTTTGAAAGAAGAAAGGTTAAAAGATAGCCCAGATGGTAGAGGTTAAAATAATTAAAAAATTGTTGCATTAAAAGTGAAGAATTTCAATGATTTTCCATGTGCTTGATGGGTGCCCATTATTGTACAGATTTAAAGGAACAAAATCCAATTTTTAGAGCATACTTTTACTTGTTACCTTATATTAAATATTGTAACATATTTTTGTATGTTTCTGTTTTTGCAAACAACACATATGCTACCTAAGTAATATTAGATTTATACTTGACTTGGTTCAACTATTCCATGCTTAGCATTCTTCAGTGTTATTTTTTATAATTTTTATTTATGAGTTAAAGGTGACATTTTTCAATGTGACTTAATTACTCTTTTCCTTGTTTGTAAAATGTTTCCTAATTTTATATTCTGATGGATCTGACTAAATAATTTTTACATTTTAGTGAGATCAGTTTAGGAGTGTAGGTTTTTAAGTTTAAAGTTTGTAGAGATCATAGGTTCGATTCCCACAAAGCGTAAAACTGCAGAATAGCATGGATGCGTATTTTGAATGAATTGCTTTTTAAGGATTGCTAACACTTCTGTGAATTTTGACGTCGATTTGATTTTTACAATGGGAGCATGGTTTAATCAAAATATATTTATGTATTATTTTAAAGCCTCTTTCTGGCACCGACAAATGTTTTGGCAAAGTTAGGATACTTCGTAAGAGAAGATTTTGTTGTTTGTTATTATTTTCTTTCCATCAATAAGCGTATAATAAGGATGTATGGCATATGAGTAAAAACGCAAGCTTGAGCATAACTGCTCAAGTAAAGTTTTTTAATAAATATTTCACATATTTTTTGCTCCTCCTTCGACTACTTCAACAACTTTATAATGTCATATCATCGAGAAGCAAAACAATATGGCAGAAAAATTCATATGTAATGAAAAAAAAAAGGGAAAATGTTGGGAATTTTTTTGTAAGGTTTTTAATAAAAACTTCAGGAGCAAATGAAACGTTTTAGTCAACTTTAAGAGATACACAAAAGTTATATTGAAAATAAAAAAATACGTATTTGTTACGATCTATTATATAACAAAAGCCCCAAAGTAGGCAATAGGATGTTATTTTTAGTAGCGTTGCCTAAAAGTAGGCAATGAATTTAGACAAATTTTCATAAAATACCTTAAAAACAGAGAATTTTAGTTTTAGGAAGCTATTAATGGAAATATTAACGACTTTCCTTAGATCAATAAACTCGTTTAATAACAGTTCCTCCTACTAGATAAAATATTGCGACTTTTTAAAATCCATCACCTTTACCTGGGCGACCTAGTATGTACAATTTTTATTTTTATTACATTTTCTTTCCAGAATCAATATGTTTATTGTTTAATATAAAGTTTAGCGCCTTCAGTTCTATATTTGTTATATCTTAAATCTCTTGTACTGTTCATGTGTAACATATCTAACTGAAAAAGTTCATTGACCCCGTATAATTTATTGTTAAAAACAAAGGGAAAAAGATTTAATGAAGGCTCATAATAATAAATAAAGTTTCTTCTACACTTCCCATAAATTTGAGAAAATAAAATTATTCGATGTTAAAAGAAAATGTAATTTCCAAAAAGTGTACCCGCACTATCTTATATGGTTGAGTTCAATTATCGAATGGCAACAGAGAATGCACTTAAATAGCTTTTCAGTGATATTTATTTGTTTCGGATAAAGCCACCACCATCACCCCTAACTCTACTATTCAGCGGTTTAGAGACCATACAACATAAAATTCTAGCGCACCCAAGATAATTTCAACTGTTTCGTGTCTTACAATAAACAAGACAATTACCATTCACATCATTACCATCATCGAGTGAATTCAGTTCAGACAATACACAAGGGAGAGAATAAACATCAGTGCAATAGTTATACGAGTACTTAAGAAATCAATGTGATTTGTTATTCGAGTTGCAGAGAAGTCCTAACGAGGAAACCTCGTTACAGCAAAAATAAAATAAAACAAGTAGGAAAACTAAATTTGGTCTAGGCCAAATCTTAAATACCCTTCACATCTACGATAGTGGGTGTGGTAGGTATGTGATTACACCCTCTAATAGTGTAT
Source organism: Ornithomya fringillina (assembly GCA_963978525.1). Lineage (NCBI taxonomy): Eukaryota > Metazoa > Arthropoda > Insecta > Diptera > Hippoboscidae > Ornithomya > Ornithomya fringillina. Next base: position 3,250,316 of record OZ021692.1, on the reverse strand, counting down.
ATATTAGGAACAGTTTCACAGACAACTTTTACGTGAAGTATAGTTTTTTATAGAGGCTCTCACGCCTCCTTCCTGGGTGTTGCAAAGGGAATGATAATCTTAGTATATCCTCCATCTTATGTTGAGGGTATAATGAAATGGAATTATTGTATATTGAGATTGAGAGACAGAGAGAAGTAGTCATTCCTAGGGAGTGTTATATCATGCCATGTTAGGGCCTACATGAAAACTTCATAAAAAATTTACACCTCAATGCCAACAAAAAGAATTTATTTTAATGCGGAAACAAGTACTTAAGCGAGTTTGAGTATATTTTGTTGTAAGTGTGGTCCTTAAAACTTTCATACAAACACACAACCCATTTACATGCATCCATGTTTATATATGGAGAAGCGGAAACATTCACTCATCTACATGAGTGCACACGCACAATTGTCAGTCACAGTCATGTGTATGCTTATGTATGTATTTATACGTTTGCCACAAACTTAATTCATCCACCGCACCAGCACTTAACCATCATTAAGGGAATGAATGAATGAATTAAGGTACAAAAAAAAAAAAAAATCACCAGAGGAATAAAAAATTCAATATTTTATCAAATATTATTCAGAATTATTCGTTGTGAAAAAAGCATAAAAAGTGTGAATAGGTAAAAAATTATCATTAATTTAATTGACGTACAGACAAAATATTCTACCATTTATTTTTTGTGTAAATCGAAAGTTGTGCGTACAATGCGTACAATAAAACTTTACATGAAAGTCGAAGCCATGCTTGACTTTTGCAAAATAACGTAATTATGCAATTAGGTTAGCCTTTCTAGCCTTTGAAGTTCATTTCAATTTATAGATAACATACATTTTATATTGAATTACTTTTCCGCCTACTACACACTTAAAATGAAAATTCTCATTCGAAACTATAAGTTTTTTTTTAACTTAAAAACTTACCGTTGCAGCGATTGGTGTTGTGGTTGTATGCGGTGTATAGGCCGCATAAGTTGGCTGTGGCAAAGGAGCGGTATAACGATATTGTTGAGCAACGGCAGCGGCAGCAGCTGCAGCGGCTGCAACCGGCGCATAACTTTGTGGTGTCCAACTGGTGGCACCACGATATTGAACAGCGGCAGCGGCGGCTGCTGCTGCGGCTGTTGCTGGACTAGTCATAGCTGGCGGTCGTGCAATACCCTTCAATGAAACCGTCGCTGCTGCTGGTGTTGGTGGAGCGATACCAGAGAATATATTACGCGGTGTTGCCGGTACGCCAGCTGCTACAGTGGCACCACCTGCTGTAGAAGAGCTTCCCTGGAATAAAAAAAAATAAATCATAAAATAAATAATTTATTTATAATTACAATATTTAAGTGTTAAAAGTAAACTTTTAATAAAAAAAATTATATATTCCGTGTGCCTTTATGTCTGTCTATTAAATGTGAGGTATTTAGATGGAATCTTGTGCAAACATTAATAGTTTATAGGTCCCAAAAGCCCAAACAATTGAGCTATGAAGTAGAGGAACGCATGAAAGAATACTTTTATAATTAAAACATTCATCGATGCGCTAAAAATAGGCGTGATCTTGGAGCAGTTACGGCCACAATTTACAAAAAAGCCTATTTTGGGTAGAATGCAGTTTGAAAGTTAATTAATTAAGTTTAATAGTTAATATTTATACTAGTAGAAGACGAATCAGCGGCAGCTCGTTCAAATTAAGCTCGTAGTACTGAGAGAAGTATTAGACTTTTGAAAAACTAAACTGAAACTTTTGAACATTTGAGACAAATGTTTACAAAACTTTTTTTTGTATTAGACCTATTTTTTAAGATGAGTAAAAACTTCATTTTGCCTCTATTTAGAATATAACTGCACGTCTTCTTCTCGCTTCTTTGTAATTATACTCTTTTTAGCTTTTTAAACAATTGTTTTGTAATTGACCTTTTAATAATAAAAATAAAAAATAAAAAAAAAAATGAAAAAAACCCGTTGACCTCAAAATCTGTTTTACTTTATGAAGCATTTCTTTTTTTTGGCAAACATTTGTTAACTTTTTTTATGACTTTTTACCTCTGTCTCTATATTTTCCATTCGTTGGCCGCTTATCAATAGCTTTGCACAGTCGGCAAACAACAATTTTATAGTTTCAATTTCCCTCTCTTTTTTTTTTTTTTTTTTTTGGTGATTTTTGTCATATATTGTTTGCAGTTTTTCTCTCTAATATTACCAAAGGAAGAAAAACATGCAGAAACTGTGCTCGATTGTATTGAAAATGTGCAACCGGCCACATCCGTTTCGATAGCAGGCCCTCAATATATATGTTTTTTTTTTTTTTTTTTTCATTTTTATTTTGTGGTGGGAAACATTGCATTACACAACAAGGACAACAAAATTTCATTCGTTTGTTTGTTCATCCGTTCCGTTTAGAAAAAAAAAAAAATGTCTAATATTCATGAAAATAAGTATAGAGAAGAGGAGGAGGAGGAGGTGGTTGAATGGTTTGTTTGTATCGTAAACGTCCATCCCATCATTATTATAGGACAACACCTAGTTGAAGTTTCATTTGAAAGACTTTTATTATGCTTGACATATACATATAACCGATAATATTGTTTATCAAAATCTATTTGTACACTGTGATAAAAATATGTTCTCGGAGGATCCTAATGACTTTAATATAAAATGTAATGATTTTTTATTAATTATACTTAGTACCGCATGTACATACTTTGTCAACGCCCAGAAAAAGAGGCGTTCGAGACGACATCAAGTATATATATATCATATTAATATTGAGTACTCAGAGGAACTGCTCATGTTCATCTATATGTCTGTACGTCCGTGTATGTAAGGGTTGCGTTAAAAATTGAGAAAAACTAAAAAATAAAATTTTTCAATAATTTTTTTTTCATTACTCATAAAGTCTGAAAGATACTCATTAGATAACTTTGGTCCCTATTCAAACTATATATATAACTTCTTTATTTGTTTTTTGTTAAAAAAAAATATTAAACTTTGCCTTAGAAAACTTGCTAATCTGTACAATACAATAACAAAGGTCATCATGTAGCATATGTTTCAATCACCCAACGTCACTGTATACGTACATAAACTTATGCTTTCGAAAATGAATACCTTTGTGTATTGTGGGTAATATGTAAAATGTATGGGTGGTGATGGTTGGTGGTGTATAGGTGCGTTGTTTTTCTCTCCAATTTCTGTTCAATGGGTGTGTAATTTTCTGGTCGCGTTTATAATGAAATGTTTATCGACAAAAAAAAAAAAAAGAAAAAACTTTTACTGCAGATGCTGTAAGCAACCAAAAGGATGGTTATTGTTAGTGTTGTTGCTATTGTTCATTTATTCTACGTTTGTTATGTTATGTTCGAACTCTTGAAACTGCTTGAAATTTTTAATTTATTTTTGGGGACTAGATGTTTTTGTTTTGGTGCAAAACAACAAAAACAACAAAAGCAACAATAACAACAACAACAATTACTATTACATATTAAAGTATAACAAGCAACACCATCACCATACGTCCATTACCAAAATGGCCTTACAGCTATAGCGTATATGTATGTGTGTACATTGTACTGCTACTATCGACAGTTGCCGATAGTACCAGACAAACAATATTTTAGAAAAAAATCAAAACATATAGAAAAAGCCTTGAGCTAAAATATATAACGGTAACCGTTTAACACAAACATACACACGCACACACACGTAATAGAAGGGCTTTTATAAAACATAAAAATTTCATGCACCAGCTAAATGTTATACTTTACCGTGTACTTAAACACATGAAAACAAATCGATTTGTTGTTGCCTTTGATGCATGCATTGTGTATATGTTTTGGTTTACAAACATTAGTTATGTATGTACAAAAATATGCCAGTACACACACACGCGCGTATACACACAACCACACGTAAAACGTCAGTGTGGTATAAATTTATAGCATACAATAATATTTGTGATGGTTTTGTAATGAAGTACAAATGGAAACAAGAATATGTCGTTGTTGTTATTGTTGTTGTTAACTGTATTGTATACCTTGCGGCTATTATTCTAATGGTTTTCAAGTTTATAACGCAAATGGCTGCCTGTTGTTCCCTTTTGCTTTAAGCAGTATTTTTAATAAAATAGTTTTCAAGTTGTTTGTACAATACTATGCATTCAAGGGTAAATCATTTTTTAATTGAATGAAATTTTTCAATAATTATTAAAATAATTGGAAAATTTAAAATACATTTTACAAAATTTAAAACGTTATAGATTTAAAAAAGAAGATCAAAACGCAAAACATTATAATAACAAATAACTAAAAAATACAATTAATTCAGACTGGGCAGGTGAAACATAACAAATAAATAATTTAGATTTCCTTTCCGCAATAACTGAACTTTCACCTTAACAACTATTCTTATGCTTTCCTCTCAACTCAACAGAAAGTTACTTCATTAAATAAACATTTGATAACCGGTCCAAACGACAAACCACCACCTGACCGACCCACCGACTGACCTTCTCTTTACATAAATTTTCTATATTAATAAATTTTCTATGAAAACCGAGTAATTCACCCACACATACAGCATACACACAACAGTTGATTATCACAGAAAGTTTTTGTTTTTTTTTCTACTAATTTTCCTTTTTTCTCTGCATTTATGTATGAATGAATATGCAGAAAAACCAAACAATGCACGGAAGGAAAACTACATAATTTGCATACGAATGCAAATAAATTTCATACAAATGTAGAAGAAATTAAATATAAATAAAAATAAAAAAAAAAAAAATAGAAAAAGATTTAGTTGAACGTGACAAATGATAGCAACAAGTTCAACATAAACCGTTAAAGTCTTGAAGCATCTGAAAAAGAGAGCGAGAGTAGGGGAGAGACAACTTTGCTTGAAAATATTGACTCAGGAAACAAAACCAAAATTATTTAATGCTAAAGAAATTACATCCGAAATTCGAAAAATCCTTGGGAGAGAGTGGAGAGGAGTTTTTATTTAAATTGGGCGAAAGTCTATCTATCCATATATCTGCCACAAACATATAATTGATCTATAAAATTAAACATGTTAACAATTAGAATATCCTTCGCTGTGCGAAAAGTGGGCACTATTGAAAAATACACATTTATGAAAATTGGGTTTAGTCGAGTCACGAACGCATCTTTTTTAAGTAGGTAATGCTTTAAATTTAGCATACCCCTAATATCGCCCGTTTTAATTTGATTTATTTGTTTTCCGTGCACAATTGCTAAATTTTGACTAAACATCACGAATATTATGTAAATTTATGTTGAATGTGGAAAAAAGTTTTCAATTCACTTTTAATTACTGCATTATGTTCTTGTTTAATTATTCTCTTTACAACGTTTACTATAAATTCCATGTGATTATAAATTTTCGTTAAAATATTCGTAATTTATGCAAATTAAGAAAATTTAATTGCACCAATAACAACAACAACAACAACAACAACAACAACAACAACAATCTTTGTTACTAAAATATAAGTTATTGTACGTGAGTGTTGTGTATGTGTGTATTATATGAATATTTGCTCATAAATTTCCAAATCCTTTGAGATGTTAAGTCAAAAGAAAAACATATATTACAAGCACACATATTCGCGACATATTGAAATTTAAACACAATTGAAATCATTAATTTTGTAATGGCGACAACGCAGGGGGTATTAATCATTAGCATAACGCATTATCCAGCTATGAGCCGTGATATGTGTTGACAACAAAAGCACACAAATAACACCGTAGCGTTATTATTAAGTCTGCTGTTGGGCTTTCTCTCTCGCTGCCTCCTTTTCTACTGCATATGAGAATAATGCTGTACAAAAAAAAAAAAGACGAAAAATGGGATAAAAGTTGTTCTCTTCATGGTGACAACGAAATTAAACCAAAACCAAATCCAAAATGTACCCAGAGGGGATGTGTTGACTACACATTATACAGTCTGAGAATGGCAACCTTTCTATATATCAATAAAGTATCAAGGTATGGCGCCTACATGGTTCATGAAAAACATATTATCGTTTATCAAAGGCCTCTCTCTCGCTCGAGGGCAATGCAGCTGAATGGTAAACAATAGTTTTGCTTTTGTTACATTTTCGCTAAAACTAAGGCGTACATGTTTTCCTTTGCTCACTTCTACAAGTGCAGTATAAAAGACTGATAAACTTAATAATTTCATTATGATTTCGTACAAATAATTCTTAAACTATTTTTTTTTTTATTAATTTTGTACACATTTTCTCTTCTAACCGCTAGCAACAATTTTGCATGAATGTTGAACAGAGAATGTTTTGTGTCAATTGATGGTGGCATAGTATCACCATTTATAATAATACCAAAAAACAACAACAACAACAAAACAACAGCGACTGTTAACCACCAACTGTTGTGTGCGTGTGTCATAGTTTAAAACATGCTTATGTCCACTGGCATAATAAAGTATGCATATGCTCGTAATTGTATGTGTGTGTGTGTGTGTGTGTGGTAAAGAGACGTGCTCTCAATTTATATAATATACAGAAAACACCTTTCGCTTGATTAATGATCGTATTGGGGGGTAATGTCAAGTTTTCTGTTAACACGAGAGACGTAAGGTATACACATGCACCCCAACACCACCTATCAGCCACCAGTTTAAGTGTCATAACATAAATTGCCCCATTGAAAATTTTTTAAAAACTTTCGTTTATAACTGTTTTATATACAGCATACACAGACAGTGATGGCGGTAATAAGTTTGCAACGAATTTTGAATATTGAACAATGTTGTACATGTATGTACCAAACTAAAATAGTTTATATTTATGTTATAATGAAAAAAGGGCGTGGTTTTAAACTATATTTTTCATTTAGAATTTATTATCATATAGTTTAGAAATAGATGGCCCCTTAAAGTGGACACAATAAGTCAAATGCCACGCCCATAATAAACAGAAATTTCTCAAAGATGTCATGGAAAGACAGGAAGGGTCTTGACCTTTAAATAATCTTTCAAATTATTTTCAATACATATTTTTTTATTTGAATGGATTTATCAAAATCATTACGTTCGGACATATGTCTTACAGACGAATGGACAGACATAACGTGGTAGATCAGCTCAGAATATTGTGCGTTTTTAACAAAAACGGCATACATATGCAAAGTGCTTAAGGTTTCGGGCATATTTTTATAACTTTAATGGGATGGGTAAAAAAAAAAAAAGATGAAAAAAACAACAACCAGGTACACCTACTATGAAACATCCACCCAAGCATTTTATACAATAAAAATCACACAACAACAGCAACAATAATGATATTGTACATATTTATGATTATCAGTATTAACTGCATCATCATAACAGGCAACGTCATCGTTTTACATGGTGCGGGGGAAAGACAGAGACACCGAGACCGAGCAACTGTAACTGTAAGCAAATCTGGCACAATCTAACCGGGTTTAATATTTTTTTTTCTTGTGGTCGCGTTTGTTTGGTTGGTATGTGTGTGCATGTGTTTGTTTGAAAAATTCAGGATAATAAATTATATGATGTCGACATCCTCCCCGCTCCACGGCACTCCAACTCCAACGCTGTGTCACTGTATCACTCATATAATGCTTAATAGCAGATAGAGAAACCACCACCATAAGCAAGTGTAAGGTAGATAACAAATAACTTTTTCACTCCCCCCCCACCCCCTCCTATATGCAATAGTAGCATATAGTTATTGTTGTGTAGGTAGCAGCAGCAGCACCATAAAATATTGAAGATTGTTTTAATTGTTTCGTACAGAGAATGAAACGTAGCAAAAAGGGGTGCAAAAATGAGACACAGTAGAAAGATAAAGATAGAGAGAGAAAGAAAGTAAAAAAGAGATAAAGTAAATGAGAAAAGTTCGCTACAAAAAGTGGTATACGAGAATAATGAAACACAAACATTCACTTAAGTAATTTTATATTTAGTTAATTAATGCATTTTTAAGCGGCTGCCACCTAACTCAACTCAACTCAACTCAACTCAACTCAGCTCAGCTCAAGAACATTTAATTTTAATTAAAACGGAAAAATATAAAACAAAAAAAAATTTTGCTTTAGAACAAGATTCAAAAATGTTCATATCTGTAGGGTATATCCAGATGTTTTATGTGTTATCTATAGACAGATACTTTGTTCTTTTTACGTTTATACTTAATAGATGGGGGTGGTTAGGGTACGTGTGTGTACACTCTTTAACGATTAATAAAGTATAAGACCTCAATAGATCAATTCTTGAACTAGATTGACTCAGATTTTAATGCCGTACAATAATATAAACACAATGTACTTCATAAGGTCTCCCTCTCTTTCTCTCCAATATCTAATTTTTGATGTTACACAAAGCATTACAAACTTGGTGTATTCCCCATCATTTGAGTGCAGGGTATAAAAGAATCATGAAAATATTCAATAAAGGAAATCTAATAATATAAAAAAAAAAAAAAAAATCATATCCTCACTAAATTTAACCATTATGAAAGTCTGTCATTAAAAATATATTCGCAAAATAATATCAATCAATAATAAATTTTTGATGCATAGACGATAGATGTCATAATGAGAATGAAAAAAAAAAAAACACACACACCACTACCAACAAAAAATTATAGTTTAGAAAACGATTTTCTATAATGAACAGCATGCACAAGTCATCTAGCTAGCTAGCTATATAAATGTTCCATTGTTCATATTTGTATAGAGAGTGCACCAAGTGGACAAAGTACGAGCAGCATGTGTTTTAATATTTGGCCTGAATGATAGCTTAAATATTTATCGTTTATTCGCCTCCTCTCTACCACTCATTCTTTTTCACTACCTAAGTTAATGTATATGTGTGTCTGTGTGTTGGTTAACGGCAATCATTTTGTAGGTCGTCAATAAATCACAGCTGACGCTAACAATTTTTTTTTTTTTTTTGTTCAAATATTGCATGAGATGCATGCTTGGCATTGTACGCTTGTTTCCGCTTGAATAATTATCATCATCATCATCATCATCATCATAATCATCATCTTGATTATCATCATCATGAAATGTTACGCCTTCAACTAATTCAAATGCTCTAAAGCTTAGCATTGAAATTTGTCTCTATGAAAACGAGTGGGTGTATAAAGTATTATTGTTGTTGTTGTTGTTGTTGTTTTGTGTAAATGCCAAATATTTTATATAAACAATAATAACATTAAAAAGCAGTTAATAGCAGTAAACTTTTAGATATAATTATAATAATTATATGTCTGTCTGTCTGTCCTTTACATCAATTTAATAAACAAAACAAAAAATATTTCTAAAGAGATTGTTTTACATTGTATTTTTATTTTTTATTTTTCATTGTTTTACTAATTTTATTACTGTTGAATAATAAATTTAAAAAAAGTGTACAAATTTTTTTTTATAATTTTGAATCTTTTTTTTATTATTTTGTGTTAAAACCTTAACTTTTTTATACAAGAAATTCTTCTGATGCAAAATTTTCTCCAGTTAACTTTTATAATATCGTCTCCTTCGATTTTATTTCCTTCTTTATAAATTGCTTTAATCTTTTAACAAGGCCGGAAATCTTTTTTAAATTTTATTAATTACTTTTTGGCATAAGTTATTGTTAATGCTTAATAATCCACTTAAGCACTTTTCATGATTAACTTAAAAGCGTAAAAAGAAGAAGAGAGAGAGAGAGAGAGAGAAAGACGAAGAAAAAACTCACATATTTTATAAAAGTAGAAAAAGCAATTCTGATTACATGTAGGCAAGGTAAGGTAGGCAAGTATAATCATTAAAAGTGATGTAGTTGTAGAAGCTCAACAATTACAAAATTCTACATAACTGGGTCCACTTTTCAAGAGTTTTGTGTAATTTCTGAAATGTTATCTTTACAATGGTAATATTGTCATTCTTTTCTATCTTCATTTTCTACTTAGTTGTAATCATTTTTAATTTCATCATTATGCAAAAGGCTGATTAGTTCAAATGGAAATATCGCGTTTTGTGGAAAAAATCTAAAGTTTGTAATGTTTTTTAATGAAACGTAGTAAATTAAATTCTATATATCATAAGGGTGCAATTTGATTTAGGCCAAATCTAAGTTGCCCTTCACACGGAGGCGTGGCGAGTATATAATTTCGCCCCTCAAATAGTTTAAATTCATGTTTATTGAGACTTTCTTATTATAAAACATTTTAAAAGTATATATACCCTCAGTTTATTTATTACATCTCAGCTTATAAGTCAAGTATGGTTTTTTTTGTAAATTTTAAACGTGTTTGTTATTCGATTACGCCCATTTTTTGCACATTGATGGATAAGATAATTATAGATATGCACACGAAATTTCAACCCAATGTTGCAAACGGAATGACAAACTTTGTATACCACCTATCCTATGTAGATGGTTTTTTTAATAAACAAAAAGTTTTAAAATTTTTTTTTTTTTTTTTTTTTGAAATTCCAAGATCTAGATTGTTATAAAAATTTTATGATGATTATTCACCCACAAAATATTTATAATCACTTAATGGGAAAAAGACAACAACAGTCAAATTTTGATATTATCCAATTAAATGAAATGTTTGAGAATGAAAATGAAAAGTTTTTGTACAAAAAATGTCCACGTTGTGGCAAAATTCTTTGGTTTTATGTTTAAGCTACTCAGAAACCAATACAACCCAACCCAACCCGACCCGACCCCAACCAACCAACAACCACTAATATCAACAACAATCTTTGATAAATAAACACAGCAATCTAACTGTATAACTGACTGCTTGACTGTACTATTCATGTGAATATATTGTTTGCTAAAGCTTCTTACTGACCGAACGACCGACACAACGACTAACTGAAAGCTGGTCATGTCGAACAAACCAAAAATTAAACTGAAACATAAAGAAAGATAAAGTTCTTTATCATTAAGAAGTGGTTATTGTTATTGTTGTTGTTGTTACATTTTGAAAAATTATCTTCACCATTGATAATGATAATAATGAAGATGATGATGATGGTAATGACGATGATTACGAGTGTCGTTCAGATGGGTAACTATTTTGTTTTAAGTTCAACATTGATTTGTTTGCTTTCATGATATCGGACAATTGCTTGATGTTCTCTTTGAAGTTGTTGCATTGGATTGTTGTTAACAAACAAAAATCCATTTGATTTGAAAGATTTATTCACACAACTTTAAGTTGCAGGAAAATTTAGTTATAATAAGCATAACAAGTAAGACGGATGGATAGACAAAACTAATAAAATCAAAATATCCTAAAACAACTCAAACACCTTAATATGCTTTAGGACTTATTTTTAAGCCAATTTCAGATAAGTATTTAATTATTAAAGTATGTGTCACATTTTATCTTTAAAGTTAAAAAGTTCTGCATTAAAAAAAAAAAAACAATTCCTATAAATTATGGACGTGAATTTGTGTAAAATACCGGTTTTTTTTTAAAAATTTATGTCAACTTTTACATCAACTTTACAGCTTCAATTATATACAAACAAGAAAGTTCTTTTGTAAATTGTGTATGTGGCTGTTAACAGTTTTAAATGACAACAATTTACATAAAATCCCAACAACATAAATCATTTAATCGTTTTTATATTATATGTATCAAATTTAAGCTTAATATCTTTGTTGTTGGTTTTCAACGTGGAGACGCAGAAGCTTATGGACGTACAGACACCGCTTGTGTGACTACTGTTATAATAAAATAATCTTGTACAAATCTGTTGACACATTTGGTTGTTTATTTTCTATTACTTTTACTGTTGTGTATGTGCATGGGTATGTGTGAGAGTCTATAAAATGGTTTTGACATTTTATGGTTGGCATTTAATTTGCAAGTGTGTACGTATGTACACTTCTTTTTTTTTTTTGTTTCCTTCTAGTTTGGTTGACTTTTGTTGTTGTCGTTCGTGTTCCTTAAACTGTACAGCACTGTCTGAAAGCAAATTAATCCATATCTACCCTTTAAAAGATGTCTTGTTGCCTTCCCCTCCTTGCCACCCTGTCACTCTTTGTCTATGTTTGAACTAACAAATATTTTATACACTTGCAGACATTTCGCATGTGTATACAGACGTACAATTATAATAGGAATCTGGTAACCATGTAATGTCAATCCCAAATATACGCACACTCTCATACACAGACGCCAATGTACTAGCTAGCCATGTACGAAAATCACATTTGCTGCATCCATGCATTGTCTGTTTATATATCAACTTATTTATATAAGGATTTGTTGTTAGCTCTTAGTTGTGTAGGTATTTAAGTGTAGGTACTTATATGTCTGTGTGTGTGTGTGTGCATGTGTATTTTGTGCTGGTAAGTTTAACTCTTTTGGTTGCTGGTTCGGTTGGTTAAAATTTGTTTGTCACAAGGGCGCATACAGTATATAGTTGTGGTTTGTTATTGCGCCTCAACACACACACACACATGCATACACATTTATAACTCTGTGCTATTGTATAAATATACTTGAGCGTACACACACACACACACACACACATGCTGTATATCTATTTAATTGAGCAAAAGTTTTTGTGTTTGACTTTTTGCGTTTACCTCGCCTCTCTCAACATACAGAACTATACCTCACTCTTTCTAGCGCTTTATAGCCTTTTAATATTTGGACTTTTCCTTTCTGCTTTGATTATATTCATTTTTTTTTTGTTTTGTATGTGTATGTATGTTCCAATGTGTGATATTTAAAAAAAGAGAAGCATTGTATAAATCTGGTAGGAGGGAGGATTTCAACTCTTTGCGAGTTATATTCATGTATGGGTGCGTACTATTTATTCTCATTCACACATTCATTTTGTTTGAGTTATATTCTCTACTCATGTTGAAATAATTATTTTTGACCTTAATTACCATAAAACTCTTGTTTGTACTGCAAGTGTAAAAGATAGAATGTGTTGGAGAGTGAGACAGAGAGACAACGCTAAGTGCTAGAGACTTATTGTAACATTTCCATTATAGTTCCGTTTCTCTCTCTGTGTGTGTGTGTGTATGTGTCTGCTTGCATTTTGTACTACAAACAAATATATCCCAGCCTTCTACTTATTCTCATTATCTTCTTATTCTTATCTTGTTTGCATTTGTTACTCCCTCCTGGTTACTGATTATCCATTAATTCTTATTATGATACTCATACGTATGTGTCCGTAACCATCAAGTCATTATTATAATTAGTCTACTGATATATTTCATATTCGTTCATGTACATTTTCCATTTAAGTATTCATTAATTTCATTGTTTGAGAATTTCATTTTACACTTTTTACGCGTCCATCCTGTGCGTATGGTAAATTCTGTATCGAGTGTTTGCTAACTTTGTTATTCCGGTTATTAAGTATGAAAATATGACCATCTCATGATGACAATAATTGAGATTTTAAGCTGAAATTATTTTAAGTACAACAAAAACATAAGTTTGTTCTTAATATGAACAAAATCGATGGACGACAATCTTTTAAAAAACACTAAGAAAAACATAATATAAACGTGCCAGCCCCGCTGTTTATATATAGATGTTCAATATAAGACCTAAGGCCAACTTAAACATAATTTTATCATTTTCTTTCTTATTGCCATTTATTTATCACACCATTTATCTTGGCTCTTAAAGTTCTTCCTTAAGCTTAACATAAAGAAGAATTATTACTCATTATACAATAAATTGCTTAATATTTTGTGGGCGGCATTTCATTCATATGAAATAGTGGTTAGTCATGTTTACATACACACCCTCTCATTAAATTAAATATCATTGTTGTAAATTATTTCCTTTTTTTTCTCCATTTGGTTGTTGGTCTGCAAAGTTTCCATTTTTTTTTTTTTATTCGGACACTTGGACATTTTTTTTTTTTTTCAATTTCATTTCAAATTTATTTTTCGTCATATATTACATATACTCGTGCGTTATTTGTCCATAAGTTATTTTGTATAGATTGTAAGTGTATGTGTGTGTAAGTGTAATTTAAAGCTTCACTATATCAATTGTTGTTAGTGTAAGCTATTGTGGTTGGTTGTCATGTCATGTGATGCGTTTTAATACCACACGCTGTGATATACATATATACATATATATGTGTGTGTGTTATCTAACACACCATTAATACCATAATGTGATATTATCCAGCAGACAGGCGTTCACGTTCACAGCGCGGTTTCATTTTTATATACTACTCAACATTATTATATCTTCACCACTTGTGCCAGAGCGTATATTAAGTTTGTAAGGTGATGTCACAACCATTTTCAATTATACCGAACGATTGAGAAACAAAAATTTCCATCGCTTTAATTATGTCCGTCTGTCTGTCCATTTTTATTTTGTGCACAAGCTACAGACCATATTCTTTGATATATTTTGAGATATTCACATTTACTAACACAACTAAACAATTGTAGCATAATTTGGATATTTAAGTGTTGTAGGCTATTATAATGGTCGGCCTTGACTGACTATAACATTTTCACTTGTTTTATTATTCTATTTTTTTTTCCGTGTAAATGAAAATAAAGGTTTTTGTAATTTTTATTATATTTAATGTTGTACAATAAAAGTATTCTTTTACTCTTTTTATTGTTGATAAATAAAAAACCACATTTTAGATCGAATTATTTATTAAACTTAACTTGAAACTCATGTTAATGATTAAATAAGTGAAAAAACAAACTAAATTTGTCTTAAACCAAATCCTAAATATCCTTCACATTTACAATGGTGGGTGTGGCAGGTAGATGATTACGCCCTCTTATAGTGTATGTGTTACATATCAGCTTTCAAGACGAGTTTTACGTTGAGTATGGTTTTTTGTAAATTGTGCGGGTGTTTGTTATGCAACCATGCCCATTTTTAGCACATCAATGGATAAGATAATTGTATGTAAACTTAACAGCTTAATTATTGTGGCAGATAAATAGATTTTTGTCGATTGTGGGCGTGGCTCTTTGCCCAATTATGCACATTTTAAATAGAAATCTGCATTCAAAAACTAAAAGTACAAAATTTCAGCTTAATATCTCAAAATTTACGCCCCTGAGAATGCCAACAATAAACGGACCTACGGACACACATGTCTAGATTGACTCAGTTTTAGATGCTGATCAAGAATACATTTTCTTAGTATTTATTTATATTATTAATAAAAAAAAAAATCCTTGACAACACTTTTGGTTAGTATATAAAAAGCTGTTTATATCACTCAACGACATAAAGATTTTTCCAATAAATTTTTCATTACTAATCTTTTATGAACAAACATAAAACTCTTTTCTAGATGGCGACTCATTCACAGTACAGAGACTCGAATGACTATGCATTAAAGTTCCAATGCAAAGTGACTAAATGCATATACTTTTACTCTAGACCATAAATAATTTCTATTTAAAACTGAAAGTCTATAAAAAAAATAAAAAAAAACAAAGAGTTCCGATATATAGAACCGTGATATAAAATGACTCACACGCGCATTAAATCTACATCTAATATATACCGTTATTACCTAATAATCATTAAGAATGTAGAGAAACGATTTGGATTGTAAGAGTCCTTACATCCACATTGTAAAATAATGCAAGAATGTTTATAAAAGTGATTAATGTTTACGGTTGATATTGTAGACTACGGTTCATAAAAAAAAAAACATTATATTGTTAGCGAATTCTATATATTAACGATTTTATTATGTATTGCGGTAGACTTTATAACACTTTATCACTTTCTCTTTAGCAAAGTCTTACTTACTTGTTTTTTAATTAATCTAAGTATCTTAATTTTTAAATGTAGCCCTTCTGTCCCACTAACTAAGACTAAGACTAACATTTTGTGGTAGATTAGACCACTTAGATACTTAACTTAAATCCTTTTGTGAAAATATTGATTTTTTACGAAAATTAAGATATTAATACTAATACTTAATTAGGTAAAATATTAAATGTCAAATTTCGCCATAAATTTACTGCGAACTTCAATGTTTCTTTAACAAAAATGAATAACAAATAGGCGCCATTAATAAAAGTGAACGTAACTTGTACAAAACTAAATTTAATGCTCTTTTTAATGACATCAGTTTCAAGAAAATCAGTTTAGTATTATCAGAGTTACCTTAGATGGAAAAGGTTTTGTGATACGAAACAAATCGGGTGCGAAGGCATTTTTGCTTAAAACTTTCAACTTCCCTTTAGGTTATGCTTACAACTTTTTTATATTCTTTTGATAAAGGTAATGTAAAATGCTTAAATGGGCGTGGTAACATGGTGTACACATATTAAATGTTTAGCAGATATTGCATAAAAAAATTTGCTCTTTTCTAAAGTTGAAGATTTTCCTGCATAATCATAATACAATGTCTTAACATAACTCCCTTAAGAATGCAACATATTTTAAAATCTATGTAGTTGGCTAAAAGCAATCAATATTATGTAAGTATTTTGATACAATATTATTTGGACACATTTTGACCCATTGTACGTACCGTACACCTCATCCAATTGCTGCATAATTAATTGTTATTATACCAAGTATTTGTATAAATGTCTTGGAATACATAAAATGGATGGAAAATATAATTATAATACATATTTTAATAAGACATACCACTCAATCACTCACTAACACATTTACAAGTAATTAGATATTCGCTCTTACGAATGATTTGTACATAACAAACACAAACATAAATGCATATAATTATGCAAGAATAAAGTTAGAATGTTTAAAGTAGTGTGCGTGTGTATGTATGTAAGTAAATTTATTTAACAAAATATTCAACAATCATTAATTTCACACAATTGCACTTTTCAAGTTGTAACAAAATAATTTGAGGGTAAACATTTTATGGCCCATAAAGTACTGCAGCCATATATATATATATATACGGATACGTAAATATTTATATAGAAATACATACAAACATATTAGTGATAGAAAACTTTTGTTTGTACTCTATAAATTTCATTTTATAATAAAAGCAGAACACAAGAAATGACAATAAACACACAAATGAATAAATATACGTCTGGCAGACTGATGGACTGACTGACTGAGTGAAATGGTTGACTGGCATCATTATATAGATGAATGGCGTTGTTTAAGTTGAGTTGAGTTGAATAAAGTCTTTTTAGTTGAACACTATTTATGTGTGCGTTTAAGTTCGTATTTTGAAAATAGCAGTTGACTCAAAAAACAATAGAAAAAAAGTGGAAAAACTGAGTGAATGACTGCATGCATGAATGTTTGAATTGTTTGTTTGCAAATTGTTTGCCTTTTACAAACACTTGGCAAACTAACTATTTCCACAGCATTGTTTAAGTCTTTTGTCTGTCCGTCTGTCTTCGTGAATACATGTGTACGAGTGTATGTTTGTATGTATATAGTTTGCTATAAATACTTGTTCCTGTTCTTTAGTTGTGTGTAGTTTTTAATTTTTTCCTCCCTCCTTAAGAACAAGCATCCTTGACTTATTTGGCATGTTGAATAATTAAGACTTTTCGCAGTTCAGTGTTTTGTGTCATAGTTGTCTATTCCCTCCCACTTCTTCTCTTTCCATCTCTTTCTTTCATACCCTTGGTACTTCCTTTCTAACCATTTTACAAGTAAATAACATTATCTTAAATATTTCAACAATTCGTACAACGGAACAATTTACCAACTCAAGTAAATGAGATATTTATGTGGTAAGAATTCTCAAAATCATTTATTTTCAAACTTTTTAAATTAATTTACATTTACGTTTATTGTATTTAAACTATTTAAAGAAAAAATATGATAAGTTGGCCAATGTTCATTATAACAAAGCGTTTGTAGTAAAAGATCAATAATTTTCTAAAGGATTTTAGTGACAGTAATAAATAAATAAAATAAAGTAAAATTTAACCAAATTTAATTTTAAATTAATAAAAAATCATTTCATCAGGAGAGTATGCATAACTAAGTGAACAAAAGAAATTGATCAACCACGTTTTAAATCCAAAATAGCCAAACCCCTCATAATCAATAATCATACGCATGCCAATTACTTGATTTTTAACTGTAATTGTTGTCTTGCTAGTATAAACCCGATAAGAATTGTATGGTCCGTCATGCAACAGCAACTTTTTGAAAATATTACGTATTTAGGTATGACAAACGCTTGTTTGTCTGCTGCAGTCTACTGGTCACTATTTTATGTAGAAAGATGTTCTAGAAATCGATCGGGTCGAGTCCACATTTGGCAAAACCAATTTATAAGTCAATTAACTATTATGCACCACCACTAATTTACAATCATGCTTTTATAATATAAACTTGAGAGTAGTTTTAAGAATGGTATAATACGGTCAATTTTCAATAGGCAAATCATGCCCTTTTATTAAAACTCAACGAAACATTTTAAAAAATTCGACCTGCAGGTTATGTATAAATTTACATAAACATAGTGAAATCGATGTAGGTTTTGATTCTAAATTGATTGGAAAAATGTGATAATTGCCGCTTAGGAGTTACAAAACAACTGTACATTCTTCTTTGCCACAAGAACAAGATATAAATATTGTAACAATAATTTGTAATGTTTTCGCTTTTTTTCTTTAACAATTACAAATATAGATATATATGTATTATAAGGGTGGCAACAGTTGTTGCTTTTTCATTTGACAAGTGACAACAAAAGAAGTTACACATCATTTGCTCAGAGATATGAAATAGAAAATGATGAAAATTCATGTCATATATGACACATAAAACTTTATGAAAAAAATATTAAAAATATAGCTACAATTACATGAAATATCATTTCCTCAAACTGTTCAACAATGTACGTTTGTCTGTCTTTAAATTTTTTTAAATAATTAAATAAAATTTTTCATTGATTTTCAAAACATTTCAACTTTAAATATGTTTTAAAAGCAGAGCTCTGTTTTAAAATGTCTCACAATGAAAAGTAAAAATATTTTGCAATCCATCTCCGTATAATGTTCGATTCAATTTTTTCTTTTCGTTTTTAAACACTTAATAAAATTTCACTTTACCTCTAAACTTGACCAAATATAGACTTAGTTTATGGGAAATTGACCACCAAAGCGGGTCAAATAATTCTTCTTCTTCTCTTTCAACTAAATACTAGAAAGCAACACAAAAAAATCTTGGCAAAATTCCATTAAAACTTAAGCATATATACACTATCAGCTAATGGTACACAATTGAAAATCAAAATATAGAAATATGAAAAAAGAAAAACATGACACAGATAAAGGAGAAAAAAAGCAAGGTACAAAAAAGTCATTTAAGATCATGTAAGATGATAACAGCCCCATTATGGAAAAATCGATTTGTAAACAATTTGATAATCTTTCAATTAAGCCAAAGAGAAAAGTTTCATGTATCCCGAAAAAAGTTTCACTAACACAGAGTTGAGGATAGTTTTGAGAGAAAAAAGAATGATTTATTTTTACTAGAACGATTGAAAAGGTATTTTTTTTCTTCTTTTCATTGTAACATAAAAAAAAATTTGAAAATCACCAAAAAAATTTGACTGAAAAAGTTTTACAAAAAACGTTACGAAAGGGTCAAAGAAAACAGTCTACAAGCTACTTTTTTACACTTTTTTAAACAAGATGGGAGTGTTCTTAATTTATTATACCACTTCAGGGTGCATTGACCCCATATTGTTAAAGAACAGCATCAAAATCCAAGTTTATCTACCCGTGTCCGTCTGTCCTGTATGTCCATGCGTTGTTATAACGATCATGGTCGTTAATATTGAGACATTAAACAGAAATTTTATACAAGCATACCAAAATTTTGTATGTTAAGTAAAAAAGATTAAATGACACGCCCATAATTAACGAAAATCTATCTATCAGCCACAACAACCTCAGAAAATGAAATTCTTTACCTTAGAGCTGATGTGTTAAATATGGGCGGGACAGAGAAGCAGTGTTGTCCGTTGCGTTTAGCACAAAATCTAACTGGACAGGTAATACGTAAAATATAGAGGGCGTACTCAGATAGACTCTATTTAAGATTCCATCTAAGCCTTGTCTAATTTTTTTTCCCTTGTTTCCTTTTTGTATAATATCGTGCGACACCCGTAACTAACTTTTTATAGCTCGGTCATTACATTCTTAAGTATAACGAAAAAAAGTAATATTCATTAAATTTTTTTTTTTTTTATTTCTAGAAATCGACTATTTTTTTATGAATTCTCTATAAAACGAACTTTGCATGACTGTCAGCAATTTTTCTCGTAAAACTTTAAACATTTATTTACAGTTAATGAAAGAGAAAGATGTATAAATCAAATCGAAATTTTAATGTTGATTTTTATTTTCTTTGTGTGAGTGTGTGTGTGTAATTGCCATTAAAACTGGTATTGACGGCATATCTAAGTAATTATGATTTTGTTTGAAAGAGTTGACGGAGACGAAAGGAGAATGGCTGGAATAATAGTTGAAGGAAAACTCCAAACTCCATAAACATTGATTTTTATATTAAATAGTAGTAGAGAGTAGCGATAAAAAAAAATGCATTTAACACATACATGTGTGACAGAACAATAACAATAACAATAACAATAATAAATAATCACTTAAATAAAACAACTTTTCGAATGGCAAAGTGGTCTCTGTGGTATCGTTTATATTTATAAGCTGTTTATGTGTTATAGCCCCTACACTCACCCTTCCCCGTTGATTTTATATGAACTGATTGCTGGTTGATAACTAACCATGCACCACAATAAACACTTACAAACACCGGCACATCAGCTTAAACACAAACAGCTTAAATCGGACAATTCAACTCGATTGCTATAAATTCTCTGATGATATGTTAGAATTGGCCACGGTTCGGCCTCTGTCGCTGCTGGGGTCTGCTTCACATGAATTGTCTAATTTTATGAATACCCACGAGGCCATCTTTACGTCTACGTCATGGCCAGCCGACTGTGTTTGGTTTGGTTGTTGCACATAAATTTTCGGGTTGTTTTTTCTCTTTTTTCTTTTTCTTTTTGGAAATGCTAGTCGAATCGTATGGGTGAGTATAGTAAGCACGGCCGTAATGTACGTTTAGTGTGAGTTTTAGCAAAACTTTAAACCTTGTGCCATATATCACCGAAACTACCCACACAATTTCCTTTACGCTACTTGTTGTTGTTGTTGTTGTTGTTCTTTCTCTTGTTCTTTCTTAACTTCTGCTTAAACACATATATCAAGAGTTTTAAACTCAGCACAACACATACACATAACCGTAAATAACAGACAAATCAGTTGGATTGTGAATGGTAAAGAAAAACAAAAGCAAAACAAGTGAAAATGTTATAGTCAAGCAAGCTTGACCCTATAATACCCTATAATCACTTAGCTTCTTAAATTATGCTACAATTAATTTAGTATATGTTGTAGGCAATGCCCCACTTGTTGAAATATCATTATATGGAACTTTTAAACTAATACATGTCCTTGTAGTAAAATTCATCGAAATATCAAAAAAAAATGCAAGCTGTAGCTTGTGCATAAATATTCCTAAACAGACAAATGGACAGACGGACATGATTAAATTGATACATATTTTGATTAAGATTCGTTACAAATGAAGGTGGGTGTGCCCTGGGTGTTGCCGTTCAAGAGTTACAAACTTTTGCACAAACTTAATACTCCCTCCTACCACATGAGCTATTGAGTATAAAAAGTAGAAGAAGAAGAAATGAAAATCAAGTGTGAATGTTAAAAACAATCAAGTCTGATCATTTAATACATTAAACACTTCTAACATTTTTTAAACCTTCCACATATGATGGAGGTATAATAAGTATGTCAATCTGTTTGCAACACCTACAAGAAATCTTACCAGTTATATATAATAAATCTTTAATCAGCATACAAAACTAAGGCGATCTAGTCATGCTCATGTCAGTAATAATCATGGTCGTAAATTTATCAAATTCTTCACGTACATACGTCATTTCCGCACGCAGGTGGTTATTTACATTGGAAGAAATCCATCGAGATACACGCTCACGATTGACACGATTTTTGTGCATAATCGGACTTTTTAGTTGCCATGCAATGCACACCCTGTAGAAGCCATAATAAAAGATGTACGCCGCGCTCTCTGTTTGCATGAAGATGTGACAGGTGTTCAAGATTTGACCCAAGTCAAGTTAATTTTTTTTTTGGTTTTTTTTAAATGGAGATATAAACACCATCACTACCAGCAAAAAACAGAAATGTTGCTTTTTCTCTATAAATCGAAATTTGATTATTGTTAATCATTTAGACAACTTGCTTATAAATGCATTAGTACTAATGGAAAATCTGCTCTAAATTATTAATGGGTTTATTGTCTTACAATTTCAATCACCTTTGCACACACACACACACATATACACATTCACTCCTGGTGTTTTCTTGTTGAAAGGAGTAAACAATAGCAAACCCAGTTGTAGATTGTAAATTAGACGCCTTAGCGAATCTATCAATTACCGCCAATTACAATACACATTCACACACATGCGCACACACTCGTCTGTGTACATTTCTTTGCCGTTATACTCAACCTATGAATCAATGCTTTGGCATATACTACTAGGTGGTTTGTTAACCTTTACTATCACCCACACACATAGGGATTGACAGCGTAATACTGAAGCCAACAAGAAGGAATATAGAAACAACGCTTTAAGTAAAAGATTTTCTAGGTATTGAAAAGAAAGTATGTGTGTGGGTGTAATTGTATTGTGTAAATATCAGTTAATTGCGTGTTTAAAGCTTTCACGTCACCACATACAAACGAATACAAGCACTTTTCAAAACCATTTCGTTAAAATTTCGTCCTTTTTCACTATCTTTCTCTCTTTCTCTCTCTTTCTCTTTCTCTCTAATCAATAATTTACAATCTCTTCATTCTTTGTGTATTGTTCACTAATTGTTTGAAAATAAACCACAACAATGAAAACAACAACAATAAAAACGCGCCAAGCAGAAGCGAGAGGTAAACAATAAACTTGCAGTTGTCAACACACTTGTATCACAATAAAAAGAAGCATCAACAATACAAACACACACATACACGCACACACGCACACATGCAAACATACTTAATAATTGTTATTATTGTTATTCACGTTTTATTGTTGTCCAAACAATAATAAGTCCTCTCACTCTATCACTCTCTCACTCTTTTCAGAGTTAAATGCTCGTGTTTTTTCCATTAAACTGACATCATAACGTTTGAATGTAAAGCATTTATATGCTTTTTCAAGCATATTGTTTGTCACAAGTGCTATTATAACAGTTTATACGCGTGAGTATACATTACGTTTAGTGTAATTATAACAATTAAATGTTGTGAATGAATGTGTGATTGTATGTATTACGTATGTATTGTTAATATTGTTGTTGTTGTTGTTGTTGTTATTATTATTTTGATTGTTGGTATAAAGTTAATGACTTCAAAGTAATCACTTGCGTGTAAGCATAAAACACTTTTCATCATTTTATGAGACAACAACATTTAGTAAAGTGAGTAAAAGTTCACTGAAATATACTGAAATGACGACAATTATATATTAAAGGCCAGATGTACAAGGTTTTATAGAATTATGAAAAAAAAAAAAATTAATGAAAAAAGTACATAAAGCTGTATTTAGCATAATTGGGTCCAAACCTAAAATATATTTCCCTCAATTAAATATACACTGTGGGCGTGGCTTTCATAAAATTGTGTGTTTTTAAATATTAGTTCCACCATATCACCTCGAAGACCGTTAAGTTAAATTCTATGTCTGCACTTTTATGCCTTTTCTACTGAACGCCGATTTATTGTTAAAAAAAATAAGAAAGAAATCTTAATCTCAAGGTACAAATTTTTTGTTTAATTATTATTGTAGTTCAAGTTACAAACATAATTGAATATTTTTAATTGTCGCATAACGACAGTTTGAATTTCTTACTTACATTAAATGTAATTTTCTGCATTAATTTTTTTATTTTTATTTTGCTTTTATAACCATTCAAAACATCATCTAAGCATTAATTGTTGCAAAGTTTTAATCTTGAAGACTGTTAACCTTCTCAACTTTACATTTTATTTCTGTCTCTATGTCTATCGCTGTCTTTCTCTCTCTCTCTTTTTCTCGTATCATACACATCTCTGAAGCGATATCAGTTTCCCCAGTTATGTGTGAACTTCTAATCGGATTTTGTGTTTGTGTGTGTGTGTATAGCATATACGCCTAGAGGGGGTGTTTGTGGGTGCATGCAGTTGTTTTCTGTTTATTCATTTTTGATGTCAAACTTTATTTCTTGTTTTGTGGTAATAACGCGCAATATAAAATGTTAAGCAACTACAGTTACAACAACAATAATAATAATAATAATAATAACAACAACAACAACAACTATAATAATGGGATAAAATTTAATCATGTTGACATTTTCTATGTTTGCATGCTTATCAAACGTACAAATATTTCTCCACATACACATATACAAACACATTCAGACATATCGAATATAAATATGTGTATATATGTATTATATGAATATTATAAAAGAGAACATGAAGTGGATAAATGAAAAATAAAGAAGCAGCAAACGAAAGACACATATAATGTGGATACCACCAGTCAAGTGAGAGCCACACGCTCAGCTTAGCTCAGCTTCTAACTGCTAACTGAACCCAGGAGATAAATGATGCAGTGAATGAAATAAAGTCATCTTTAGTTGAAGTTTGGTTTATATGTATATATGTATTCATATATATATATATATGTTGTTGTTGTTGTTGTTATTGCGGTGGTTTTTGTTGCTATAACTTTTATATAAATTTTTTGTTTTATTTTTCAATATTTTTCGGTGTCGCTTCTTGTGTTTTTTTTTTTTTTTTTGTTCTTCGTTTTTGTTTCTCATGTTTTTTTGCTTAGTAAGTCGCTTTCTATGAGTTTTTCATTTCTATTAATTTTACGCTGTCAACTTGATGCCAAGAAACTTATACACTCCACAACTACATATAAACAAACTATCATCTATATACTATATGCAAATGATTATACTCATATGTGTGGGTGGGTGTGTGTGTGTGTGTGTGTGTGCAGATGTATTCACTCACACTTCTGCTTACATTGTAAACTAAATGCAGTTGCATGTGTCACGAAAAATATTCTCATGAAAATAACATGACAGTAGTGGAGTAAATGAGTGTGAGTATGGTTATGGTTATTATTGTTGTTGTTGTTGCTGTTGTTTGTTTGCCTTTGGTTAGCATCGTGCAGGATTTGTGTTTTTCCATTTTCTTTTTTTTTTTTTTTTTTGCTTTGTAAATGTGTCACACATTGTGTGGCGGTTTATTTTTCATTTTTTTTTTTCAATTTTTATTTTTTTATTTCTTTAATGTATGTTTACACCTGCAGAAAATTGTTGTTACAGCATGAGTTGCTGTAAGCTTATTTAACCGGCGTCTCATAGTCTCTGCCTCCCCACGGCTTTTGAAGGCTCGCAAACGTTAACAGTGACTCAGTATTTCACTCGCTCAACTCAGCCCCCTCACTTTGTATGTCAGTCTGTCTGTCATTTCTAAAGATACCATACTTTGTATGATTGTAACTGCATCGTAATATTTTAGATTTTTTTTTGTCACTCACATTTCTGTACATTGTAACACCCTTGGTGGTATTACGTGTACTAAGTGTGTTTAATTGTAGGCAATGTAAAGTTGCTAAAGTACAAGTACGTATACAGTCTTGATCAGCATTAAAATTTAAATCGGTTAAAAATTGTGTGTTTCTGAAATGTTTATTAAAGTGGGCAAAATAGCTCACGTGTCATGTCTCCAATTATACGATTACCCTTTTTAAGTACCAAAAAAAAGGAGATGCCACGCCCATTTATTGAAGATTCACGAAAGCTACAAAAATTTCCAAATGTTTGCCAAAATATTTACGTGGTTATATGATTCACTTTTTTAATGAATTTCATGTGACAGTCAGTCTGTGGGGTCAAAAACTACAGAATCTTTCTTTATTAAATAAAATCTTAAAAAATTTAGTATTATAGGATATTAAACTGTCAACTTGAATCAATTTAAATATTTTCATTTGTTGTTGTGTTGCTTAATTCTCAGCGTGTTCATATAAGTGTTTCGTATGCAATTTTGTGTGGCTTTTAATCCGCTTTTGTGTTTGGCATCTTTATCAAATTTATTTATTTTTTTTTACTTTACTACCTTTTTCTCTTTCCTTCTCCTTCTATATTTTACCTGGGGTTTTGCTTTGTTTTTGTCCATTTTCGTTTATATTTTTATACATGTTTGCCTGGGTGTGTGTGTGTATCAAGAAGTTGAATAAGATAAATGAGAAAAATTTGGTTGTGTCATTCAGTCTTTCTGGAATATAACACACGTGTGTGTTTGTTTGCATATAACTACATAAGAAGTACCTGCACACACTCTAACGCACATGTACAACATTTGACATTTGCAAATGCATTTTCAATTATAAGAAAAACAATTTGTTTTTGGAAAAATTTCTAGTCAAACGTTAGTAAAAATAAACTGTCAACCAGCGATCCTTTAATTTCTTGAATTTCTTCCCTCATCCCCGTTTACATTTAACATCTAAGGTCTAAATTAATAAGATTGTTGCTTAAACCTAAAGTATTCAATTTATAAGACTGTGTAGAACAAGAAAACTTAAGAGATTCTTTTCTAACTGAATTTTGCTTGATTAGCGGGAAAGTTAGTTCCAACTTAAGCACTAAAGCTTTGTGAAAAGATCTGTTACGTTGCGTACAATCATAATTGGATTAAATAATCAAGTAAAGTTTGCTAAAATGAAAGTATATCACAACTTTTTTTGGAACGATAAGAGTGCAAAGTGTTTGAGTGTAAAATTTTCTTATTTAACTAATCGTGTAATGAAAGCTTTTAGTTTGAGTTACATTTACTATTCATTTAAGTGTTATACAGAATAATGCAATTTTTTATTTAGAGCAAACTAGTAAAAACACTAAATCTGAATTGGACCGAATTTTAAGTACCAACCATGTACAGAAAAGAAGCATTATATCTTTTGTCCATACGTCCGTGTGTTTTTTGTTCTTCTTTTCTTTGAAAGAAATGTTGAGACTCTTTAAAAAAATCAAAATTGTTTTTTATATATTTTTAATTATACGTAACACATAATCCATCTTTTGCGTTTAATTAGTTATTTTATTATATTTTGTCTGTACGTCCGCACAAACGTTTTTAATGAAATGGAATAACTTTACAACTCTACAGATATGTTGTATTGAATGATCATTTAGTCTCTGTCGAGTTTATTTATGATTTTTTTTCCAATATAATATTTTTCTTATCTATATTTAACCTTCTAACTGCTGCTGTCTTGTTTTATACCATACAACTCCTTTAAATAAATGTTTTCATAATCATTGATTGTAATAAATTAAAAAAAAAAAAAACCAATACAATAGTTGCATGAACTTTTATCTGTATGAAACACTGCACTAAAGAAAAAAAAAAGAAACAAACGCGAATAAATTTGAAGACAAAAAAATAAATAAAATCTACTCTCTCTCTATGCAAGCGTGTGCTTTACCTCAACTGAAAAGTTCATTAATTTGTTTTCTGTTGTGTTTTAAATTTCGTTTTTTCTTCTTCCACACACACAATATACATATTTATATATATATATATAAAATAGATTATGTTGTGGGTGTGTGTTGTGTGTATATATTGTACGTGTATTATCTGTGTACAGTTAGTATCAGAGGTTGCCTATAAAATGTTTACCTTAATCTTGGGTTACAAATATAACTGCAATTGCTGCTATTGCACATACCGGTTGACTGGGTGAGTAAATGAATGATTTTGTGTAATTTTTGTGTTTGCTTTTTGGTTGTTGGTTGGATGGACGCATGGTTGAATGGATGGATGGATGGATGGATGGTAGTGTAGAAATATATTGCTACCTGTTCACCGTCGTGCTGTATTTTTATTACATTTTTTTTTTTGGTGGTTTTGTTTGAGGTTCTTCGGTTTGTTGTTGTTGTTGTTGTTGTTTTGATTGTCTATGCCAGACTGACTTTGTCTAACCGTCTGTATTGCACTAGCTTGGCCAATAAGTAAAGTTTACCAGATAAGTATTGTCTGTCTGTGTGTGTGTGTGTGCGTGTGTGTTTATGTTTGTATGACTAACTGAATAATTTAACTGTCTAGTAGCGCGCCGTTACACTATCCACCATCACCACCAACAACATCAACAACCTTAATACAAATTACCACAAGACGGACGTATAGACATATCTACACATAAGCTCAGCAGACCAAGGTAATATTATGCTATCGTTATAGACATTAAAGCTTTGTTATTATTGTTGTTATTATTGTTTTATTTACCTACTTTTTTGTTAGTTTGACTTTTTATTCTCTTATTTTTTTTTTTCATGTTGTTAATATTGTTAATATTGCTGCTGCAATGGTAAGACTAAAGTGTTCGTGTTGTTATTGTTGTTGTTGCTATAATAATACAAAGTATATGCAAAATACCTGTTAAGGAGTATTTTATAGAAGCGATAATCAAGTTGTTTATAAAAAAAAAAGTTTTTCCATACATTTTCTTTTTAACTGTACACAGATTGTTGTTTTTGTTGTTGTTAATATAGTTTTTTATATGTTTTGTTTTCCATTCTATGTAATTATTAACAGAAAGAATAGCTAGCTGGGTGAAAAGGTTTCTAACGGTTTTTAAGGTTCTGTTTATAAGAAAATATAAAACAACAACAACAACAACAACAACATTTCATATATTTATATATGTTTATAATTGAGTTGATGTTGTTGTTTTAATAAAATAAATAAATAAATAAGAATAAGAACAAACAATAATCAAAATAATCAAAAGGGAATCACAACAACAGGAAAATTTTCAAATGAAATTCTGATATATAATCTAATATGTTATACTTCTCCATTTCTCTTTATATTTCTCTCTATATTTGGCTATTTTTACCCCTTTCATATATAACCGCTTTATCTCTTAACGAATTCTATAAACTGGTGGAGCTATAAATACTGCCAAAAAACCAGGAGGACCAAACACTAAGTGCGACAGCACTACACGACACAACAACAACAATATTAATATGTAAGGAAACTACAATTGGCTTAAAGCAAATCTTAAATACCTTTCAAGTTCATAGGTTAACTTTTGTGGCAGATATATAGATTATGGTCGATTGGGGGCGTGTCTGTTATTCAACCACGCTTATTTTTAACACATCGTTGGGTGATATAACTATAGACATATGTACCAAATTTCAACTTAATAGCTCAATTTTTGTAGGAAATAAGTAGATTTTGGTTGATTGTGGGCGTGGCTCTTGACCGATTTTGCTCATTCTATCTAAGTACAAAAACTTAAAGTGTCTGTACAAAATTTCAATTTAATATCTCAACATTTACGACGATGAGACGGATATATGGATATACGGACATACGGACTCTGTTTTTGAAGCTGATCAGGAATATATATGTATATTGTAGGATCTCTGGCGCCTTCTTCTGAATGTTGCAAATGTCATGACAAACTTAATATAATCTTTATCTTAAGAGGAGGGTATAAAAATAGAAATAGCAGCAGCAGTGTTAGCAGTAGTTCTAGTGGTAGCAGTCGATCGATGTATAAACAAGACAAACCAATTTTTTACGTGTATACCACACACACACACTTAATACTCTGAGTGTTTGTGTGTGTGTATATGTTTTTGTGATATATTCAAAGAAAAGAAAAAAAAAATGAAATATTTTTGCATATCCTGCAGCTAAATAAAAGCATATCAGCTACATGCCACACACACATATCTCTAACAATACCTTACAGAGTACTGTACGCTCTCGTACATTGTATAAACTTGTACTGAAAAATTATAAGAAATGTGCGCAAAAACATCAACTAGAGGATAACGAATAGCCAGTAGCTACCAGAGCCAGAAACAAAAAAACAAAAAAAAAAGCCAAACTCAAATGAAAGAAAGGACGAAATAGAGAGAGAGAGAGAAGGTAGAGAAAAATGAAATAACAGCATAAGAATATAAACTACATTTCCATACACAACGGAAACAAAATACTACCAATTACATACTAACCGCACACATTTACATACACCCATATGGAAAACATTCTCCAACAATGTATTTTTATAGCAAAGAAATAAACTTGAAGTTAGAGGACATAGAGAAAAACAACTGTACTGTGGAAGACAAAAAGTTATCATTGGTTTGGGGCCACATATTAAACACCCTTTGCAACCATATAAGAATAGGCGTGGCATATCATAAAGTGTATATCAACACGAAGATTGAATTGTGAACCAGGGCGTTATAATTTAAGAGTCAAAAATTAATACCGCCCACTTTGAACAAAAGTTATAATAGCAGTAACAGCACGTAAATAAATTTTCAGTTCAAACTTCTGTAATTGAATTTTTTCATTTATAGGTGTGACTTTTAATTTTTTTTTAATAGAAAAATACCTAAAATTTTTTGCAAACACTTCAACATATTAGCGTAAAGACACAAAAGCCACTCGGACCCCGCCAAAGCTACTGAGCTTGTGATGCTGATCAAGAATGTATGTGTATGTATATACTTTATAGGACTGCTGAAACTTTCTTTTGACAGTTGTAATAAAAAAAAATGCTATAACCGACTTTTAATTACCAAAACAATTCTTATCTTAATCTCCAATGAAAAGAATGAAATAGCAGAGTGAATGAGACTAAAGGATTCCCATCTAGATTTGAAATGTTGAGTTTAAAAATACATGGCAACAGAGATAATGGAATTCTTCGATTTGTAATAATCATTGTCTCTTATTCTCAACTTTAACTTTAAGGGCAAACATGAAAAAAAAAAATTAAAAACTTTAAAAGTCTTAAAAAGGACCTTGGATGGCCATAGAAACTGTGTATAGAAACTAAAATGAGTTTCATTTGACACAAAATTAATAGAATGAACGTATATAACAATAACAATTACAACAATAACAATATTCATACACTTTTAATATTAATAAAACTAATTAATATGTTTTGTCTGTCGGTCCGTCTAATTCTTCTGTATCTTCTGTGATATACACACATTATTAGAGGGCGTAATTATAAACTTGTCACGCCCACTGTTTATGTTTAGATGTAGAGGATATTTAAGATTTCACATAAGTCAAGTTTAGTTTTCTTATTTGTTTTAAAATAATTTTTTATATTAAGAAAATTTTTTATTTCTAAGGGAAATATTTCAAACTAACAGCTATTTTAATTCAAACTGATAATTATGAAAATCCAGACTAGAGTTTTTCTAGAAAGTTTTATTAAAACACCTTTAAAAACGTCTGTTTTGAATTAGAATACAAGACAGACGCCTGGACACACTTAACTTATTGGAGAAAGAATTACTTCAAAACTATTGGTTTAATACATAAAAGTGGGTGGGTCCTTTACAATGTTTATAATAATAACTCCTGATCTTACGTAATATGAAAAAGATTTTTCAATTTTTGATTGTTGCTGTTGTAAGGAATGTCACGTAAATGCTGAGATTAAAGGCTTCAAGTATTTTGCATTTCTGTTAAACAAATGTTTATTTTGTTTTATCAAAACATAACACATACGCTCATACACACAAGTATGGTCAAGGTATTGAATATCTTAAATGGATCCCTCGTCTCACATAAAAAGATTTTCCACTTGCATTTCATTCAAGTGTTTTTTCCTTCTTCTATACTCTTCTTGTATATATAAAAAACATATACCTTTTTTCTCTCTCTCTCTCTCTCTCTCTCTCTCAAAGCAAATGCATGTGTATGCACTTCTATAAATTGTTCTTTATACATGCGTGAGCATTTTACCTTTTTGACCTTAAACTGGATCTTATTGCAGCAACAACAATAATAACAACATTTTTCTACTTGAATGCCAAAGTGCGCCAGAGAGTATTTGATTTATACGGTCAAAAATCAAAATAAATTGTTCAGTTTATTGTATCGAATGTGTTTTCTTTCTTTGTTGTTATTTGTTACAAATATTTCATTTTTATACATACATACACTTTATATATATAAATGCATTCATACATACATACACAATTTATATTCAAAATTTTATGCAATTTTTTATTCAAACGATATAATGATTGGTGAGTTGTTTGATATTTTTGTTAACAACATGTTGCGGTGCAAACAAACAAAACTGGTTTTCTTGTGTTTACTGTTTTATTAAAATTTTTAATGAAAAATATGTTTTAAAAACGTTTGAACATGCATTAAGCATAAACAGATAATAAGTAGGGTTTAGTAAAATTTTCAAGTACTTTATAAAGTTGACTCAAATAGTTGGTTAAAAAGATTGTTAGTGATGTTGACGAATGATAGATTAGTTATCTTTCTAGTGCTAGTAGGAATAATTTTGATAAAACAAAGTTATTCAAGTGTAATGTTTTGTTTAATAAACGCTCTTCGCTGAAACATTTTTACTTAATTCTAGAAAATTTCCTATTTTTGGCATATTTTTCCCTTTTAATATATTAATCATAATGTTTTATATGAGTAATTAGTTTATAGATTTCTTAATCAGCCTTGCATTAAACATTATTTATTGCATCCATCACTTTGGCACGTACCCTCTACCTAAGTGATGAGGGTCTACTATGTTTTTTATATCATTTGCAACACTCAGATAAAGGTGTCATAAAACCCATATATTCTTCAGTACCATAAATCGAATTTATTTAGACATAAGCATATGTCCGTAGGTCCGTCTATTGTTAGTGATCTCACGGTGGTAAATTTTGAGATATTGAGCTGAAATTTTCTAAAATTACTTTTAGTTTCCGCACGCTATTAAAATTGAACAAAATCATTCACGTGCCACGCCCATAATCTACAAAAACACCTATTTATATCTAATAAAAATTGAGCTATTAAGTTGAAATTTTGTACACATATTCATAATTACCTTATTCATTGATATACCAAAAATGGGCGTAGTCAGATAACAGACACGCCCACAATCGACAAAAATCTACCTATCTGTTACAAAAATAGATCAATAAACTTGAAATTTAGTATGCTTACTTATAGTTATCTCATCCTTGTACTAAATGTACTAAAAATAGGCGTGGTCGTATACTAAACACGAATACAATTTACAAAAAAAAACATATTGAGCATAAAACTCGACTTATAAGCTGATACGTAATTCGGTTGGCATGTACCTGCCACGCCCATTGTCTGTTTGTAAAAGAGAATTTGCGATTTGGTTAAATTTGTTTCGACTTGTTTTAAATTCATTTTAAAAATCTTAGTAAAACTTTTATATGTCTTAACATGAAACATTTTTTATAGAAGTAGGCATAGAAAGAGAGAGAGAGAGAGAGAACGAAAAAGAAAATAGAAGTTGAAATGGTGTGAATTAATTTTAATTGCTTGCTTTTAAGTGCATTAATTACAATTCTTTTTTTCCTTGCACAAGCCATTCCTTCTGTATGTTCCAACTCAGTTTGTTGGCCTGTTCTCTCGGTTTCTTGTGTGAAACCAAACATATTTTTATCACAAGCAATGAATGGTCAGTTATTTCCGACCAGCCATCTTAACCATATTTAAGCACACACAAATACTTTTCAGTTTACATACACACTTATATATATATGCTTACACGTATATGAACAACTAATTAAAACATAGTTAGAAAATTATACTATTTTGTATATAACATAGTATGTTGGGTGTGGTTGGGGAGAGAGTATAAAAATTTCTGACAAACCAAAAACAACAGAATGATGACCAACAAGAAAATTCTAATTACAATGCTACAAAGTTAGAACGATAATAGAATTAGAATACTATGAATAATATGTATCACTTAAGTGAAAAAATATAAATATAAATGCACTTGTACTGTAAAACTGATATGCACAGACAGACGGTGAACATACTGAACGTATGGACATACAGGGCGTATGGATATACTGGACGTATGGACATACTAGACTGATAGACGTTCAAACTGGACGGATGGACATACTGAACCGATGTATATTTGAACTGGACTGATGGACATGGGGGACGTATAAACCTATGGATATAATGAAGTGAAGGACATGCTGTACTCATAGACTGGACGGATAGACATACTAGACAGACGGGTCTACATAGATACATATATATAGTGGACGGATTTCTTCTATATTACTAATGTTACAAACCCCAGCACAAAGTAGACAAACCTACTTTACACTATACCAATACCCAATATTTATACCATAAAAACTTTATCAATTAATGCCACATATGCGGGTACATATATACGTTTTCTAAACCTCAATGTTTTCATTCATTGTTCTTACAATAAAAAGTAGGTTTTAAATTCCAACTTCCATAAACGTATACGGTATGTAGGTATGTGTATAGAAACTGCATTAAAGCGACAAGTTGAATTTGGAATTTGTCATTGATGACAATTTTGTTAGCACGAGAGTGAATGTATGTTTAGTGTTGGCCCAAAATGTAGAATCAAGCACAATGCAAGCAAACAACACAAACGCAATGAAAACTGGTAACTAGGTGACTAACTGGTTTCCTTAACCAATTGCAATCTCATACGAGCCACTCAACATCACCGCGCCACCCCACAATTATCCCAAAAGATAGAAGAAAAAAAGAAGACACGTTCGAATAATAGTAGCAATAACCATTCAATTTTGGGTTTATGTGTCCGCTTTCCCTCTGTTTCTCTTTTTCTATGACAAGAACCAAACATTACGTACATACATACATACATACATACATGCAGTATTCATTGCAGGCAGGCATCTGCATAAAGACATTAAAGACATGTTTTTAATACAAGAACAGTTGGTAGGTACGGTATGCCCCCACCACTGCAGAGGAGTAATAGGTAGCATATATGCAAACCCTAAAAGCACGTGTTGCCCTCAACAAAAGATACACACTTACAAGCATACATACATACATAGAAAACAAATGTTCAAACGTGAACCTCTTCGCAGAGACATTAGATGTAAACGTACGCATGTATTTATATGTCTTTGACTGGCTACTTTATAAAGTAGCATGCATTTGAGTTTGGTGCGGCATTTTGGCATTGGCATAAAGTGTTATGTGATGTGGCATTTGGCAATAAAAGTCTTTTGGTATGTTAGAACCGGTCGCCACATTATCGTGGGGGAGTAGTCATGATGGAACGCAATCAAGAATGAAAATACAATACATGATGAAGAAAGTAGATAAAATGTATACAATCGTTTTTTATACTCTTCATATAAGATGGAACGTCGGGGGTATACAATGTTTGTTATTCCATTCACCGTACGCCCATAATAGGTTCATTATAGATTCTACAAAGTATGTACATTAGTGATCCGCATTAAAATCTAAATCGACTCGAGTCGAGTCCGTTTGTGCATCTTGTTAAAATTAAGACATTGAGCGCAAATTTGGAAATATCGTTACATTGCTTTTAAATTAGGTTAAATCGCTTAAAAGCCACGCCCACAATCGTTTAAAATCTGTTGCACAAGCCGACTTCGTATTATACACAATATTTATGTATATACTATAAGAAGATATAATCAATCACCTGCTACGCCTACTTTATATATATGTAGATGTGTAGGGTATTCAAGATTTGCTTTAAATCAAATTTACTTTTATATGTTTTAGTTTCTTCATTTTAATCAATACAATAAACATCAACAACAACAACAACAACTACTAGTACCGGTGTCTATAACTAAGAAACAAATTATTTCAATTAAATATTTTGCACAATTTTATACGATTTATATAATAATTCCATCAATTTTGAAAATCATTCCAAAAGACAGATGTATAGACAGATGAATTGGTAAAATCTTACACGTTTACATATTCATATATGTAGAAATATTTTTGAATAAACATGAACCCTTCATTTTATGGTTCGAAGCGTAAGCGTATGCAACGATTATACGCATATAAAGTATGCCCGCAAACCAACGATAAAACAATGCCAACAACAATATTTACACGTGGATTAAAATTAATTGAAAAAGTCAATAAATTTTTTTTATTTTTTTTTTTTATTGTACTTAAATAGTTACTCAACGCGCTATAGGAAAGTATTATATGGGAGTATGATGGTAAAAAAAAAAAAGTTGCACTTAACAGTGAATTTACTTTGTTAGCATGGATATTAAGCTGGCTGTGGAACATAAGTCCCCCATTTTCTTCTTCTACCTGTCTTTTATTCTCTTTATTATGATATTTGTTATTACATTTATGCACATATTTGAAGTTGATTTTCTTAAAAGTTTCATCTATCGTAATAAAGAAGTGGAATACGGAATGGAGCTTAGCATCGTCATGTGTAATTAATGGCAATGGAGAAAGTTTTAATCTCTCACCCACCCACTCTCTCTCTCTCGCTCTGTCTATCCATACCACTCTTTATCGTGTCGTTGAAGCTATACTCGTATATACATAAAATCCTTTTAATCTTTGACATTTTCATTCAACTTCTACTTAACTAACTAACAATATATTCAGATAAATCCATATGCATGCTGTGAGTGAGTGAATGCTGAAGCGGGCGAAATGTTGAGTTGAATTGTAAAATTTCTTACCAACAATTTTAAATGCCACAAACTTACCTTGTAAAGGTAAGAAATGTGATGTATGTAAATATATGAGCATATCTTTAATTATTATTTTATTGTATATATTAAGATGAATTATTAATTTTATAAACCGTAAAATGATGGCTTCAAAAAGAGTTGCATTTTAATTGAATTTGAAGCAAAGTGAAACAAATTTTTGTTTAACTAACGTTTAATGGTGTAGAGATGAATTTCAAAACTAATGTTTCAAAAATTAAAACAGTTATACAATCTTACATATATATGCTATATGATTGAAGGAGTGTTTCATATATTTTATGATCAGTTTTAAATCTTTACAGAACCGTTTGAAGCGGGCCAAATGACTTTTAATTTTCACAAATTTAAATTCTTTGATCAAAAAGAATCGATCGGTAGCAAAACCCAAAAAAAAAAATCGAAAATTTTCCCTAAATTTTGGAAAAAATTGACAAAAAATTAAAAAAATCAATCGATTGGAATGAAACTCGTTTTAAAGAATCTTAAGTTTCTTAAAAAAATATTAGGGGAAAATATTGATAGAAATTACTAAACCCTTCTCATGAGGTGAGGATGCATTCCCATTTTCGTTTCGTTTCAAATACCCAAAAGCAGGTGACAGAGACCCTACAAAGTATATATATTCTTGATCAGTGTCAAAATCTGAGTAAATCTAGACTTGTGTCTCTGTGCGTTCATAAATTTTGAGATATTGAATTGAAATTTTTAGTTTCGGCACATATATGACTAATTAAAATGGATGAGAGCCACACCCACAATAGACAAAAGTCTATCTATTCATCACAAAAATTTAGCTACAATGTTGAAATTTGCTACACATATATATAATAAACATTTTCATTGCTCAATCGAAATACGGATACGCCTTAAATTCATTAAAAAATGTAGGGTATTTAAAATTTGATCTAAACCAAATTATTTAAAACAAATAAAAATTGAAATTTTTTTTAAAATTCATGT
This sequence comes from Ornithomya fringillina, assembly GCA_963978525.1. NCBI lineage: Eukaryota > Metazoa > Arthropoda > Insecta > Diptera > Hippoboscidae > Ornithomya > Ornithomya fringillina. The sequence goes on along the minus strand of OZ021692.1, from coordinate 3,212,598 downwards.
AATAGCATAGATGCTTATTGTTCCAGTTCGTAAACAAAGGTAAATTCATTTCTAATTTACCCAATAACTGTAAAAGACTTGACCTTTAAACTTCATTAAGCAAATTTATCTAACATATGTATAACCATGGTTTTGTTGTTATTTTAACAAAATTCAATTACATGACCTGACCATTCTACCCCACCTTCTATCACAAAACCTTACAAGCCGATGATATTCTCTCTTATTCTTATAAAACTGTTTGTTTATCCTTTATATGTTTTCTATGCAAACACACAAAGACACACACATGCTGCTGCTGTATGTAAGAATATATATTTATTTGTTTTTTGTGTGTGTGTTACACATACGTGTGTATGTTTGTGCATAAAAAAATGCTTTTGTGTTGATGTGCTTGTTGGCAGCTTAAATTTAATTAAATTCATGTTCTACCAGCGAAATGTTATGTTTGTAATATTATATGCACATCTCTCTTGTAATATGTCCGTCCGTCCGTCCGTTCATTCGTCCGTCGATGTTTCTACTACTTCAACTCTTTTTTGGTTAAAACCAAGTGTTGTGTGTGTACCTCTGGTATAATATAAAATATGGAAAAACATGCACGTTTGTATAATTTTTGTAAAAGAATACAACAACAACAACAACAACAACAACAACATAGTATGCAAGAATAAAAATATTTATTCATATAAAAATATAATATATGCAGCATTACAAAAATTCTACAAATGCAATGATAATGTTTATATACATTGTATAGAGTGGAACTACTCTACGTTCATTCATTTTTTGTTAAAAATTTCAGAAAATTTGCATCATTTAGTAACGAATATAAAAAATATGAGAATTGGCTGAAAATTGTTTTTATAGCTACAAAAAATAATAATATCATCGCTTCACACAGGTGTGAGGCTTAATAAATATCTTATAATGAATAAGAAAATAAAAAAAAAAATTAAATTCTAAACTTATGATCTTTAGTCTTAAGTTTCAAAATTAAAATTTTCTTAAAAGGCGTTCTTATATATATAAACTCGACTGTCACCGTACTATTAACCGTGTCTGAGTGCTTAAACAGAAATTTGTTTTGACAACGAATTTAAATATCTGCAAACATTGTCATTCTTTAATTGTTTTCATGTTCTATGGAAAAGTCTCTACGCACACAGAAAAAATAAAAAGTTGTTACAAAATTATATTATTTTCTCTATGCGTACGTATGCTATATAAACATACATGTATGTTTATATGTCCATGCAAGCTTATATGTTGGGTTTTACTTTAGTCTCTTTCTTTCTGTCTGTTTTTGTGGTTTGTTAAAAATACTTACATCTGTATGCATGTGTGTGTGGTATTTTTTATAAATTCTGTAAAAGTTTTTCAACTGTGGAGGAGAGTCTTCCTAAAGATTATTCAGAGCTGTACTTGTGTTATTTTTTTATAAAATCGTGGTAGAGTGTTCAAGTTTATGTATGTATGTATAAATGTGTTATTTTAATACTTTAACATACACAACTGAATTTTGTGTTTTTTCTTTTTTTCTTTTTTTACATTACAAAGGAATATATTTCATTATACATGTAGATGCCTGGCCGCTTATGCGTGCACACTTCTGCATATATTGTATATGCAAATGTTATTACATGATTTGTACAAAACGAATATAGGGGAATGTATGTATGTATGAGCGTCCAGTTGTGGTGGTGGTGGTCATGATGGTTGCAGCTTTTTCATACAATTCTATTGTATAAGGTATTGTTCTATATTTGAATGTCCGTACGTCCGCTCTAAACACATTTACATCAATATGAATGAATAAGTTTGTGACAATTATGTATAGGTATTTAGTTATGAATTGTTCCTTCAATGTTGAGTTTTTTTTTTTTTAATAATTATTTATTTATAAGTTTTTAACATATAAATGATAAACGAGAAATGTATAAAAATAACAACAGACAGACACACGGACAAATATATCTGGAACGACTCAGTTTATTATGCTAAGTAAAGAATATATATATTTTGTAAAATTTCTGGGTGTTGCAAGCTTTTGTGGAGAGTATAAAAACAAATTAAATTAATTCCTTTATCCATGTATATAGTACACATCAAATAAAAGGTTTGAAGTTCAATTTTTTCTCAAATATTTGAAATAAAATGTTGTTTGTTTTGTTTTTAATAAATTTAAATTTATATACTATACTAAGTTTTCTATTCCGTTTGTAACGTTCAGAAGAATGCAGCAGAGATCCTTCTTAATTTAGATTTTTTTCTAATTTTTATCTAGCTCCTGCACGTAGATTGCTATTAAAATTGGGCTAAATTAATTGAGAGCCATGCCCACAATCGACAAAAAATTTATATGACACAAAAATTTAAATAAGTTGAAATTTTGTTTAGGAAATTTATAATAACCCTCTCTATCAATGTGCCAAAAGTGGGCGTGGTCAAACACAGCCACAATTTTCAAAACTTTATATTTAAAACATAATATATACATACACTCTTAAAGGGTGTAATTATATACCTGTCACGTTCATTTTTTGTTTGAAAGGTATGAAAAGAATTTCAAGATTTGGCCATACTTAGTTTTTTTATTTGTTTCTTAATAAACTTGTCCATTATAATATAACATGATAAACGATGAGAATATATTTTAAATATTTTTGAAGAAAAACTGAACAAGTACAAGAAAAATTTGTCAAATTATTAATAAGTCAAAACAAAGAAATGCACAGTTATTTTAATGTAAAGCATTTACATGGACGTACAGACATTTTATAAATAATTCAATGTTAAATATTAAACCAATTATAATTCATGTATAATCAAATATGAAATAATCATATACAACAACAACAACAATACTAATATATAATATTGTATTTAGATCAAAAAAGTTTTAATTAAAAAAACATTTTACGTAACAAACGTTACAACATTTAAATCATAATAAAAAATAAAAAAAAATCATAAAAATACAAAAAAAGTTTTCGTTTTTGTTAACTATTGAAAGCAATTTATGGCATAAAACACAAAAGTGCTGCAGTGAACAACATAAGAAAGAACAATAACAATATCAACAACAACAACAACAACAACAACAAAGAACAATACATCAAAGTGAAGGCAATCCTCAAACTGATATTCAATGAAAATCCATAAACTTTATATAAAACAAGGGAAAATTTTATAGTCGGTCAAGGCGGATCATTTAATACCCTATACCATTTAGCTCCATAAATTATGCTACAATTAGTTATATCTGTACAGGCACTGTCATATAAGTTATTTCGTGATATATAATATGGGAAGCTGTTCTAAAAATGGTCTAATTCGGTTCACATTTAACGCAGCCAAATACATATTACACCAACTAACAATTCTTTACCCATTTTTGTCAACAAAAAAAAATATAAAAAACTGCAACTTTTTGCTCCATTCCATTATAATAGGACTTTATATGAAAAGGGGTTCTAAAAATGGTCCGAGATGTTTTTGTTAAATGTAGAAAGAATTTCATTTCAATTGATCCACTTTTGTGAGCCTAGACGGACGTACGGACACACAGCAATATGTAGCTATATCGAGTCATATGAAGAATATTACATCTCAATATGTGGGACCCTCAATAATTGCTACAAATAAACCTAGTGAATCCCCGTTTTTTGTAAAGGGGATAAACTATCAAAAAAAAAACAAACAAAATATTGTCAACAATCAGAATCCTTTCCCCCAAAAACGGATGGTTTTTTTAAAGCGTCATACAACATATGTATGAAATCTGTGTGTGTAAAAACAAACAACAACCATACAAAGGGAATACTTTTTATGACACTGCTAATGTGCAAGGGATGCACTCTACAAGCACACAAAGTACTCGCATGTCCTTGGATTGTGAAATAATAGTAAAATGCGATAATAGCAACAACAACGATGACGAAAACTAAAACAAAAAGCAAAAAATTAAGGATAAAAACAGACGAACTTTGTCATGTTATACAATGTGTAGATGATGCTGCTACGCGATACACCCGTCAACACGCACACACTCTGAAATTCCTCTTCAATAGACAATTAACTCTCGCATCCTGTAACCATCATCGTTCGACCATAGCAATGGTTAGAAAGAAGATGAAATCTTAATTTGTATTGTAAGCATTGTTTGTAACGTCAAAAGGCATCAGTTGGCTAAATGTGACCATTTTTTTTTTCCAACAATTTCTCACTTAAACGAGAGATGCTTATAAAAAAAAAAAAAAATCCGTATTAAAGCAAAATGTGAAATTGAACGGAAATTGGGGAAAAACGGGTACAACATGTGTATGTGGAAACCCCAGCCGGTCCCATCCTTTTACATAAAACGAAATTGTAAAGCAAAGAAGTTAAAAGCTTTGTAATGAAAGTTTTAATCAAACCTTAAATCAAATTGTTTTTTATAAATTGTCCAATAGTTCAAACTAACCACCCACCCACCCCACCCACCTGTGGTCATCATCCCTGACTATACTGTTGACTCTATGTATGTATATAAACCGTTAGCTGATAAGTTTTCTTCCCACACTTCGTTTCGTTGTCGTAATCATTTTACCCTCTGGACTGTAATGCTAACGTGAATGAAAAAAAAAAAAAAAGTTTGTTGTTGTTGGACGCATTTGTATATGTATGTATATGCTTAGAATTTATTGTCATTACATTCCAAAAACTGCCAGCCACAACAACAACAACAAACACTACTACAGTAATTACACCAACCATTAGTATAGCAACAACAAAAAAGGGTAAAAACGTTGTTTTTTTTTGTTTGTTTTTGTTTTTGTTTTGTATAAAGTCGAAGCAATTGCATAAAAATGTTTAGCTTAACAGCCATCACTAATGTGTCAGGGTTAAAAGTATTTATAGGAATGTTGCATAACAGAGTGAGCAAGAGAGAAAGGGAGAGGGGCGGAAGAAAGAATGGTTGTCATTTCTAAGTCATTACTTGTAAAAAATTGCAAAAAATAATCAACCATATAAAAAATGACAAAGAGAATGAACGCTAGGATGGAATTATTTAATGCATTGAACAAATGGATTAAACGACACGACAACATTTTCCAACATATCACTAGAATATAAAATTTTATGATATACATGTGAAGCCTATTTATATACAATATATAAAATATGCACATCTAGCAAGTGATTAAAAAAAATATTTAAAAAACAAGTAAGAAAACGAAATTTGTTTTAAACCAAATCTTAAAAACCCTAAACATCTACAATATTGATCGTAGCAGGTAAGTGATTATGCTTTCTAATAGTATATGTATTACGTATTAGCTTGAAAGTTAAGTTTAATGGTGCATACAGTTTTTTGTAAATTGTGGGCGTGTCTTTTATCCGACCATGCCCATTTTTGGCACGTCGTTTATTGGGATAACTATAAATATGTGTACCAACTGAGGGGCATGGACTTTTTCAAGTTTATCAACTAAATTAATAGTGCCACGCCCATATAATTCAAATTCATTTGAAAACTGAACAAATTTGCAAACTTTCACAAAAAGTTTGAACAAAATCTGATTACGACCGCAGGAATGAAGGTGAACTTGCTTGGCTTATAACTAGAAAACTACTGCTTCGATTTTTGATCAAATCCTGTAGCTTTTAAGGGGCGCGGCACTGCCCATATGTGCCATTATATAAGATAGTGTATAATGGCACAATCGATCTTGCAATATTTTCAATTTTGAGCACGGTAGTCATGTTAAAAAGCGTTAGAGCGCTAAATGTACTCATCCCCATCCATTCCCACTTGTAATTAAGCCCTCATAAGGATATGCAACATCTGTCAATATGTTACAAAATTTCTACAAATGCGATTATACCTATACACAGACAGCATTTGTGTCTTAATGTCTCATTTAAAATGTAATAGGGAAAAAAAATGAAAATGAATGACTAACAACATGTATTGTTACCATTGGAGGCCTCAGGCTGCTTAACAATAATACCTTACTTACACCTTCTCTAGCCCCCGCATAAAATTGCTTAGTAAATGAAACTTTCACAGTAAGATAGGTCGAGGTAATAGAGAAGGCATAAACATTTTGTACCTACCCAGAGTAACAACAATGAAACACATTTATAGACATGATGGCTTACACTTTGTCATACAGGCGGCCATCATTATAATCGTTATCGTTGGTTATAGTTTGTTGATGGCATTCTTATTATTATTGTTGTTGTTTTTTTGTTGTCAAATGTAAACATCATTTTAGTTCTAAATTGCACTAATGGTGTTTAGTTTAAACTTAAACGGTGTTTTAAATAGACTGAAACAACAATAACAATAACAATAACAAGAACATCATCAACAAGAACAACATAACAAGTGTGTCATTTGTTAAAATACAATAAACATAGTTAGTAGAAACATTACGGAGGTGTGAAGAGATTAAAATTTCTTTTATTATAATGGACGTACGTACAAATGATATATTTGAATAAGTGGAAAATGTTTTTCCTTTTTTCTTTTCATTCAAAAACATTAACCCAAAACATAAATTGCTCTCATAAATAACAACAACAAATGAACGAAAGTTTAGCAAGAAGAAGATCAAAAAGTAAAAACCAACCACAACAACATGTTTGCAAAGCATTAATTAATTTTTATGATGAAGCGTAAGTGAGCTAAAGTCAAATGGCCATTACTGACAAAAATTTAAATCTGCCATAAAAAAAAAAAAGAGAAAGAAAAGAAGACAATTATGTGTCGGTCGAGACTGTCCTCTACGCCCCGGGGGGAAATGACATGCACACAAATTCAACGCTAGATGCGTAAAGTTATCAAACATTTTTAGTTAAAAGATAAACGAAAATGGAAATGATGGCATTAGCCAGCCAAGTACCGGCAAATATCAGCAGCAGCAGCAGCAGCAGCAGCAAAAACAAACAACAACAAAAACAAGCCCGATAAAAGCTGACAAAGTCTTAAATTAAAACAACACCAACAACCGTCCAACCAATCATCAACAAACAAACAAACAAACAATGCCCAGCTGTTGCGTCTGTTGCCCATCACCCAAGAGCACTTAATATAAATGAGCTTAGCTCAGCTACAGCTACAGCTGTAGGACTGTCAGGCAAACAGGATCTATATACCATACAAAACAGGCACATAAGCGCACATTGTACTGACAGCATACAACAGCATCAACATCAGCAGCAGCAACAGCAGCAAATGGCTTGTGTGACAATGAGCGAACATTACAGTTGCATACTTTTAAATGCATATCTCTGTGAACATTATGCTCTCTCTCTCTCTCTTTCTCTCTCTCTCTCTTTCTTTCTGTCTCTATCCCTTTTTTCCATTTCTGTGGTACAACGAATGGCTAAGTTAAGCTTTTATCTTAATTGCTTCTATAGGCTAAAGAATGTATTAAAATAACGAGCGACATACAACATGTTGAAGAACTGAAATGAATGAAGAATTTTAGTGCATGTTTAAAAACTTTCCTTGACTCTAATCGATAGAATCTTCCACTGATAATGAAATGTATAGAAAAGGGGCGTGGTTGTTATTCCTTTATTAACTAACCGAGACGAACTAATACATTTTTACGGTTGATTAATAATATTTAAACTCATTAAAGACGCGTGTCTTTGGTTAAGATTCTACTTAAAAAATGTAATTTTTTATAAAAATTTGAAATAAATTAATTTAAATTTTTTTCAAGCAGCCGCCGCAATATTTAATCCTTTTCTGAGGGAATCCTTTGTAATTTATTTACATAAAATTATTTATACTCGTACTGTAATAAAAAAAAAAATAAAACATTACATATAATATAAACGCCAACAATTGCTAATAGTTTTATGGCCACCATGAATAATACGTTATACGAAAAAACTGCACACAATTACACAAAAATATATAAACAAAATTATACCATATGGGATAGCAACCCTTTACGGATTCATATCCTTTTGAAAATCATTGTAAAAAAAAGAAAAAAAAATTGTTTAAAATGGCGAAATAGAAAAAATAAATTAAATAAATAAACTAAAAATGCTAACAACTCCCTTTGGAAAGCTTTGCTGTTAGTAATAATCGTAGCACAGTATTTATATTACACATGAGGTAAAAAACCTCTTAATGTGGTAAAAAGAGAAGTTATGGGCAACCAGATGGTGGCTAGTCAAACAAAAACAAAATAAAATCGTTTGTACATTTATGAATGAATGAATGAATGAATGAATGAATGAATGAATGAGTAAAAATACATATTTTGTTAGCTGGTTATTCATTGATGTTAAGAAGAAGAAGAGACGAAGTTTTATGCGTATGTTTATAACTCCAATTTAACCATTAAGATTTCGATTCGCATAATTTTCATAATTACGATCACAAGAATGAAGGTGAACTTGCTTGACTTATAATTAGAAAACTACTGCTCCGATTTTGATCAAAATTTTTGCAAACGTTTGGAAATTTCTATAGCTTTTCGAGGATCGATACATTAATGGGCGTGGCACTGGCAATTTTCTTAGAAAATTACTTTTTTAATCATATATCTCGTTTATTAACCAAATAAGTGGTGCCACGCCCATATTATATACTTTGTTTGAAGGTTTATTTAATTTAAAAGCTTTCACAACAAAGTTGAATAAAATCCGTCTAGCCGTTTTCAAGTTATAGAACTTTTAAAAATATCTATATTCAAGATTGGCTTACTGAGCTAATCTAGATGTTATAAAAAATTTTTGGTATGATTAGCACGCGCATGATATGGTTAAATTCTAAAGTTGGTGTAGAGTCCTCCACATATCTTGTTTCTTGTTTCCATTTAATATTTTAAAATGCGATTAACAATTATTTTTTTCATATATATTTTTTATATACATTTTAAAGTTTTCAATTTGTTTTGTTTTTTTTGTACCCATCAAGTCCTATTTTAATAGCTTACACATTGTTTGCGGTTATGCCTGTAGCCAATTAAGAGTTTGGACATTGTTAAATACATCTTTACAACAATAATAATTGAAAATAATAACAACAACAAAACTATAATACGAGTACATATGGAAAAAATCATTTAATGGAATTTTACTGTAATGAGATTACAGTTGAGTAAGTTCTCAACCTTTTTTTGTATTGCTCAATGGCCTACAAATGCATATGTTTGCTGTATATGTGCATATTAATCACTATTGATTAAAAGCAGCTGTATTTTTTTTTTTTTAGTTTTAGGAAAAGTTTGCGTAATTGTAATATTTTGTCAATAATCTAGCCACTCCAAAATTTGTTCACTATTGTACACTAACAAGTCTAAGACACGAAAGGAGTTTTAGCTGGTCCAAGACAAATTTGAGTTGCATTTCCTATATGTGACACATAGGCAGTGACGTGTATGCTAAACGGACTATTGTTGTGGCTGTGAGAGATTTTTGCCTATTGTCCAATATAAATCGGAACCTACGTCCACATACTACATGTACAAAATTTCAGCTGGATATCTTAAAGTGTACGTCAGCGATAGATAGATGCACAGACGGACTTGTATGGATAGACTTAGATTTTAATGGTGTACCTTATAGGGTCACCAGGACTATCTTTTGGATAAGTTGAGGATATAAAAATGTTTCAATTTTAAACTTTATAGCTTAAATTTTGTATCCGATACAGATTTTCACAAATTGTGCGCGACGTTGCTAAATCATTTAAGTTTTGTTTTAGAAAATTAACTATAAACCTTATAATTTAATTTTTTTGCGAACATGATCATTTGAGAAACACATACATCCACACATGAACACACGAAGATTGACTTTTTCATATTGATTAAGAATATTTGTATTTTGTAGGATCTATGACTCTTTTTTCTGCTAGATGGGTACACACTTAGCATACCCATCCACCTAATGTGATGGTATAACTATACAGTTAATAACAAACGTATTTATCCCAATGTTTAAATGAATTAATTTGTTGAAAGAAGTACGACAGGTTTGGTCTCTTAAGCATTCAAACATTCATATCGTACAGTATATGAAACTTTATTGTTTATTACCTTGACAGCTTACCTTAGCATAGCGTAGCAACGAAGAGAATGTTTGAGTTTGTAGTTGAGTGTGTGCATAAATAAATTTATGTTTCAAATGAATTTCACACATACACACAAATTTCATCAACACGTTTGCATACACGTTTCTACATATAAGTAAAAATTATTTTATAAAATGATTTTGTCACAAAATTTTAATTTAATTTTCATTAAGAACCAAAAAATAAAAGAAATATTTTCTACATCTTCTTTTACTAAGTCACAAAGCAAACGAGAGAGAGAGAGAAAGAGAGAGAGAGAAATATTTATAGAGAATTATTTTTATTACAATATTGTTTATTAAATATGATTATTTTTACTCGTTTGATGGTATTATAGAAAGTATAATACTTTCATGCACATACAAACCAAAATAATTGCTATGTAAATTTCTTATTGTAAAATATAGTGCTTCTTCTTATTTTTCTTTTTCTTCTTCTTCTTCCTCTTCTTTTTTCATCATCATTTTCTTTTCTTCTGTTACAGAAATAAAAGAAATATTATTTGGTTGCCTCGAGCAGAGACGGAAAGGCAGTGAAAAGGGCGAAAGAGAGAGAGAGAGAGAGAGAGAGAGAGAGACAGAGATAGATTCATTAGCTAGCTATTATGCAGCTTCCTAATATACTGCCATCATCAACAGTATTACTAATGCCAACGATTGTATATTATTAACGTCCTTTCTGCTACTTGTACTGGCTTCTTCTTCTTCTTCTTTTTTTTTCTTTTTCTTCCTGTGTTACTTATTCATCTTTGAAATTTATGGCTTTTTAAATGCATCAAATATTTCCCCCTTTAGGCTAACATTTATAAAATATAACAAAAAAGTATCCAAAGGAAAAAAAAAAATAAAAAAAAATACAAAATAAAAAAAAAAATTAACAAGTAACAGAAATTTACTAAAGAAATGTTTATAATTTTTTACATTTTTTGGGCTATTTACAATATGTACCAAACAGCACACAAAAGCTTTAATTTATAAAAATGTTTGAGATTTTCTCTCTCAAATATCATTAAAATAATTAAAAAATACGGTTAAGTTAAGAAGTGTTTTCCAAATAAATGATTTATTAAGCGTGACTTACATGCCACACTGAACTGAATGAAAGTCATGACAGTTCTAACTCATAAAATATGTATGTAGCGTTTATGCCTTCTTTTAGTGTTAATTGTAGGCGTGACTGTTATCTGAACGAGTTTATTTTTTCACATCGTTGCATCTCAACTAAGTGAGAGATTTTAGTAAATGGTGGGCATGTCTGTTAACCGATTTTAACCCTAATAAACACATATTGCTATAAATTGCTGACATATTAATCTTAAATTATAATCACATTAAAAGTTCACTTTCTTGGTATGCAGCTCTGTCTGTCAGTCCATCTATTCTCTATGATTTTTATTTAGATATTGCAAAAATTATTTATAATACAATCAAAACAATTCCTTTCTTAAGCATTTAAGATCTTATAGACTATAAAGAATCTTTAAAAATGTTAACATTTAATATAATCAAAGCATGTCTGTCGGTCCACCTTATTTTAAGCGTTTTGATATATAATTTATTAATCGCATTAAAAGATTATTATAATTCTATACAATTTTAACTAAACAAAGAAATGCCAATATTAATTGAAAAGTCAAATCAATTAATTAGAATTAGTATACAGTCACAGTCACAAGTCGATACAATTTATTAGCATGTGATTGCAAAGGCCACCAATTACAATGTGTGCCTGGAGACAACAAATTAATCACAGAATGTAACTGAAAACAACAACAATAACAACAACAAATATAATATTATGTGGGAGTAAGAAGCAATAACGACTAGAATATTTACCAATAATTTATATAAGACTTTCAATCAATTCTTAGAGCAGTATTCTCACAAATGTTGTTTAACAACAAAAAGTTTTCCAAATAATCATTCGCTAAATGTCTGTTATTAGACCATGCCTATTTTTGGCTCATCGATGAATGGGATAATTATAAATATTTGTAATGAATTTCTGTTTAGCTGAATTTTAGTTCAATTTTTGTGGCAAATAAATATATATTTTTATCGATTGTGGGCGTGGCTCACCTCAATATCTTAGAAAGAATATATACACTTTTGTGGGTGTGTCTCGTCCCCTTTTGTTACTTAAAACCGTTTGAAACAAAATCAATATACCCCCATATCATTATAATGATAGGGTATAAAAACGATTACATTCTCTGCATTTTAAAGTGTTAAAGCTTAAAAACTCGTTTAACACTCATTTGTATATGTTTTCATGTTAGGAGAGAAGATAAAACTATTTAGAGAGAAAAATTTTATATAAATAAACACAGATATGACATTAAGATGGTAAGCTTAATCAACAATTATAACAACAACAATAACAATGATAATATGAAAATGCAAAAGATCACATTAAATAATAATAATAATAATAATAATAACAACAACAACAAATTATGTACTTTATACAATAAAATACTTCAACTGGAAACTAACTTGTTTAGTCAGCTATGAGTACAGTTTAGTTGAATTGAATTTTGACTAAAATTTTTTCTACAAACTCTATGGAAACATTTATGCATAGTTTTTTGTTACTGATTAAGGAAAAAAAAATAAATAAACACTTTTATTTGTGACCACAACTTAAACGATAACAGAAGGATTAATGTTTTTTTGTACAAGACAATGTAGAGCCTTGGTGTGTATGTATGTAATTTGTATGAGATAGAGGGCATTGTGCAAATGTTTGTAACTCCTAAACGTTAAAGATTGCACCCTCCTTCAAATATACCGATCGATTTAGATTTAATATGTGACTCGATTTAATCATGTCCGTCAGCGCGTCCATGTAAATTTGTGTGCAAGCTACGGGTAGCAATTTCAAAGATATTTTAATAAAATTTGGTACAAAGACATTTCCTGACCCAAAGAGAAAAGCCATTGAAAATAAATTGAATTAGACCATTTTTACAACCCCTTCCTCATATGAAGTCCTATTATACAGAAAGTCTTTATTTGCCGAATATTCATAATACTTAATATTTTTTCACAAAATTTAGTATAAATAAGTTAATTGGTTTAGTAATTGGCTGTGTCGAATTGGGTTATGATCGGATCATTTTTAGAACCCTTTCCCAATACAACGATATTTTACAAAGTGACTTATATGACAATGCCTCTCGTTTACTGACTCCATCAAACGACAACCAAGGAAAATGATCGGCTATAACCGACTATAACTATGTTCGCTTGCTTTTAATTAAAGGTCATCTGTTTTCTTTAAATTAAGTTCAAGAAGACATTTCAGTTTAACTTATCCGATCAACTTAATTTAAAAATTTCATGGGAGCTGTAAAATAAAAAGTACGTCCATGTGCATATGTTTTTTGTTATCGTAAACTATTCTGCTCCTAGCTCAAATACGACTAGATAAACCTTCTTTACACATATAAAGGAAATAATAAATTGTTAACAACTTAAGCCTTTTGTTAATACAAATCCTATACATACGTGTACAAATGCACACATACATATACTTATTGATACATGAATACACATGCAATAATAACAATAGTGCTCAAGTACGAGTACTTTGGCAAATATTCGTATTTGAGGTGTTAAGCTTACAAAGGATTTCGATTCTCTCAACTGAAATTGTATTTGATTTGGTCAATGCGGTCGATATATACTAAAATGTTGTATATATACATATATACGCATGCACATATTGCCTGCACTTGTTCATACACATATACTATACACATACGGAGAAGTGCTCCGACTTGCTTGCAAGCTTTCCTTCATTTGTTTTGTATGTGTACGCTTGAGAGTGTTTATATGTGCATTGTGGGTTTATTTGTTTTTTTTTTTTATTAAAGCTACTCGTTCGTTAGTGTGCGTATACGTTTTCGTTTCAGTCTCTAAGTCTCTACGGTCAGTTTAGTTTTCATTGTTAGAGTAAGACCGCCTGACTGACTAACTGCACCTTCTTGCCTTCGTTATATTATTATTATTGTTGTTGTTGTTGAGTGTAAGTTCTTTTTCTCAATAGAAATGTTTATAAGTGCGTATATGTGTGAGTAGATTATTTATCCAAGTATTTACCATGCATGTACACTTGTATGGTTTACACATACACACATTGTACGTAGTTTGGTATTCTTTTTCTGTGTGTCCCTTACCTATTGTTGGTATTGTTGGTGTTATACTATTGTAAAAGTTGTGTCGGGTACCTGAGAGGTGTTAAACATTCCTTATTTAGTTGCAATTTATGTAATGCTAACGATTTACAATTTATGTGTGCATTGGTTTCTATGGCTACATACACCAAACACACACACACACACATAACCATTGTTGTAAAATTCAATTAATATCACAGCTAAATGAAGGCTATTAGAATATGTCTTTATTAAGGGAATTTGCCATATTTTTCTTTTACTTTTTCCAAAGATTAATGGATAACTATCAGAACAATATTATAGGATTTGATAAAGATTATAGTAAATAATAATAGTATGTGATATATAAGACCAGAGGATCAAGATTTAAAAGATGAAGGATTTCTCAAGCAATGGGTTTAGAAGGAAAGGTTCCAAAACGTGTCTAATTCAGTCCAATTTTTGACTATACTTATGGCATGTTTGTGTATTAATGTTGATAATTGTGTAAGAAAGTGTCTGAGATCTTTTTAATCTTGAAAAATCTGAAAAATCAAACTCATGGGACTGCCGTTCTCGCATTAGTGTAATCTCCACTAGCGTGAAATCATCAAGTCTGAATCGCGGACACTGGTGGAAGACATGTTCCGCGTCTTTCTCTTTACCTTCATAATTTAAGCGTAGTGGAGAAGTATCGTGTTCGATTCTAAACCCTCGGTGGCCTATGTTTGAAATGAAGTAATGTAAAAATTAACTTCTCCCCATTTTCTATTTTTCCAAATACCAATATACACAATAAGTCGATCCGTCCGTCTTCGGTTTTACTACATTTAAAAGTTGCCTAAGGAGGCCTTATTGTATTTTGTGGTTTGTTGTTATATAGTACATGGCTTCGATATAGCCATGTCCGTCCATATTTTTACTGTATTTTGTTACGGTCGTACAATATTAAGCTGAAATTTTGTCCAATAATTTGCAGTTTCTATAGAACAAAATCAGTCAATTGCCACGCCCACTTGAAAAAATTCCAATCATTAGCTATAAAACTTGAGATACGTAGTGAAAATTCGATGTACATTTTTGTAATCTGTGAGTCCATCGAAGTGGAATCAGGTAAAAAAAAAAAACCTCCCTTTGACAAACAATCTCAAGTTTGATATGTAAACTATAGATAGCTTAATTAAGTATTAGCCACGCCCACTATTTCTATATAGATCACATAAAATGTTCCTTCCCTTGGCCATATTATGGGCGAGTAACACTTGAGCAAACGTTGTGCTTGCACACAGTATCCGAGTAAAAGATTAAACACGTTCACAATATACTAAAATAATATTTTATTTAGGATTCCTTTGTCCTTATTTTTCTCCTTACATAACTTGAAATAATGTTGATTTGAACAGTGGTGCTGTTCTACTGGCTGCAGCTGCAGCTGAGAACTGCTAGAGCTGATAATGTTGAAAAATTAAAATAAACGCCCCATACAAACAGCTCACTAACTAACTAACCAACCAAGTAGCATCTGGTGACGTTTAATGTAATGGCCACGTTGTGTATTGTGTGTTAGTATGGCTGTGTGTGTTCATGTGTGTGAAATGAAATTGCCTTTTAAACACGTAACATGTCAAGTGCTGTTATTTTACTGCAGTCATGTGCTAGCATCAGTACTAACAGTAGCAGCAGCAGCTAGCTGGTTTAATATGTGCTTGTGTGTGCGTGTGTGTGTGCATGCATGTGTCATTTTTCTTGATATTCTTTTGTGCATTTATTTTATTTTATTTTATTTATTTATTTATTTATTTTTTGGCCATATAAGGGAAACCATAAAAGCCATTAAACGAATGTATGCATACCATGCATACACACTCCAACACACGCACACTTATTATATAAATTTGTATAAAATAAAACTGAATGTGTATGTGGGTCGGATTGGGATATTTAGCCAATGTCTGCCATTTTGTTTGGAATGGAAATCAAAACTTGTGCACTTTAGACACAATCTACACAATACTCTCTACACACAGGACGTTTGTGTACTAAATGCACATGTGTGCAGCATATAAGAACATAAAGTTAATGTTGCGAAAAGCAAATGCGGTAAGTGCTAAAAGATTACACCATCACACCAACACCGCTAGACCACTACATCAACCGCATCCACATCCACATCCACACATGCTGAAATGAACGAAAGTGTGAGCATTACCATTAGCTAGAATCGTATATATAATCGGT
The DNA here is from genome assembly GCA_963978525.1 of Ornithomya fringillina. Classification (NCBI taxonomy): domain Eukaryota; kingdom Metazoa; phylum Arthropoda; class Insecta; order Diptera; family Hippoboscidae; genus Ornithomya; species Ornithomya fringillina. The sequence goes on along the minus strand of OZ021692.1, from coordinate 3,196,111 downwards.
GGTGTTGTGTGATAATGGTGGAATTGGTATCTTTTTAGTTTTAACTTATCTCTCTCTCTCTCTCCAACTCTTTCTAAACTTATTTTAACTTATACAATAAGACCTACACTTACGACCGGATATGTTATGTATTGTGTTTGGTACATGCACTCACACACACATACATGAACTTAAATGAAAAGCATTGGCAACCTTCCTTAGGCCAGTTTATGCCTCTTATGAGAAACATTTATTAGCATTTGAAATACTTTTCCTGCGGATATGTGGCGCAGGAATAAAATATTCACGAAACTGCTAAAATCATGCTTGGTCGACATTTATATATTTTTTAATAGAAATGATTATGCTGCTTAGTTTGGTAACTCCTATTTGCCTTAATCGCTTTAAGTACGTCCATCCGTCCATTCTTTTGCAAAATTTATTTAATCTGTAATAAAATTTAATCTTCGTTTGACTATAAGACTTTATTGACTAGACAGTTATGCTTTTAAGGCAACAACAACAGCAACAACAACAACAATAACAACAACAATAACAACAATTAATCTAGCCAACCAAAACATTATTTCTAACATGTCCCCTAATTGCTATATCGTGTTTTATCAAAATTTTTACATCACTTTTTAAACGCTGTCACAATTATTGATGAATGTGTTTCCTTTCTCTTCTCTGTGCTCTTTGTTTTTTTAGTTCCATTTCCAGCACTCTAACAATTGTGAAAACTTGAAAGCAATTTAAAATGAAAACTTTTCTCATAAATTCTTGTTGGGTGATGCATAGTGCAGTGTGAGGATGGGAGGGGGAGGGAAAAGGTAGAAGGAAGGAAATATGTACAAATCAATATAAAATTATATTGAAAAATGGATTGCACTCATATGTAATAAAAATGCACACTTAAACACTTGCACACTACCACGTAACGTACAAGTGAGGAAAGTAAGCGACACAAAAATATATTTTATTACTTATACTCGTATATGAATTATATGCGAATGCTAAGTACTGAACAATTGTAAGTATTTACTCAAAACTTCTGTAATTCCTGCTCTCTCCTGCTTTCTCACTCTCTATGTCCTCTTTCTTCTATTGGGGAATAATAAATATTGATATTAAGAAGTAATAATGAGGTTTCTTGGAACTAAGAAGCACAGGGTACACACCCTACTTTCATGGAGGTTACAAAAAATATACAAGAACACATGTTAAGCATGTGTTTGTAACTATTCAAATAATTAATAATTAAAATCAGTCTGTTCATTGCCATTATATGTTACCAATGCTTAAGGAGAAGTAATTATGCCTTCATAAAATATTATGGAAAAATAGTACAAAACACGAGTAGAAAATTCTCTATAAAAGTTTTGAAAAACAATCATTCAAATGATGCTTTTTCTGCTCATTCATAACAAAACACACTGAAGGGTATAAAACCCTTCACATAAAACGGGGTATACTAAGTTTATTATTCCATTTGAAACACCCAGAAGAATGCAGAAAATACCCTACAATGTATATACATTCTTGATCATCATGAAAAACTCTTTTTAAATTGAGAAAAATTATTCAAAAACCATGCCCACAATCAACAAAACTTGTATATATCTGTCACAGAAATAGAGCTGCCCTATTGAAATTTGTTGCACATTTTATTATCGTTCTAAAAAAAGATGTGGCCGCATAGCAACCACGCTCATAATTTACAAAATATCGTGCTCAGTGTAAAACTCAACTTGATAGTTGATATGTGCACTATTAGAGTTCGGAATCATGTAGCTGCCACGCCCACCGTTTGTAAAAGGGTATTTAAAATTTGGCTTAAGCCAAATTCAGTCGTTTTTAATGCACACACTTGAAAATGTAATAAATGCAGCAAAAGTAAAAACAAAACAGAACAGAACGAAACATAACGAAAAAAAAAAAAAACATTTGAAATTATTCAAATAGAAATTTCTTTTGAAGAAATAAGTAATACGTACAGTAAGAAGAACGAACAGAAAACGAATCAGAACAAAGATTCAAGGCGCTCACATGTGTAGAAAGTCTTTACATATGTACAAAATTATTTACATATAAATAACTCTGCGTATGTTCATTCCTATTAATATAATTTATGGTGGTTCCACTTTGCATTACATAAAAATTAAATACTTTAAGTCAAATTTCAAATTCCCTGCACTTTTATTAAGAAATCGTTCGCACCCTTTACGTGTCATTTTAGTCTGATTTTGAAGGAAAATTTTCTTGTAAATTGAAGGTGTGGCAACTTTTTTTAACTCTATCTATAAATAAGCTTGATTTTTTTAAATTGATGAATCGATTTATGTTTGACCCGAAAGAGATTTCATTCAATTCAAATTGTAACACGTGCAGAAACTGAAAATTTCTACACTACACCAGAAGTGTAAATATTTTGTATACTATAGGCGTGTCTGTTATCCGTCTTCATCGATGGTTGAGTTTATTATAAATTTACACATATTTGTACTAAATTTTCCCTCAATAGTTTAATTTATGTTATTGAGAGATAGTTAATTTGTTGTTGTTAATTTGGGAGCGTGGTTATGAACTGATTACATACAATTTAAATTAAACTTTAAGTGCAGAAAGTAAAAAAACAAAATGTCAGCTTAGGTTTTTTGTAAATTGTGGGCGCGTCTGTTATGCATCCCCAGCACCTTAAGCTAATTTTTGTAGCTAATGGAATATGTTCAATTGTGGGCATGGCTTTCACTTCATTTGATTCTATTTAAATAGTAGAAATTAAACATTACAAAGTTTGCCATCGCATATCTCACACCATCAGATGGGCATACGGACATATATGATTAAATCGTTATAAGTTTTGATGCTGATTAAGAATATATATATAACTTTGTAGAGTATCTGAAGCCTCCTCTTTGCCTATTGCAAACGGTATGACAAACATTTTATATGATTCTTTATAAACTATATGTATGAAAGCATTTTTGAAATGGGAATTGAAAAATGCACCATAACCGAAAATTGCTGCTTTTCTGTGTTTATCTTGAACTTTTCTCTTACACACAAAGGCAAATGTGATTTACTTTATGGTATAGAAAGAAAAAGTAAATACACAAAGTAAAGACTTTTTCTTAATGTGAAAATCTTGGAAAAGGGGGTCTTGCAGTAAATGTTAAGAAAAGAAAGAGAAGTAAGAAAAGTTTTGGCAAAACATTACTATAATATTTAATAAGAAAGAAGTAATAGAAGAATATATATAAATCGAGGTCTTTGATTATGAATTATACGCTAACGAAACATTGCCATTTCTTTACAATGTCCTTACGTCCGAAAGTGTTAAAAAGTGTTTATTCGAATGTCTTTTCAGTTAAGTTATTCATTTGGTTTTCATATCTACCAAAAATGAATAAAGAATTGTTTTTTTTTTTTGTTTTGCTTTGTTTTTTTTTTTATATTTTTATACATTTCTGGATTTTTTTTATGTTGTAAAAACTTCAGTCTCAATATGCGGGCATATGCCCAAGAAAACAAACAAAACAAAACAAAAAAAAAAAACTCAAATTCAATTCAAAAATTTAACAAACATACACACACATATGTAAATATGATTATATGTATTTTATACATACATACATACAGATTTATATGTATAACACTGGCGACATATAAAGATTTATTTACATTTCATTTCCAGTGATTCACAATATAATACAATGATGCAGGCAGGCTGGCAGGCAGACAGGCAGACAAACAAATGAACAGTTAGAAGGACATACAAACAGACAAATATATGTACAATGTGCCAGCTAGCCAACAACCAACCATGCATTATTACTATTGTTCACTGCGAATAGATAACATACACTATACATTACATGCCTTTGGCTACTTACAAATCATACACAAACACACACACATACTGTAGTCATTCACAGATAATTCTAACAAGCGTCCGTATAAGTAAAATTCCAACTCATATATTGTTCATTTCATTTCATATGCTTTATGTATATATACGTAAGCATATATGTTTATATGTGTATGTTTATTAAAAAAGCAGAATAATATATTACTTGCTTACTAACTTAACTTAAATGGATTATAAACCATTATTGGCAACGTCCAGCTTTTACTCTAATATTATCACTATTGAAATAAATATTGTTCCAGTTACTAACCCCATTATTAATGTAATGCTTTTCTTTAGTTGCATCCTTACACAAATACTTATATATTGTACTAACATATAAATCAAAATTTTGTTGAAAAAAAATTAAACCGTTTCAGACTTGAACGTGGAAAAACTTATCTCTTGGAAGAAATGTAAATATGGTTGAATGCGTTTCAAAATTTACTGTTATTAAATTTTTTTAGTAAGTGGATAATGTACATAAATAATATATATATTTGTTCTTACTGAGTTTTACTTTATAGGGGAAGATGGAAGGTGTTATAAAAATGGTTCAATCCGGTTCAAATTGAAGTCAATCAATTAGAATGTGTATTCCACATATTATCCATTAATTTATAATAGAATTATTATGAAAATTTTGCTAAAAATTTCTTATACGAAACGAGGGTTTACGAAATCTCTGTTTTTTTTCTTTTACGAAGAATTTTTCATATATTTTATAATCGATTTAAATTATCACACAAGCTGCTACAGAGAGCCATATTATCTTTTTATTTGAATAATTTTAATTTCAATTAATTAATCATGGAGAATTGATCGAAATTTTGAAAAATAATTTTTCAAATTTTTCAAAATTTTTGTTTCAAAAAAATAAACAAAAATATTAAGATTGACCGAATAAAACCGATATCATTGTAAGTGATGTTTATCATAAATAAAACATACGAGTATGTATACAAGTTTCATTAAAAAAATTTAAATAATTGTAGATTTTTTCCTTACAACACTTTTTTAGATGCATCAAGGCGCGTTTTACTTTATAAAAAAAAAGTTTAAACTATTACAACGAAAAACAAGTAAAAAATAAATTTAATTTAGACCACATCTTCATTTAAGTAATTAGCGTGGTTAGTACATGATTAGACTTTCTATTAATATTTATATTACGTATCAATGCAAGTCGCGTTTTACACTTTATAAGGTTTAATTAAATTGCGAACGTATTTGTTTTCCGACTACGAACTCTACACCTTACCAACTTTATTGACTAAAATTTACCGAAGAAGAATGACATTTACATATATTATTTGTATGTTAGCTAAAGTGAAAGCATAGTTATTTGTCCATCTGTCTGTCTGTCTGTCCATTCGTTTATGTCACTAACCAACTACTTCTCTGCATAAACACATATATCGTTAAAGTAAACACTATTTTTACACTATAATTAGCAACAAAGTGATGTTGATACATTATACATACATTCACACTTGAATAAATATATATATTTATAATGCCTGCCATAATGGCTTTAAGTATGTATGTAAATGTTCTCAAAACATTTCTCAAATGTTACTTTTTTCTTTGCTTGAGGTTGAAGATGACAGACATTACATTTTGTGATTTTTTTTTTTTTTTAATAAACGAGTTTTAAATTTATTACATATGTTGCAAAAAACCAAATTTCAGTTATTGAGGGTTTGTTGTTATAAAAAAGTGCTCGAAAAAGTACAAACTGACCTCAATCCAAGTTTCTTTTAAAAGATTCGTTTAATGTTGATTTTAGTTTAATAGTAATCATGTTTTTTTGTTAAACATTAGCTTGTTGTTATTGTTGTTTATATATAAGAAATGCTTGTTGACTTTTTGTGTTTTAGATCATTAGATATTTTTATATGTTTAGGTTTATTTTTGTATTTTTTATTATTTTATATTTATAACCTTTTCATCTTTTCATTCTTTTTCCCACAACATAAGTCTTTAAAGCATTAAAAAGCTGCAAAATCACTTAATGAATTGATTTAAGCATAACCGTCTTTCTAATCATTATGATTGATTATAAATATTTTCATAACAGAAAAGTTTTCATGTAAGGTTCCATCTTACAAATTATTGTAGATAAATCTAACGATTCAAAAAGAGTTGTAAACTGAAATTTTCTATCGAGTTGTTGCATATTATCACGCTCTCCGGCGTCGACTGAACCGTAAGGTTAAAAAAAATTTATTAAATCTTAACAGACCATCGATATTTTCGGTCGTTCCACCCACCGAATCTATCCGAAACCATTCTAAAAGCATTTGATCACACGATATATCCTTGAAATGAAATGTTTTAGAAAATTTTCTAAATTGCCTTCATGTACGATACAACATACACTCCACAAATTTCATTTCATTTAAAGAAAACATTCTCATTTATAGTTTTTTATTTTTAATTATAGAAAATTAAATGTAAATATTGTAATAGTTTGCACGATGTTGCTTCTTCTTCGCTTCTTAACCTCTTTAGCGTTGCTGTGCAATGCTGTAGAACGCAAATGTAAAACTAATTTAGTATTAATTTTTATATATTTGCACAATTACACACAAAACAAACACGCACACATACACACACACACACACACACACCCAATGCACACATACGCACATGCAATTACTTTAGTTTGAAATGTTTCCATTGGAATACAAGTGCCCGCAAGTAAACAATTTCATGGTATGTTTGCGTGTGTATGGTATATGTTCATATGTGCTTAGAGTGGTGGTATCGATATGTGTGCATACAATAGAACAGGTTGTGCTGGATGAAAAATGAAAAATTAAACAAAATGCAAAAACAAAAATCACATGGATTCAGATGAGTTTATGTAAATTGCGGAATATATTAAACATGAGCACACTTGCATATAAACAACATACGTATCTAAAATGAAAATTCTCACTTTTCTATTCGTATTCGTATTAGTATTCGAATTGATTTTTTTTTTTTCATCTATGTTTACATTTAACAGTACGTTTAACTAATGAAAGGTTTACAGACTCGTCCATTAAATGGAATATGAACTGATACACATAATATAAACAAGTATTCACCCTTACAATGTTGTTGATAAAAAGCGGAATTTAATTTTTTGATAGAAAGCATATAAAATTTATATATTGTAGTTATTTAGAATAACTTTTTGAAACCATATGAAAAATGTCCATCTGTCCATGTAAATTTGTTCACTAACTGAAGTCACAGTTTAGAAATTATTTTATTGAAATATATTTTAAAGACATGTCTAGACTCATGGTTATGCGAAAGGCTTAAATTGAACGATATTTAGAACCCCTCCCGATATAAAACTTTATTGAATAAGTCTTTATACGACAAAAATTCACAATTTTTAACATTTCTTAACAAAAATAAGTTAAATTAAGGAAAAAAAATCAAGTTTGGCTTAAGCCAATCCCTAAATACTCTCTACGTAAAAACAGTAGGCGTGGCAGGTATATGATAGTGTATAAATTACATATCAGCTTGCAAATTGGATTTTACACTGAGTACGATTTTTAAAAAATTGTAGATGTGTCTGTTATCCCACAACGCCCATTTTTGACACATCGATGAATGGAATAACTACAAATAATTTCAACTTAAAATTCTACCAGTACAAGTTTATATGGTTAGACAAATAACCGATGACAAAATCGGTTCAGAAAGTGACTCTGAAGCAATCGGTATAATTAAAGGTGTAGCATATACCATTTGAGAGTGCCAAACACATCCACATAAACTTAAGGTACTCTCTACCATATATGCTGTAGGATATAACTAGCACCCAACCATATAATTATGTATCACATTATGCAGCGTTTTCCTTGAAGAGGAAACAAAAAACTCTGTTATCATCAAATATTTATGTTTATGTTTTCTTTTTTTATAACAACATTATCTCACCGTATGTAGCTTTATTAACAAAACAAAAACATATTTAACATAAGCAATGAAGTGACAATTGCTGTTGAAATATAAAACCAAAACCAAAACTTAACTTAACTTGGAAATATTATGTGTAGAAACTCATATAAAGAACATAAATACATGTAGCAGGTATTCACATACATATTTACATATGTGAACAGGTTTTTATGTAAATGTTATAAAAATTGTACCGTTAATACTTTGAATAGAATTTGCATGCTATTATGGAAATAATGAAGAGCTTTGGGTCAACCTTTGTCTACCATAAATTTCTTAAAAGAAATTAAAATTAAAATGTTTATAAATTGTGGGCATGGTTTGAAAATACTTTATAAGTGAAATTTTCACAATTAACTTTTTCAAAATTTTTAGTAAACTTGCCCAAAACATGATATTTTTGTATCAAATGATATCGTCTAAGAAGTATATGTTGTATAAGTAATAAAGAAAAATATTTAAAAAATTATTATAAACTAAAGGAGTGTCCTTTGATTTATTTTATCTTGTCTTAAAAATAATTTGCATACCGAGTCTACAAGCATTTGTGACTAGAAAAATGATCTCTAGAAAGACAGACGGATGGACACGCTAACGGACATATGGACAAATTTATTCAAAACTGAATTTTGTACATTCTCTGAAGCTTCTCCCTTGATGTTACAAACTTTTTTAATAAAATGAATATACCCCTGATCTCAGTATAAAAATGAATTGAAAATTTTCACCAAAATGTCAGAAAAAGACATGAATTTAAAATATACTCCCATTAAATATGCTAAAGACGACAGGGCATAAAGAGAAGAGGGAAGATAAAAAGAGAGAAAGAGAGAGATAGAGCGCACAATAAAGAATGCCAAGAGGTCCTTGTAAAGGTACGTAAAAAAGAACGATCTACATACACACACATATACGAAAATGTTTATTCCCTACAAGTGTGTATTATTTTTGGAAGTCATTCTACTGCATATGTGTATATGTATGCACAATACAAAGAAATTGTTACAAAACAAAAAAAACAAAAAACAAAAAACAAAAGGAAAACATTGGTGCATTAGTGTGAGATTAAGTTTGAACAAAGAGTCGTGGTGCATATCTAAACATAAAACACAAACACAAACACATCATAGAGTGGCACATCATTATTATGATGATTATTGCACATACAAACGTATATACATTTTTAAAGTATTTTTTTCCTATTTTTTTTTTCTTTTTGTATTTATTCTTATTTATAATATTTGTATGGATTTTGTTGCTAGTTTTGTATTAGTATTGTATATGGAGTGCGTGCACAGGAGTGAAACTGAATTTTTCTGGTTGTACTAGTTTATGTTTATTGTATGTAGGGTATGTAGGAAAGTGTTGGTTGGTGTTATGCAAGAGTCTGTACGTATACTCTATATAGGCAAGTGTTATTGTAGTGGTGCTGATACTTATGCTCGTGCTAAAGTGTATATGAGTTGCAGAAAAGCACTTAGCATCAGTAACACTTAACCCAGTGAGGCTTTAATTCATATATGCACATACACTCGCACCCACACACTAAATACCTTTATGCATCCTCTGTTTGCCTGTCTGCCTACCTTTTTTTTTTTTTTTTTTTGATACCAATCTAATGTTGCTCATGATGTTACGAAATGCGTTTGTTGCTTAGGTTTCTCTTCCTCTACTCGTTTTATTTTTATGTTTCTTTTGCCTTATTTTGTATGTGCTTTAATTTCAGTATAATGGAGCTTCTCTCACTGTGAAATTTTTCCGTAATAAAATAATAATTTTTTTTCCTTGTTCGTGGTGATAAAATTTCTCAAACTCATTTTCTATTATTCGTTTTGGTTTTAAAGAGATTGCAAACACTGGAAATGGAATAGAATTTATGTGGCGTAAGTGATTTGTAACATTTTAGATTTAATACATAAATCATACATGTCCACACTGTCTACAACTACGAAAATGTTGTTCGTTTATAAATTAATAAATAAATTGTTAAAAGTTTTAAGTAGTTAACAGGAAATTGAATGTTGTGGTTTAAAAAGAGAAAAAAGAGTTTGTGACTCAGCATTGGTTGCGATTAAAGATTGTAAGCTTACTGTGACAGTCTTTTTCATAATTTTCAACTACTATGAAAACCGTTTAATAAATTCTGTACTCTCATGAACTTTAAAAAGGTAAAAAAAGAATATTGAATAGTTTTTAATCGATGCAAATTTATAGTAATTGATTAGCAAATTCAATGGTGCCAGATTGAGCTTAATTAGAGCACTGTGACAGCTTTCACGACGATTATGAAAAGAGTTTTTTTTTAAACGCTTTAGGAAAACATAACATTTTTTTTAACATAATATGAACAACATATCTTTATCCCTTTAATTTGTGTCCTTTTTTAATTAATATTTATCCATAACCAGCTACCATTCGAATAATTGAAAACATATTGAATTAAAAATAATTTCAATTTCTTTGACTTTCTATCGATAATTATAAAAAGTTTTTTCTATAAATTGATTATAAGCTTACATCTCTCAGTAGAGTATTTTTCAATACAAAACTTTATACTTTACAACTACGTATTAATATCAGCATTTAAAATAAATTTGTACAAATCTTTTATATAATACATCAACAGTGTATAGGAGTATATATTTTATAACAAGTTGTAACAAATATACACACTTGTATCATTTATTAAGAGTAAACATTATAAACAGTATACTTGAAGCACCCACTTTAGCACCTGATGTACCATTTGTTGCCATCTAATATGCTTAAAACGTATACGTATAAGGATTATAAATATATATATAAACTATATGAGTAAAGGGATAAAATATTAGTCAACACATAAAATACCTACACATGTATGCACTTAGAGCAAGTAATTTTTTGTTTTATTGTTGGTGCGTTGTAAGTATGCTGTAGAAGGAAATAACTGTAAATGGTTGCTCACATTCTTTTCAATCCAATACACGCCCACACAAACATTCACTGCACTATTTATTCTCTATTATAAATTATTATTATTTTTCTCTTTCTCTCTCTCTCTCTCCCTATTATCGTGTAATATTTCATTGCATTGCGCCCCATTTTGATTTAGAAGGAAACAAGTAAGAAAACTAAATTTGGCTTAAGCCAAATCTTAAATACCCTTCACATGTACAAACAAAGGGTGGGTGTGGCAGGTATATGATTATGCTCTTTAATAGCATATTTATTACGTAGCAGCTTGCAACTCGAGTATCACAGTGTATATGATTTTTTGTAAATTGTAGGCTTGTCTGTTATTCGACCATGCCTACTTTCGAAACATGGATGGATGGGACAACTATAAATATATGTACCGAATTTTAACTTTATAGCTAAATTTTTTGTGGCAAATAAATAGATTTTTGTCGATTGTGGGCGTGGCCCTTGACTGATTTTGCTTATTTTAAATAGCGATCTGCATGCAAAAACTCAAAGGGTACGAACGAAAATTTCAGCTTAATATCTCAAAAGTTATACCCGTTAGTATGCTAACAATAGACGGACATACGGACATACAAAATATACATCGAATCAATTTTTAATTAAACTGATATATTCCAAGTATTTCAAATGAAATAGAAAACTTTGTATACCTTAATTTTACTTGAAAAAATATATTAAAAACAACAACAACAACAACAACAACAATATTGTACGTATCTATTATTATCATTTTAGCTCTCAACCCAAAAGTTTTATGCTTTAGATATGAATAATGTGTACAAAAACACTAACACTAATAACAATAATAATAAATTTTAATTAATCACTGCAGCTTTTAAATATTTTGTCTGTGTTTGTATGTTTTTTTTTTCTTTTTTTTATTATTATTTCACAAAGCACAGGTAAGCTTTGCTTTGGTGTAGTTTTAGCAAATGACTCATTTTTTTAAAGCAACAATGATGATAATAACAATAAAAAAAAAGAGACAACATTTTGTACATGGTTGTACGTTACGAGGTGTATATAATAAATTCTGGTTTTGGTTTAAAATCTTAATCCTTGAGGGTGGAATCTGTAAAGTTCTACGATCACAATCGGCAAAGTTTCTCTAGGTTATATAAATAAAATTTAAAAATTATTATTTTTTTATATATATAATTTAGCCATTAAACCATTAAACAGACACGCCCACAATTTGCAAACATTTGTTATTTGTTTGTCCTTTGAATGGATGGTTGTTTGTTAAAATAGTTTATTAAAAAACATACATAATTGCCATGCTCACTTTTTACGCTTAGATGTGTAGCATATTTAAGATTTGGTCTAAGTTAAACTTCAGTTTTTTATTGTGCGATATTAATGATTTTTTTTTTTTTATGTACTTTTTTTTTTAGTTATATAGTGTTTAGGTGTAAATGTGTGTTTTGAATGTTTATGATCGCTTTTAGACTAATGAATAGTTTTATGACAAAAGAGAATCCTTTATGGCTGTATTACTTGACTCATTTGGTTTAGTCCTTTTTATTCAACTCAAACTCAATCACTAAGAAAAATCACTAAAATATTTATTCATAATAATAATGTAATGAAAAATCACTATAATGTGATGTCATAATTAAACAGAAATGTATTCAAAACATACGAAGAAAAAGTACTTTTTTTTTTTATTTTTTTTGCTTTTCACAATTTTCAAGGACTTTTCTTTAATATTTTATTTGATTTCGTAAAAAAAAAATTTAATAATTAGTTAAAAGTCTCATTCAAACTTTATTAATAATAAGTTTATATTTATTTTTCCATTATTTATGTTCCGTTGAAAGTTATCATTTTCATACATTTAACCAAAAAGTTTCACATGCTTGTCCCAACTTTTAATAACTGTTGCGGCATTTTGTGTGAAAATATATTAATTCTATCAAGTGGATTGCAACTTGCAAGTAGCACAAGAAGATTTTAAAAAAAAATTTAAAGAACTTTGTAAAGGAGTCTAATTGGAAATGCGACAGCTTTAATGGGTACATAATGAAAGCGCTTGACGTCTAGAACCGGTAACTTACCGACATTTAAAGCAATAAGCAAATAATACAATTGTATGTTTTGGTTCCATAGTAAGTCTATTCTATCGTCAGTTAAAATCTTTTAAAAAGTCCGGAGATTCTATTAAGAGAGAATTATGCAACACTGCCAAGAATCAGTTATAGAAAGTTAGATAACAATCGCAAATCAAAAAAGATAGTGCTCTCATCCAACTTGGAGTCTAACATGTTTAAACGGCTTTGTTTTAACCGCAAAGTTCTAGTAGCAGTAATCTACGTGTAATAAATTCTATTCTATTTTGGGATGGACTCTTGCATCCACAAAATTCTAAATATTATTATTATTGTATAACTGTCTCGTGACCTGCGAACTGATCGGTGACTAACTCAACCATTTTCAACAATAACTTTTCACGAATAACGAAAATAAAACAAAAGTTTTTAATTTTGTGAAAAATCCGAAAATTGTTTTTTTTTTTTATAATTTTGCAAACATTTAAATGAAAACTTGTTTCGCTTTACACCAAATATGTTAAATAATAGGAGTTACATAGTTAAAATATAAACAAAAAAACCGAATTATAAACATAAACGAAAAAAGTGAAAGACGGAGGGAATGACATAATATAGTATCAAGTAAGCAAAAGCTATAAAATGATCAAGGGGGCGAGAATTATGTAAATTAAGTGCCTCTGCTTTTTTTTTTTTTTTTTGTTTCGGTACGAATACTGTTCTCTAGCTTTTTATTAAGTATTTAAATGCAAGGAAAAGTTTGTTTCAAAAATATTTGTTGTTGGCATTTTTTTTTTTCTACTATATTTTTAAAATCTCGCAAATTGCCATAAATGATTGAATTCTGGCTAAAGGAGAAACTTTCTAACTATCTGTTTAAGAAGAAGGGTGCTAGAGAGGGAGAATAGGAAAAGTCGAAGATGAAAGTTTAAAAACCACTTGCTTGCTGTAGCAAAAAAGGAAAACAAAAAATGGTAAAAAAAAAACTGGAAAATAAACGCCAAATAAATCAGCAGCAAGTATAAAAAGAAGAAGAAGAAGAAGAACAAGAGGAAGAAAAACCCGTTAACAATTTTCCGCCAAGTGCTGGTTTTTAAGTAGAAAATCATGGCTTAACACAGAAGAGAGCAACTCAAACGCCACAAATGCCACAAATTGAAATTATCATAGAAATCAAGGATTTAAGCAGAAACGCTTAGCGAAAGAACAAGAATTGATAGATTTAATGTCAAATATTAAATGTCACCAGCTTATGATGGTTCATTCGATGAAGATTTGCAGAATTCTACGAATTTCTCTTTAAAATCTTACCCAAGTTATGTTTAATTTGAAAAGGGAAGGACCGGTAAAGATTGCGTACAAAACTCACAACCCAACAATAAAAGGATAATTAATCATAATTTGCTTGACATGCCATACTAAAAGTTCATCTCTGTGTGTATGTGTGTGTGTTTTTTTTTTAATTTTCATTTAATTTTTCCTTGATTACGCTTGTGGTCTCTTCCTGTGTGCTATAGCCAGTTATTCAAAGTCAGTATAAATTGCTTTGACTTTGTGCTCCCGCTGAAGTGTTGGCCCTATAAAATTTCCGGTAAATTTAATAAAACAGTTTCTTCTTCTTCCTCTTCTTTTACATTACTTTTCATATATATATACATACCAACACTTTTTTAACTCGTTTTTACTAAATGCGGTTATGATCTGTTTAGAAAAATGTTAAGAGTTTTAATCAGGAAAGATGTGGGACTTTTTTCGATCAAATTGACTTATTTAAGAGCCTAAAATACTGGATTTTAATGAAATTAAGGGTTAAGTGGAAATTGGTATTAAAAGTAGTTCGATTCAGTTTTAATTTGGAAGGTTTGTTACACCATAGAAAACAAATCTTTAGTGCTTAATAAAAATTGTAATATTTTTATTCTATAAAAAACACCAATTATCTGGCGGAAGCCTTAAAGGGAAAGCGGTCTCTCTGCTAAGTGATATAAGAGACTAGTTGTTCTAGCTTAACCACCAACAGCGCATTCACTTGTTTATTATTAGAACATAATTTTTCCTTTTAAACATTTTTAGTACATTTAACATAGTTTCTGTCTGGGTGCAAGAGCTCATAAAGCATTAAGTAGAGTTTTCAAAAATGTTTTTCTGAATAAATATTCAAACGGGAAAGGTAGTCCATACCAGTATACCAGTGGTATAAGTGAATGATGGCCTCAACAGTAGTACCATTATATGCCCGCGCTCAACACATACAAACACCCATGTATATACAAGGAGAGAACAACTATCTGGCATTTGGTTTTGTAATGCACCATCTAGCAAAACAAACTAGCCACTCCATATTTATGTTTAGCTTTTGTCTAGGTGGTGCTCGGCATGCTTGCAAATTATTGAAAAAAGAAAAATTAAAATTCTACAGATTTTTTTTTTCTATTTCCTTTTTTCTGCGATTGCATGTAGAAGGAGCGAACAAAAAATTTTAACAAAAAAAAAAAGAAAAAATCGAAAATAGTAAATTTGACTTGGGTCTGTTTTAAAACACATTCCGCTTCTCTATGACAATGTTTCAGTATTATTTATATAATAAGTTTTTCCTTAAATAAGATTTTTTTTGTAATTCAGGGTGTACTTGTTATGGGATCACGCCCATTTCTGTACATTTAAATCTCACTTTTCAATCTTATACATCAATTTTTGTGGCATACAGAGAAGATTTTTCATAAGTATGGGCGTGGCATTCAACAATTTTTTCATGGATGAGCTAATTATAAAAATGTGTAATTTTTTGGTTCAATTTTTGTTCCATATTGAATTGACTTTTAACAATTTTGGGAATGACTCTCCAACTTAATATAAAATAATTGTCACATTTCTTTTTTTTTTATATCATTGTGACTGATTTTAGTCAATTGTGGGTGTGGCTTTCAGCCGTTTTAATCTAATTTATATAATAACTCACGTAAGAATTATCCGCTTCACTATATAAATCGATTCAGAACATAGAGAATGATTAATGATCAAGAATATATATATAGGACTTTCACGCTTTCTTTTAAAGTGTTGCATATGGAATGACAATCTCAGTATGCTCTCTCCTCTTATATAAAATATTGTTAGCAAACAAACAAAACGTTGAAGTAGTCGCGACTCATTGTTATGCGTTTGTTGAATATTTGTGAAAAATAATTGTTTGCCCTTGTTTCCGTTTCGTTTGACCATCATGAATTTTCTGTTCTCTATCTTTACGTATTCTTTCCACAGACAGCTACTGCTGCTCCAGCTCCTACTTCCACCACAAAACTGTAAACTGTCATTTACAATTATGATATAAGATCTTACGCTTACTCACATTTAGATTTTGAAAACACATTTATATTCAAAACGTAACTACGTACGTAGCTAAGCTCAGCTATTTGTTTGACTACACAATAGATATTTTCAGAATTTTTTCCTTTTTCTTCTGTTTGTTTTTTCGTTTGTTCTGTCCCAGGAATAATGTCTTTGATATCTTTTCAACGTATGCTAAATTTATTTGGCCAAAAGCCATAAACCCTAAAAACAAACCGACAAGCAAGCATTTCCTTGGCTTAGGATGAACAGGAAAAATTATATTCATAAGCAAAAGGCGAATTGAATATCATGAGAGAGAGAGAGAGAGACAGGGATTTTTTAAATGTAAAAAAAAAATCTATTAACTTAAAAATGTTTCCAGCTTGTAAAAGGAAAAGGTGTGTAAATTTTCTCATATCGTATAAAATTAATGGAATTTATATCAAGTCAGGTCACAACTTTCGCGTTTCTATGTATTCCATAAAAAGAAAAAAAAAAAACTTTTTTAATATTTGCTGTTTTCCTAGACAATCTAAAATACCTAGAAAATATGTACCGTTCAACAAATTTATTGTAAAACTATTGTAAGTAAAAGAATTTTTTCGCCTTTGCCTTTTTTCCATTCACCACTAATGTTTTTAAAGGTATTTAATATAAATACCAATCGATTTGGTATCACTTTCTCAATCGAAACAACCATGTCCGTCTTTCTGTACGTTTTGGTACATTAATAATCCTATTGAAAATGGCGCAAAGTGGACCCAGTCCCATATAAGGACCTTTGAAAAAAAAAGGAATAAAATTTTTGATAAAATTTTATGGAAAAGAGTTATTAACTGTTCAAAATTTGGGCCCTGTTTTAAAACCTCTCTCCCATGTAATGTTTCTTCACCAAATGATCTATATGGCAATGCCCGGTGCTCACTAATTATAGCACAATTTGTGGAACTAGATGATGGCATTATATGACCGGCTTGTCATCACGTTGGTTGGAGTATTCAAGATTTAATTTAATTCTTTTTCTTTTTTCCATTCCCACGTGTGCTAAACACATAATTCTTTCTCAAATTTCATACAACAATCTGACAAATAGCAGAAGATCCTGTTGTCAAATTAACTAATTAAAATATTTAAATGTATTTCTGTGTGCACAGTATATAGTAGGTAGCAACAGGAAATGATAAATGTTTAAGCAAATGTCTAAAAAGCTTCGTAAACTTTTAAAACGTACAAAGGTTTGCCCCCGGAGGGATATGCAAAAAAAGAAATTATGTTAGTCAACAACTTTACTTTTTATTTTATATGATTTTGAAAACTTCCTCAAACTCAAACTCTCTGCCCTTAACAGTTTTTCTTTATGTTTATTTAATTTTTTGTTTTCTACGCTTTAAATACTCGTTTACATCTGTCTACATATATCACGCATGTTTGTTTCCGTTTTTATTATTTTTTTTTTTTTTTGCATTTTTCCTCCTTAATACGGTTTAACAGGAAAGTCTTTTATTAAACTGAAATGTGCAGAAAGAAACAGTTGAAGAGACCAGCTAGATAACATGTTGTTGCTAATCTTAAGAAAGTTGAACATTCATCTGCTTTATATTGTATATATATATATGCATGCAAACTAATCCTTATTATTTCATTTCATTTTATTATCATTCTTTTCTTTGTCTGTTTACTTTACTTGCGTAAAAGCAAAGCTAAATCAGTTATAATAAAAAGTGATAGGAAAATAGGGTGTTAAGGGGGAGAGCGAGGTAGAGATACATTAAGCAACAAAACAGATCCTTTAAATAAACAAATAAAATCATTTGCATTGTTACAATATGCAAACGACAGCAGCTACCATGATATCCCCCCGCATCCTTTTAAACAAAGTCACTTTATAAGCGGCTCTGTTTGGCTTATGTTCTGCTACAACTTGTCAATCCTTATGACAAGTTGCAGTTCTGATTATTATTATTGTTGTTTTAACTTGTTTTATAACTTTGCCTCTTTCTATCTACTAAACATTCCGTTGTATTGTTGCTTTAAAAAAAAAGAAGAAGTATCCTAAGCGGGTCATTTCTTATGAGACCAACCAGATGAATTTTATATATTTTCTTGATTATAATCAAAAATCTGTTTCTTTTTTTTCTGAGTCCAAATATCCGTTTGCCTGAAGATGATCTTGTTGCACTTAGTTATTTGACCTGTTGCTAAAGAGAACGTGTTCGGCTCTCTCCACCGATCTGCTTCTTGCGCGACATGATTCCGGTTACAAATCAAATTCTATTCTGGCTTTGGCATCTTCATACAAACGATTTCTATAATCCGATCACATTATATGAGATGGATTTAAAAACACACACGCCCCACTTATTGTTTATTTTTAGTTTAATTCCAACTTCGAGATGAAAGTTGAATCATGTTTTAATAGTAATTAAATAAGCTTAAGTATATACATGCCACACCCATAGTTTCCCTATGTATATGAAAGGAGCATCTCAGATTTGTCCTAAACCATTGGATTCTTTTACTTCTTTTACTTGACGTTTCTTACTTTACAAAAGTACGAGTATTTGAATTAAATACAAAAAGAAAGAGATAGAGAGAGAAAGAGAGAAAGAGATACGGGGTGAATTTTCATTGTCTACATGTGTAATAACAAATTTTTTATTATTATTTTTAAATCTACTACCACTACGCACAGATTATGGTAATCTTAACAATTTTATTATGTTTTTACATGATGATGCTGCAGCAGCATACAATTTCCTTTTTCTAGCCATAAAGTATAAAATCCCACAGCCCACCTCTCTTTTATATGCTATGTCTAAAGCTTTATTCTACATAAAGTTGAGGAGAAATGAAAAAAAAAATGTGTTGTAAAGAATATTTTATATATAAGTAATACGAGTAGGTTGATTGCCTCTCACTGCTTTGCTTTGGTACGCACCCACAAAGAGATTTACATAAAACTGTTTATCAATAACTGTTCATATATGTATACATGTATTGTAGAGCAGATGTTTCTTTTTTTATTATTATTTTTATTATTATTATTATTATTCTGCTGCTTTTTAAGTGCATTCGTCTACATTTATTATTGGGGCACTTGTCAGGAATATATTGAATAAACTTGTTAGTGGCTACACTGCTCTATATTGAATGTTGCGTTTAAGCAACCTATCAATAAAGAATTTCTCATCAATATAAGAAATATGCAATAACTATACAACACACGCACACATTCACATATATTTATTATAAAGGAAAAAACGTAATATAAAAAATTTGCATTAGTTGTGATCAAAGTATAAGTAAATATGTAAACTTGGGTGGGCAAGCAGAGGTCTTTGTCAACAGAATATAAAGCAAATCAATTTTAACTTGTTACAAACACCAGTAAACGCATTCTTCCCCACGCTGGCATTGTGAATATCACGAATAAAAACATTAGCCATTGTTGTGAAGGCCTTTAATATGTTTTAAAAAATGTCCGATTCAAATTTCCACACGACCACAATCGCAAAAATTAAGATATTAAGTTGAAATTTGTCAATTTTATATTTTATTTGAAACAAAATAATCGTGTCCGTCTGTCGGTCTTTATTAAATAATCTTCCTCACAATATATGTATTAATGTATCCTAATGCCACGCCTACATTGATTTTTTTTTACAATAACTGACAATTTAATATAACGGTTATTCGAGATATTATAAGAGCTAGAAGGAAAATGTTTTTTTTTTTTTTCTTATATCTTAACAATTTATTATAAAAAGTAAAAAAAAAGTCAATAAATTTTGTTTTATTTAAAAGCTTTACAAGAGCTTAGTGTAAAACACACAACTAAAGGAAAAGAAAAACATTTTGAATTATAGCCAAAAAATCTATTAACACTTGATAGTGCAGCATTTATGTTTATGTACCATTTACTGCAGCAAATGAATTTGTCTAGCACGGAACAATGCATCATAAACAATCTGATCAAATATATAATCAATAAAAAAATTATATGGCTGTGCGGTGTAAGGGGGGGATTGCATTCCTACAAAAGATATTTCCAATCATTTACAATCAATGCCTTCATTGTTATGCATGCATCCTTATTATCTTATATTGGTGCAGAGGGTGGCAGAGAGATGCTTATAGAGAGAGATAAAAATACTTTCTCATTAATTGTTGATTGTTGTTGTAATCACAGCCAATTTGTTATTGATTCTTTTTAATATGCCCTCCACCTTAATAATGAGGGTTAGTACAACGGGTTGTCACTGCGTATATAACACACAGAAGGAGGCGTCAGGAGAATATATTTTCTTGATTAGCATCAAAACTTGAGCAGATTTAGACATTAATGTCCGTGCGTCTCTTATTAGCATCTTCACAGTTTTAAATTTTGTAATATTAAGAGGAAATTTTTTACATTTTTGCATGCCACGCTCATTGTTTGTGTGTGAAGGTGGAGGGTATTCAAGATTTGGCCTTAACCAAATTTACTTTTTTTATTTGCTTTTTTGTTGTTGTTGGAGTTGTTCTTTTTTCCTGTTCATGTCACAGCTAGTTAAGTGTTGTTGGTATTATATTTGTTGTTGTTGTTGTTGTTGTTGTCCTTATTTCCTTCAATATTAATTAAAGTGAATGCAAAAAAGCACAAAGAAAAAACAGTAGCTTCCTATCTTAAATTTGTCTTTGGATTTGACACAATTACAAGGAAACTTCAAAGAGCTCTTGTTGAATATATATACAATACATATATACTATATGCATTCTATGTATTTTTAATCAGCATGGAAATCCGAATCGATTTAGTTATGTCCGGGTGTCCATTCACACGGTTTGTCTTTGTATTTGGTTGTTGGCACAGGCTCGCAATTATAAAACATGAAAATATTTGGTATAGCTTTTGTATAGAACAATATACTAAAATTTGACAGCCACGCCCATAATTACTAAAAACCATTCACGATGCCAAAACATTTCATTACAAAATTGCAATTACGCACTTTTTTACTGGACGTGTCCAAAATTAGTCTATTATAGGCGAGATGGGATAACAGACAAGCTCACAGTATGATGGTTATCCGTAGAGTTAGACAAAAATCGTAATAAAAGCAAATAACCAAATATGTACATAAAGATAGATAGATAAATAGAAAACGTATATAAGCACAACAAGTAAGTGACTGCAATATTTTTTAGGCTAAAGCTTAAGAACAAAAACAAAAGCAATAAAAAAACACACCTACACACATGTAAACAACACAAAATAAAAATAAATTCATCCATAATGTTTTGTATTCGACACACTGTAACAAATGTACAAATGTGTATGTGTGTATGGGTACGAAATTTGAATATTAATTGTAAGTGAAACAAAAAAACTATATAGATACACACACACACACTCACTAAACATATCCTATTGTTGGGCTATTGAGAGCCGTATACTTGAATAGAAAAAACAATGGCACAATAACAATAAGAAACAACTACAACAACAACAATAATAATAATAACAACTGTATTACACAAACAACAGTATTATATATAAAAACTAGTGGCTTGGGATAATAATAACAATAATAATGTTAAAAGATATACAGGAAAAAAAACAGTTTTAAAACGGAACCAAACCAAACCAAACCGAACTGAACTGAAGAGCACAGCCTAGTTTAGCAGGCACAGAAAAAGCAGAACATTGAAATATGATGAAACAACATCAAAACTCATCATTCAGCACAACAACCATAAAGACATCATCTCTACACCAACGAACAAACTCTCAGATGGCAAAACATCAGATCGAGCATATTCGTATACGAGTACATGTGCTACAATATGTGTGTGAATAATAATAATGGACACTATATAGTGAACAAATAAGTAACACTTTTCATGCAACGCATATACCCAAAAGTATGAGAATACTTTAGTGTGTGTAAGTGATAAATTTATATATACCGTCATATGGACGTACGTACGTGTACGTTCAGTTAACAACAGCAATAACATTTCCATTTATCATTTTGTGTAAACTATCTGAGGGTGGAGAGGTGGCAGTAAAGAAAAAGTTTTGTTCGCTTACTTTTTTATTACTTTTGTTGTATTTTCGATTCACCTTTTGTTTTTGTTTTTTATCTTTCGTTTATAAGGATCCATGTATGTGCAGTGTGTGGTGTCCTTTGGGTTTATTTGGTTTGTTTCATTATTGCTTTCGTTACTTTGGATAGTAACTGATGGCGGTGATGGTGGGGTTTGTAGATCCACATATAAGCAGTTGACTGTTATTATTGTTATAATAGTTATTGTTATACAACACCGCTGCTGTTATATATTGTCATTAGAAAAAAAAACTCCAAAGTGTGTATGTACTCGTATGTGTGTGTTTGTTTTAGAATTTTCCAATAACATATAAAAATTGTGAAAAAAACCTTTCAAAGTTTAGCGAAAAGTGTAACAACTGAAGGATACATACAAGAAAATATTTCAATTGGTCAAAAACCGACCGTGTCATACTCTACTGTGCACTCCACTAAGTGGGATATATAATATGAAAATTAAATAAAAGGGTAGGATGAATAGAATGCCATAACCTAAGAGTTTTTATACTAAAATCAATGTGAGACCATCACGAATCATTATTTTTAAAAGTGGTTACCAAATGAAGAGACTTGACAAGTAGAATAGAACAACATAAGCCATCCTTTTAAAAAAAAGGCATTTTTTCTTCTTAAACGTAAAAAATTTATACAATAAAAAGTTCTACAAATAAATATGTATTGTACACATATAGTAACGACCCCTTGTTGGAAATTTTATTACTGAATACAAAT
Organism: Ornithomya fringillina; assembly: GCA_963978525.1. NCBI lineage: Eukaryota > Metazoa > Arthropoda > Insecta > Diptera > Hippoboscidae > Ornithomya > Ornithomya fringillina. The sequence goes on along the minus strand of OZ021692.1, from coordinate 3,173,090 downwards.
TTTTTTGTCGCCTTTCGACATCAACTGAAATTGTCCTATCCTCCATTCTAAGGCCAGACTTTATACACTTTATTACTATTTGGACAAATGTTAAGGCCACCAAACAAACTGTTACATAAAATAACTAAAAAGTGAATTGTTAAACTCTTAAACTAATTGCTGCATCAACAAACAACAATACTTTAGTTGGTGTTTTTTGACATTAAAATGAAAATTTATTCAAATCGTTTAGGTTACAAAGAAATGGTATCACTTACCACAACAGGTATGACACAATAAACGCAAGGATGCCCAACAGTAGCAGCACCAGCGGGGGCAGCAGCAACAGCGGGCAAACCGTATGCGTTTAAACACAAATGATCCGTTTTAAAAATTTTCGTTGGTGGTGGCTGAGCAATCAAAGATGACGATGCCGAAGTGCAAGTATAAAATACCGGCTGTGGTACAGCAGCAGCAGCAGCAACAATTGGGTTATTCGAGGCCGTTGTTATGGTTGTGCAACTATTTGCTAACGAATAAGAACGTATGGCAGATAAATTTCTACCAACAACTGAACTTTTAAGTTTTTCTCTTATAAGTGATGATGACAAGTGGTTGATTGTAGCGGTTGTGGCGATGGTGGTGGTGGTGGTCGTACTGTTAGTAGTAGTGTTGATGATGTCGGTGGTCGAATTTATGTTGGTTGTGTTTGAAATGGTGTTATCGTTGTCGTTGTTATTGTTATTGTTATTGTTGTTATTATTGTAATTATTATTATTTATATGATTTATGATTAAAGACGCTGTAATAGTCGTTGTTGTTGTTGTTGTTGTTTCTGTTGTTGTGGTTGTAGCAACACTTAACGGCGATGTACTGGTTATCGTTGATATCGTTGTTGTTATTGTTGCTGTTACCAAATTATTATCAATTTTTTTTGGTGATATTGAACTTACACATATATTATTGTTGTCGTTATTGTTGTTATTAAAAGAAGCTTTACAACAATTTCCTACAGAACTGATGATATTTGCTGCACCGCTGTTGCCATTCACTGCAAGCACTATCGATGATGTTGTAACAATTGGCGTTGTTGTTGTTATTGTTGTTAATGGTAACAACAATTCACAAATTACAACCGGTGACGTTTTTACAGTTTTTGTTGCTAATGCGGTTGTTTCCTCAACAACGACGGCTGCTATTGTTGCTGTGGTGGGCGTTGTTGTATCAGCTGATGCTACTGTTGGGAGTGTGGTGGGTGATAATTTTCTTTTTATTGGCGCAATTGTAATATTTTTCTATAAACACTTATACACACATGAAAATTCGATTTAAAAAAAAAATCAAAAAATTTTTGTTGTTGTTGCTGAAATACTTGCTACTTATATATATATACATACATACATAGAAGAAGAACAACCAATCAGTAACACGACAATTATTGTTTATTTTTTACTATTTAATTATTTAATTTTTTATTATTTTTAAATAGATGTAAAAAAGAATTAATTTTTAAAGAATTTTCAATTATTTCATGACACACATTTACACAAGGAAAATTATTCTATTTTTATAAATTATTTGTAGTTTTGCTAAAATTTTACAACAAAAGTTATATATTTTTTAATGTTATGTTAAAAAATATATTATCTTTTTGTTAATTTTTTTTTTTTTTTGGAAGCAGATGATTTGTTTGTTTGTTTATATTTATAGGATTTTAAATATTTTCTAAGGATTTGTTTGCTTTTAGTCTAATTTAGTTGTAATTTTATGTAATGAAGCTAATCACATATATGTAGTCGTACCATGCATATTTTTTATAACTTTTTAAGTGTAGTTTTGATTTATTTATTTATTTATTTTTTTTTTATTAATTTTCAATAATTAACTTTAAATTTTTTGTTTATTAAATAATCCTTGTTTTTCCACTTTTTTAAGTTAATAAATTAATTTATTTTGTTTTTCAAAAATTATTTTTTATTAAATTATCCATTCCTTCTTTTTTATATGTTTTTTTTTTAATTTTTTTTATATTTTATTTTTTTTTTATATTTTTACTTTATTTTCTATTTGTTCATTTATTTATATATATCATTTTAATAGATCTTTCGATTTAATAATTTTATTTATCAGTGTTTTTAAATTTTAAAATATTTTAAAAATAATTTTTTTTTTTTTTTTTGAAATGTTTTATTTTTGTTTTACTTTCAATAATTATTATAATTTTTATTCTTTACACAACACTTTTAATATATTTTTAGTGTATTTTTTAATTTTTTTAATGATTATTTTTTTTATGTTGCGTTTAAAAATCCTTTTGGTCAACTTCGTTCTATTTTTTTTTTTTTTAAATTTCTCACAAATTTTTATTTATTTATTTATTTTATATTGTAAGGAATTCCTTGTGTTTTTAATTATTTTTTCAACAAAACATTTATGAGAAATTAATACACTTTCCACCGAAAAAAAAAATTGCCAACATACCAACATTTAATTTAAGCAATGTTTTACACTAACACTATCATTAAAATCTATATTTTATGCATATATGTGGAAAAATTCTCAATACTTTGCTTTCTTTATAGTTGTGGATTGTTTGTTCATTTCTACGGAATAAAAACAAATGACGGATTATACTGTGGACAGTTTTTATAGACTACACTATTACATATGCATTGAGTTTAAAAATTTTTGAAATCTTTACAATTTACACTCTGAAGCAATGCACTTAACAATAAAATGTTTTTGTTAAGTTTTTTTTTTTTAAGTCAACAGCACACTTTTCGTTGGAATCAGACAGTCAACGATAATGCGATATTATAAAATCCATCCGGTTGTATACATATAATCAGTATAAGTATTCACGCTTTGCACAAACACACGCGCGTTATTTAGTTAAGAGCATGACTGTTTATTTCCGTTTCGATAGCAGACAACACGAAACGAATGTCGGTGCTTTACTGTTATTTTGCTTTTTGCCCTAGGCGCACTATAGAACCCTTAACTTTATTTCACTCCGTTTTTTTTTTATTTTTTTTTTTTTTACATATATATATATACCATATGTTTTTATATATACAACATATTTATGTAGGTAGTTGTATCTCAACACAATGTAACTTTAATTTTAAATTCAAGCACACGTTCTGCTCTTGGTTCAATCCGTTATACGTGGGGGTATGTTCGGTTTGGCTGACTCGCTGGCTGGCTGGCTGGCTGGTTGGCTGGCTTGGTTGTTTTGTAGATTGTTTGGTGTTGCTGCTAATATGACTGACGACTAATAACTATCAGGGAACGACTGTTGAAGTTTGCTGGTTATTATTGTTTGTTACACTGTGTAGTGCTGTACAATGAACAAATATATGTAAAAAAAGAAACACGCGCGCGTCACACTCGTATACTTGTAGTAAAATTTGTGGTAGAGAGCAAAACAAGCAGACAAAGCTAGTTTGACTAACTGAGTGACTGTTTGCTGCTGTTACTGTTCGGCCGTTCTTACGTTCGTAATTCGTTTTGTGATGCGTGTTCAACTTGTCTTGACTGACAATCGTTGGGCGAATAGTGTTTCAACTTTTGTATTGAGTAAGGTTTACCCGCCGCTACAGTTGAAACAAACATAAGTAAAAACGTACGAAATATCAACGTCACCGTGTTTGGAGAGTTGCAGACAAATTCTCGTACATACATTTAAACAATATGTACGAGAGACCCTACACTTGTTTATTGTTGTTGTTGTGTAAATAATCTGTATGCTTGAGTCAAGAGCAGCAGCAACAAGCCAGCAAACAAATGCGAGCCCACGTTATATTTTTTTTTTGCTTCCATTACGTGAAGCCGGTATTCTGTACTACACACATACATATAAATAGTATCAATGTTGTTGTTGTTGTTGCTGTTTAAAGCATTCGTTTTTTCAATATTGCGCAAGTCTTTATATTTGTGTTTCTTTTTTTCTTGTTCTTGTTGTTGTTACAGTGTGCAGACCTTTTAATAATAATTCTCTCATGTAGAGCACGCGCATGCATCAACAAACCGGAAGTTCTTATATCAACTGGCTGCACAGTAATTTATAATGACAACAATAATAATAATAACAACAAAAACAAAAAAAAAAACTTTATTTAATCACTGGCTAATGCGTATACAACGTATAACCTTTTGTACCATTTTTACTATATTTTCTTTTAGGATTCTTACAGTATAATAACAACAACATTATTAACAATCTTTTGCAGATAATTACTTAACTAAATGTATATAATCAAGCTGATTAAATATAATTAGCATGAAAACCATGTATTTAGATAAACGACATGTCCGTCGGTCTGTCTGCTATGCTATGCAGTAAGTTTATTAAATATTATAAAATGTTACATTATTATAAAATAGTTTTATCGTTTGATCAAAATTTTGTTAATTCAATGGCTTTGCTTATTTATCGCTATCATAACATGGTACATGATTACGTCCTCTAATAGTATATGTACTACGCTTCAACTTACAACTCGAGTTCTAAGCTTTATAAAGTTTTTTGTACATTGTGGACGTGTCTGTTCTTTGACCATGCCCATTTTTGGCACATCGGTGAATGGGTTAGTTGTAAACGTACACACTAAATTTCAACTAAGTAGCTGAATTTTTGAGGCAGATAATTAGATTGTTGTCAATTGTGGGCGTGGCTTTTGACCGATTTTTTTCATTTTCTATACAAAAGTTTAGCTCAATATCTTAAAATTTATAGTAATGAAAATGCCAACAAAAAGACGGACACACAGACACATATAATTAGATCGACTTAGATCTTGATTTATATACTTTTAAGCCTCCTTCTGAGTATTGCAGATGAAATGTCAAACTTTGTATACCCGCCATCTTCCTTAAAGTTTCTACCCTACAGCTTTAAATTTTACTTAAACATATATGGACGGCTGTCAAATTGTAATATTTTATAACATCACAACACAAGTCCCTGCATAAGCATTTAAGTATAGGTTGTTGTTTATATAATAACCATATTTTAGAGGCCTATTGAAAACGCGCATTATAAGCGTGTGCGTATAATGACTGTCGTCTAATTGTATTGATGCTTGAACAGCATGTGGGTGTGTGCGTATATGATTTTATACGATTATTACCGCAATCCCATGAATACATAACTGTTATACATCATGCGTTTGGCATTCTTAATGAATCTCAGTACCATTCAATACGATTCGTTTCGATTCAGTGCCGTTCAGCCAAACAGCCAGCCAGCCAGCCAACCAGCCAGGCAGTCATTCAATGAGTCAATTGTAATTGTCCTTTTCATGGTTGTAAGTTTAATAAAAGAGTACGATGGGTAATGAAATTAAACCAAAAGAATCAGAAAGAGCAAGAGATGGAGAGAGGGGGAGAAAATGAATTGTCAAGTGAACGTTCGCGTTAAAAATGAAATGTAAAATGTCAGCATTTTCAATTGTGGTTTATGATTTTTTTTTTTTTTTTATACCAATTTGAGTTATATGTGTTCTTATAACTACATTTTGTGGAATAAAAAATATGTTTGATTCATAAAATCAACAAAGAGTAGCGTGCTTAAGTAAATGTTCCAGATTCCAATTAACACTTAACACACTTTCATGTACCATTAAAGTTTCGAGTGGAAGTGGAAGTAGAATTTAAATTAAATACTTTTAAAAAGAAATCAAATATTTATTTAAAACAACAATAACAACAATAACAATAAATTTGATTTTGTCAGAAATCGTTATAAAAAAGCTCAAAAAAAAAAAAAAAACTTACAATTAAACTGTAACAGCCTAACAAATCTTTATTTTTGTTATTCTTCCTATTGTTTCGAAAAAAAAAAAAAAAAAATACTAAATAACTGCCCACACACAGTTGGTTCTAAGCAACCAAGTTGTAGTTCAAAAGTGCTGCTGTTACTGCTGCCGTTGGCAAGCCATATTGTTGTTGGTCATATATCATAACAAACAAAACAACTAATAACTATTAATATAACAGCAATAACAATAACAACAATTAATAATAATTTAAAGCATAATTAAAACTTCCTACACGCTCAACAATGCACACATCCACATCCACCCACACAAAAGTTACATACAACCACTCCTTCTTACTCCCTTTCATTTCCTCTTTCGCTATTTTGCTGCCCATGATAGTTTAGTTAAGTTCCTTGAGTTCCTCAAGTACAACAATTAAAACAAGCAATGTGTGCTACACGTGATATTGATTTTTTTTTTACATTTCATATTTTTACTCCTACTCTCTCTCTCTCTCTCTCTTATGTGTAAATGTACTTACGCATTTTTTTCCCACTAACATAGCAAAGAAAACGGAATCATTCAACACATACCAGCCTACCTGTTAAGTACTGTTATTGTATTTGTAGAGAAATATTACGCACGTACACACTTATACAAACAAATGTAAAACACATGCATTATATGAGTGTGGGGTAATAATGTTTGGCTATTACATTATTAACTAAGAATTATGGAATAATTAAATTTTAACGAAAAATGTAGTAAAATATTCGTGCACACATGGGGGCAAAGACTTTTTAATATCCTGAAGCTTAGCGCAAACACATTTTATGTACGAGTATATGATTTGTAATAAAAATTTATAACGGATAATAGTTAGTTAGTGTATTATAAGAGTAGTTGAGGTTAGATACTCAAAGCATTTCCGTTTATTCATGAAAAATGTTTAATTCTTGTCATAATTTTAATATATTTGAAATTGTTTAAGCTCTCTATCAACATTTCTTTTAACATTTGCTTCTACTTTAATAATAATAAAGCGATATTTCATTTATTAAAAACTAGAAAGAGTTTAACTCGGTCGGGCGAAGCCGGACATACAGACATAATTAAATTGATTTAAAAATTTAATATAAACAAAAAATATATATTCTTTATACACAATATCTTTATGAAAAAAAACTAATTTCAAAATATTTATATTCAATAAACTTTTAAATGTATATTGTCCTATATACATATGTAAGGACGTACAGACACTGAAGATCAAAATCATCTTTTTCATATAATTTAACATACTGAAGAAAAAATATATATATATATACTTACATTAGTCATAAAATATGTAGTTTGTGGTGGCTGTAGTATTGATGGGCGTATACCAGCCTGCGATGTTATGTGAGTTATGGTTGCTGTTGCATTAAAATGTGTTGGATGCATCATTTTTATTGAATTTATTATTAATGAAATTGCTGAAAATTAATAATAAATTAATTAAATAATAAGCAAGTAAAAAAGAGCTATATTAGGTGCACGCCAAATCTAGGATACCCATCACCATTGTCTATGTAGGCGTGAGGACACATCCTAATTGAAAACATTTAACTTTTTTTATGCGCTTATGTTAATCCATCACGCCGTCTTTTTCACAAAGTAGTTTCCGATGTTACGGAGAATTACTCCTTTTAAATTTTAGACCAAAAACAAATTAAAATCTATACATAATAAACGTTTAGACAGGTCAAATATACCCCAATATCATTATGATGATATAATATAAAGATGCATTAATAGAGAGGTCGCTACCTTTAGCAATACTTACTTTAGCTATGAAAATTCTTCTCTGCTTAGCAGCGGCAAAGCATCATTTTGGTGGGGAGAGTGTAACAGTATATTGTTTAAGACAATTTTTTTTTCTTTTTTTTGCTTAGCAATAAGTCGTTGTTTTGCTCATTATTTGTGAGTTAAATGTACAGTGATTTCTGTTATTTTTTTTTTTGTTATAATTTGTTGTTTTTTAATGGTTTTATAAAAATATCAAATGACAGCTTTGCTAAGCAATTCCATGAAATGAAGAACGAATGATTTTTTTGTTTTATTTTATTATTATGGTAAAAATTTCACTCTTGTTTAAGCCAATGTCCTTTTTAGAGAGAGAGAGAGAGAGAAGAAAAAGGCACTCTAGACAGTCTATAAAGAATTTTTCTTTTAATTTCTTATTAACAGTATTTATACGCCCGTAAACAAATGGTTTTGCGCGATGATGAAAGATCAATGGCAGCGATTATTTAAACTTATAATTAATTCTCAATTAAAAATCTGTTTAGTTATATTTGCTATCCTTTATTATAAATTTAAACTTTATTTGTTACTTCTTTAATTCACTATTTTATATTGTAAAGCTTCACTTCACTGTTTTCTTTTCAAATCTTGCTTAATTATAATTAACTTATGTGTGCTAGTTCTTCTATTTGAAGTACATCAGTATGTAACAACATGCGTTGCCCGTTTTATTATCAAAACAAAACAAAAACACAAATTATTTGTATGCACATATGTGTGTGTGTGTGTGTGTGTGTGTTCTAAACATACACCTGATGTTTACACATGATAACTTGCTTATGCTTTGATTGCTATTGTTGTTGTTTGTGGTTGTCTGCCTATGTTTATTATAAAGCACTTTTGCCGCTGCTGCTGTTTCTTCTTCTTCTTCTTCTTCCACAAAATACTTCTTTTCTTTTACAATTTGTTACTAAAAACGTGTAACATTTAGCAAAATTTTATCGATTTTCCTTCAAACACTTTGTTTACGTTACACTTAATACTTAATATGCTTATATTTCATTGAAGAACTTTTAACATTTTGAAAAATTTGCAAATTGTAAAAATTTACACAGAATAACACAAAAAACACTGTTGAAGAAACGGATGCGAGGAGGGAACGTAAAATGTGAACAGTGTTGTGAAGTGGATTTTTTTTAAAAGAATTTGAACTTTATTTATTTATAGACATAATGTTCTCTTTTATGTAAGCTATATCTCTCTCTCTCTCTCTCTCTGAGCTAAACTAAATATAAATCATTTAGTGAGAGTTTAACCTGAATGGCTGAATAGAGAAAATGTTAAAAATAACATTAAAAATAGACTTCTCTTATTTCATAATATATAAAGATAGTATTCTCTGTTCATTGAAATAACGGTTATTTTTCATTTAACTAATTTACCTATGCCTCGGAATGGAACCTGAGAGCCCATAGAGAAATAGTTTTTGTGCATTTGATCATGCTGAAATTTTGCCAAGCATATATATTTGATTCCAATGACCATAGAATGCACTTGAAATATATTCAAAATGGCGCCTTCTTTAAAATGGCAGCTTATTATTATTATGGGTGTCAAATGAAATTTAATCTAATGAATACTAAACAATATGGTGAAAACTAAAATGACGGTTTATCGATCTATTTGTTTTGGGTAGCGAATAAAAGCGTCTGATGAATAGAGTCCGATTAGCTATGTTTAATCAGCAGCCTCCAGAAAATGGCCAATCTATTCGATATATGTATCAAATGAAAGAGATTGACTAGTCGAATGCAATCAATTAAATTTTGTCATTTTATAAAATATTTTTAAAGAAGTAGTTCTTTCCCGATGTGTTTTTAAAGGGTATTTCTTTTTTTATATTATGCAATAAGTTGGAAAAGAAGGCTTACTCTTGGCCTTTTAATACTGGCATAATAGGTGAGAATTTTAGTAATGTAACTCTCTGATAGTGGAGCAATCTTACAGTAATATTTTGGGGATGGTACTCTCGCAATTTTCAGCAGAGAATTATTTCTTTAAAAATCATGTTAAAACTGTTATAATCAACTGTTACTTACATTTGTTGTTATTTCTTCATTGAGATGGTGGTCATACATGTGTTACATGTTTAGAACACTCTACCCGAATTATAATCAATTGCCATTTGCAAAAACCAAGAGCGTTTAATACTTACATTAGTAGAGAACATACTGTTTGTTGCCTTTTTGTTATTTGGGTTATCTTTTCGATATGATTTTTCTAATACTTACCCTAAAATCACTTTAAATTCATGATTTTTCTTTTCTTTTCTTTCAATAAATAAGAGAAGAGTTGTAAGTGAAAAAAATTGAATCATGTTCAAAATGTTTACACAATTTTTTATTTTTATTCTCATTCATTTTTTAGCCATTTCTATTTCAAATAAATAATACAATAAACACACATTCGTTCTCATCGCTTAATATATGTATTCCTTGCTCGCATTTCTTTTGTGTTTTTCATATCTTGATTTTTAATTTTTTTTTTTTATTTTTTTGTTTTTTTGTTTTGCTGTATTGTAAATCATGACTTGTGGGGGAGAGACCTTAAGTTATTACCTACATTTCATTGTCTTTACTTTTCATTACTTTTCATCCATTTCCGTTTTATTACTACTTCTACATTACAGACTACTTTATGTATGTTGTATGTATGTATGTTGTTGTTGTTGTTTTCTTTTTCTTTTCTTTTTTTTCATTCGCTTCATTTTTGGAAAATTTTACAAAAATAGTTCAATAGAGCTTATATAGAAAATGGAAAAAATATATATAATAATCATAATGTATACAATAATCTACAATTTTTGTTTCCTTTTTTTTTTTTATGGAATTCCAACTACGTTAGAACAAACAAAACAAGTAAGAAAATATTGGCTTTGTAAAGAAAAAGAGTCAGAAACAGAGACAGAGAGAGAGAGAAAGAAAAATTTTTCTCAAAAAGTTCTTTTTTAACTGTAACACTGTGTTTACATTTTGTTGCTTTTGTTGTGTTTATTTCGTTTAATTTAATTTTTGTGTTTTTCATGCATTTACCTTAAGTTGTGGCTTAGTGATCGTTATATAAAAAAATTCAGATCATCTTACATATGTATAATCTACGACGACAAGGCCATCTACAATATTTTTTTTGTTTTTTGTGTTTTTTTTTTTTTTGTTTTTGTGATGCCATTAGCAATACAAAAAGTTTTTAGGTATAGCTTTTTTCATTCATGTTGTTGTTGTTGTTATTGTTGATATTGTTTCTCTGTTGTTTTACACATCTTTCGATTGTCTCTTCTCTTCGTTCTAATAGTTAAAAACAACATTAACAACAACAACACAATTATCATTAGTATTTGCTTTTAAGATGCATACAAAAGGCAGGCCCGACATCATCATTATTAGCAGCAGCAGCAGCAGCATCAGCAGTACTAGCGGTAGCGGTAGCAGCAGCACGTCTTTTGTGTAACACTTAAACACATTTTACACACAAGAACGTTAAACACATATGCAGTAGAAAAGTTGTACAAAAATATAAATAAACAAATACCAAAAAAAAAAAAAAATTCATTCTCTGTTTCATTGCAGTTTAATCATTTGCATTTGATTGTGTGTTTTTGTTCTTGTTGTTGTCGTTCTTCATATTATTATCAACACGAAAACATAAGAGTTGTTCATAATTCATTGCACGAAGCCTCACGAGGAAAAGAGAACAGACACTAAAAATTAAAAGAAACGACAAGAGAAAGAGAAAAACTTTATTAGAAGTTTAAAAATATAGATATTTAAAAAACAAGTACGAAAACTAAATTTGGCTTAAGCCAAATCTTAAATACCCTCCACAACTACCCTTGATCTTGCGCTATCTTGAGTGGAGGGTATAATAATCAAATTCATGAACAAACAACGAAAAGCGTTTCAAATATCTACACATGTCCCTTAAATGGACGTACGGACATTCTTGTAATTTTCAAAATCTTCGCTCAGTACCGTAGCAGTAAAAGTTTATTAACCTTTTTTAACATTTCTAAAACTAACATGAAGGCCTTGCTGTTGTAAATTAAAACCTAATTAATTTAAGTCACAAATGCACAGTCTGGGCACCCATGCACTCACATGGAACTGATTAATAAAAAGAAATCGATATATAGAGCACTCACCTAAATTTGCAAAAGACGAAGAATTTATTTATGAGCCAAAGGATGTAAAAATTGTGTATAAGCATTTCCATTGGGCGAGGCTGCAGTGCTTAAACTTTGATCTGCGGTGTCACCTAGTGGTATAGTAGGTATAATGGGTGCTGCCGGAGCATAATACGGATATGTGGGGCTAATATACTATGAAATAAAAAATTTAATGAATATACAAAAAATATGTGGAAGAAAAATTACACCAAATTGAGAGAGAGAGAGTCATAATATGAATGAGAACTTTCCTCCCTTCCAAAACAAACTAGAATGAAAGAGACAGAGACTGAAGATTATACCTGTAAAGGACCCATGGGTGGGAACATGGCACCATATGGCATAACCGGTTCTGTACCATTTAAATAGAAATTTTGTGCTTGCAAAGGATTTACCATTTCTGTGGGCTTATACGGTGACACACTCAAATGCTGGGGCGATGAAGCCAACTGTAAATACTTGGTATAAAAAACAACACAAATTTTATACTCATTTTATATATATGACGCAGAGGGAGTGACAACTCAAGAAAAAACGAAAAGAAAAAGAAAACAAATACCTGATTTTCAAAGCCTGTTGTAGTCGGCTGAGTAGTGGTCATCATATAGCCTGGTATCCAGGGTGAGCTGGCCAACGGGTAGCTACCTAATTGGGGTGTACCAAATCGTGTATATGCAGTAGTAGTAGTGGAACCATTTTGTTGTGATCCCGTCGGATCAGGTGTAACCGCTATACTTTCCATACCTGTAGCCGTGGATATATCCAACCGTGAACGGGCATTCGGATCGCGTGACTTCAACAAATTCTTTTTAGCCGATGAACAACTATCCGCAAATTTCACCGCTAGCGGCTCATTAGCTCCCGGTATTGTGGTACCATGCAAAATTTGTATAATCTGTTCACATTTTTCACGGCTTTCCATGCGTGCAAAACCCACACCTTTTGGGGTTAAAAAGGACACTTCAATTTGCTTTTCTTTCAGCAAAAAACAAAAACCAAAAATATATAAAGCCTTTATCTAAATACCTCTAGAATTCATTTGTGCATCCACTAAAATTTTCGTAGACACCACATGTCCATACTTCGATAACATTTTCTCTAAATCAGTCTCTTTAAAATATGGTGGCAAATTTGTAATATACAAATTTGTGGGATCCTGTTCTTGTTGCTGAGTAATTGATTCCAAACAAAAAATTTAAAAGTATACCATTAACATTTAAATTTGAACATTTCAATAATAAATCTATCTAATAATATGAGTCAAATACACAATTCCCAACAAGTACACACTACACTTGATGTACAACTATTGCTTTAAATATATTGTACTGTAAAATATGATTTGGTAAAGGCCGGTCCATAGTTATCGTAGAATCGTTTCAAACTAACAAATATTCAAAAACTATACTGGAAACTAAACTACGTTCGCATTTCATTTTATGCTATGATACAAGTACTATGCTATCATTAAAGGGGACTATTATCTAATGATTTCAAATGTCATATTGTATAAAATAGGTTTTCTTCTAAGCTTGGTGTAAAATCTACAGCTTTCTAATAATATATTTAATGTTTATATTGATAAGAAATCATACGCTAGATAACTACATTAGATAATAAAAACAAGTGAAAATGTTGTAGTCGGTCAAGCCGATCATTTATACTACTTAGTTTCACAAATTAGTCTAAACTTAATTTAGTTGTAAGGCACTGTCTTGTAAGTCGCTTCGTGTTATATGATTATATGGAAGAAGTTTTAAAAATTGCCCAATTTTCATTAGGTTCTCCTCGAAGTCAAAATATGTGCAAAATTTTATCGAAAAGTCACCAAAAATACAACCCATAGCTAGTGCATTTACATTGATACGCAGACGGAAAAGGTTAAATCGATTGAGAAAGTGGTGTAATATAGCATAAAGCACAAGGTTTTAAAAAATAATATAACATTCTAATTCTTCAGAGGATGATACATCTTAATACTTAATTATATCACGTAATTACTGTTAAATAATACATTTTTCAATTAAATAATTTTCAATTCTAATTGAAAAACACAATTATTATTAAAAAGTTAATAAATGTTATAAAAATTCAAATATATTTCATCGAACTACTTATTTTTTGTTAAAAAAAAATCAATATCTTAAAAAAAAAATAATCAGCCTTATTATAAAAATCATCGTCATAGTCTTTAATCTCTAGACGCCAATCAATACCGTTTGCTGTCGTCAAATTTCATCGAAAATTCGGTAGGAATAGTGAGAAATTCGATAGTGCATAATAGCGAAAGTTAAAAGAAACGACGGCACAGCAAAAAGTAGCGAAGGCGACGGCTGAATATCTAATATTTACATTTCAAATTTTGAATGAGAACTGAGCCCTACCTAATCTATTGAAATATATAAATATTAACCTTTACAAATAAACCATTTTATTATTAATGAATTTCTCTCTTAATTATAAATAATAAAGACTATGAAAGAACAATTATTGTATTTACAGAAAAAGGTTTTTTAACTAATTAGATTGAATTTATTCTACACAAAATAGTTAACAATCATTTTTAAAAGCTTTAAACTAAAAAAAAATCCTTGCGCTGCATTTTAAACCTTAGCGCTAAATTCCTTACAAAAGATCTAATAGGTTCCTGACGATTTTGTAAAAGTTTCTGTAATAGTAATTTTATTTTAAGGCCTTTTTAAAAATAGGACACGATCTGATCATTATACGTTTATTATATTTATGATTTTTGTTAAGAATGAGATTTCTTTCTGATTAATAATTGTAACTAGGCGCGATACACTTTGGACATTTCTACCTCAAAAAGTGTTATTCTGAATTGAATAAATTAATTTCTAACTACTACTTCAACACCTAAATGCTATCGAAAAAGACCCTACAAGATGAAATTTTGTTTGATACGTGATTAAATAAGTTGCGGTATATGTCATAAATATATTATTATTATCTAACTATTTATAGTATAAGAATAAGCAAATGTACAAAGGCCGTTGGAATATATAAATATTTCTTAAAAGAATTCTATTTATACCTTCCATCGTAGAGAAGAAAGCTGTCCTAAAGGAACCCTTAAAGAGACTTTAAAATATATTTTATTTATATATAAAGTTTATGCTTATTTAATTAGCACTAAACTTTAAGACAATCCATTCATGTCTAGGTGTCCAGTTGTCCAATTGTTATTAAAAATTTGTTAAAATTTAGAACAATGAGCGGAAATTTTCTGCAGCAGATATTTGGCAATTAGTGCAGACGGAATACTGCCACGCCCAACACATTTACAATGTTTAATAAATGTATAAAATAAGTCCTACTAAGATGAAGTCTTTTCTCTTTTAATTATTTTCAATAGCAACAGTCAATCGAGGATAATTATCTCTAACTACAAATAAAAATAATTTTATTTGGAGAATATTAAAAAAAAAATAAAACTACATTTCCAAAAATAAAAAAATAAAAAATTCTTCAGTTATACCTGTAGCCTCCTTACAAAAAGAGAAAAAAAATATTTTTTTTTTTAAAGGACAAGACTGTAAGGGAGAGAGAAAAAGAAGGCGCCTAAAGCAGATAATTTCTTCTTTGCGCCTTAGTTGTTAAATTCTTTTTGGTTTTTTTTTTAATGTGAATGAGTAATTGAATGAATGAATGAATGAATGATTATGGACGATTAGTTCACTTATTTAAATACAATTAAGTTTGTACTTGCATGCACAACTGAAAAACTCAAAACGTACAATGGCCGGCCTTAGCAGAACCCAAACACCCACTTTTGCCATTTGTGCTTTAATGCCTTTAGCCTGTAAAGCTTTCACAGCATTGTCAGCGTATGCTGGTGATTCAAAATCTACAAAACCATAGCCTGCAATACACATAGAGAACATAAAGAAAAAAAGAAAACGGCGTTAGTGATTGCAATGGATGCAGAAAGTTGTAAAAATGAATACAATTTTTTTTTCTTTTTTATTATTTAATTTCTTCTATTATATTCATAGAAAAATGTTCAGGTTGAAGTGTACATTATAATGATTTACTTACCTTTACACTTTTTGGTGGTTTTGTCAAATATAGCTTTGGCCGATACTATAGTACCATACCTGTATAAACGATATATTGGAAATTTGAAAATTTGAAAATTTCATTTAAAAAAACATTAATAGAAAAAATGTGAGTAAACATAAATAAGTGAAACAATGTAAAAGGTCGTGGTGGTCAATAGATTTCAACAATTTTTTAGAGATCACTTTTACAACCTACACAAATTGAGCTAAAATTTCAATTCAATATCAATAACTCGATTTTTACGACCAAGGGCATTCAACAACCTATTAACACTGCCACTTCACTGGCCCTTTACACCCTTTTACTCCTAACACTATAAAAAGAAAAATCCGTCTACATGATCGTCTTACTTACTCTGAGCATAATATAACTAAATCCTTATCGGTGGTGCCCTCCGGTAAGCCACGTATATAAACGTTCGTTTTTGACAATTGCTCTGAACCCATATTTTGTTGATGTTGATGCTGTTGCTGCTGCTGCTGTTGCTGTTGATGATTATGATGATCAACAATTTGTTGATGTTGCTGCAACTGATGTTGTTGTAGTGGTTGCTGTTGTTGTTGCTGTTGCTGCTGACTTTGTTGTTGCATCTGTGACTGTTGTTGCTGCTGTTGCTGTTGCTGTTGTTGCAATTGTTGTTGCAATACCGGTTGTTGAGTACCACCATTCATAGTGGTGGGGCCCATAGCGTTATTTTGGTGATGCTGTGCAACACTTGTTGACGATGAAATATTGCTATAATTTTGATGCCCAAGACTAGTAGCTGACGATACCGTATTCAATATATTATTTGATGTTTGACTATTGTTATGATTATAACTGATCTTGTTCAAATTATTAGTAGACTGTTGCTGTTGCTGTTGATGATGATGACTATTGTTGCTGTATAATAATGGAGCATTGGTTGAAGGATTTAAAAATGGAGAACGCTGCAATTAAAAAGATTAAGAAGAATTATGATAATAATCCTGATAAACTTTATTAACTTTTAAATTCATCTTTTTGGCCTGTCTGTCTGTCTGTCTGTCTTTTCAGAATTGTTACAATTTCAATTGCTTTAAAGTTTCCTTTCATTTATTCATGTTCTTTAAGTTGATTTCATGAATTTCACATTTACTTTATTTTCTATTTTCGATTCGTTGAAATCCATGCTTGAGCAACCCACTGCTTATAAACTGATTCGAGTGATATTTCTCTATTATATATTTTAATATAATTTACTCCCTTAAGGGTTTTTTTTTTTTATTTTACTCATACATACTCACTTATATATACTTATACTTTACATTTTAAACCTTTCATTATTTTTAGTACAGGCTGTGTAAATGTTTCCACATGCCTCCACTTCGTCAACATACATTTACACTTTATTATAGAAATCTTTTCGCATTAGCCGAAGGCACAACACTCGCATTTCTCATTTTGGATAAAAATAAATAATAAAAGTTTTTTTTTCCCAGGCACCGATCTCTGAAAAGGTAACAAATCACAGAATATTTTCCTGTTATTGACTTAAGCCTGTGCCTGTCTGTCTGTCTATTGTTTAATATTTTGTAAATATTATACACAAAACCCGGTTGTTTTATGACAGACGTACAGACAAAAACTAACTCCTTCGTATACATTCAGAAAGTGATCCTAAGCCGATTTGTATACTGGGAGATGGGTGTGGCATTTGTTTTGTTTTTATTTTTTGTTTAATTTTTTGGAAATACAAACATGCGCACAAACTTAATGCACCCTTTTTTCGCAAGTGGTGCATGAGAGTGCATGATCTTTATATTAAAAAAGTTAAAATTGTTCTTCTACCTTTTCACATTAATTAATTGTGAAATTGTATCACTTTCCGTCCAACTTTCACCGGCCAAATATTAGGGAATCTGAATTTTTTTTTTTTTTGAGCATAAATTCTTTACTTATCACATTATGCTTATCAATTGCTATCAGTATTCCAATGTTTAAGGAATATAGGACTTGAAGCACTTTTCAAACTGAACACACGTACGAACGTACGGTACGGTAAAATGGTTATAAGTGGTAGTCAGCTTAGCGGTTAGGCTTCAAATTTACTCTCAAGGTATTCTTTCTTTTGTTTACATCAGGTTTTTTTTTTTTTACTTCTCACCAATACATCTACAATAAGTGTAGACACGCTGTCGATTTCTAAAGCGAAATACTTGTAACATAAATACATTTGCGTTCGTAGTAGAGCCGCCTCCATTGTAAATATTCATGAATAGCATTTTATGCATTCTATCATACATACATATTTTATATGTGTAAATGTATGTGTAAGTGAAGTATTTGTAATTTGAGTAATTTTTTTCCTTTCTCAAGAGCACTTGTTTACGTTTTTTTTTTCTTTTTTTCTTTTTTTTTTTGTATGACGATACGTTCGGTAGTTGCTTTACAAACATTTTTTCACATTGTCCTCAGTGATGGTGATCATTTTTTCTTCTTTTTTCTTCTTGTATGCTTTCTTTTACATCAGTTCTTACTGACATCAGTGCATTTTTATTCATTTACAACGGTCCTTACTTGTTATTGTTATTGTTGCAATTGTTTATTTGAGCATTCTATTTACATACCAAGGTTGTCTGTCATCTTCTGCCTTTCATTTTATCTCAGTTTTTGTTTATGCATATTTCATATGCATCTTCTTCCACCACCTGAATATGTGCATATATAAGCTACTTGAAATTGGCGCAATATGAAAAAAAAAAACAACAACATTTTCATATCCTGCTTTTCAGTACAAATTTCTATAAACATTTTATATTTTTTAGTTAGATTATCTTGAACAAGTTGGACTTGCGCCAACAAAGTTTACATTTATAAATTGTAGGCGGATCTGTTGACTCACTTTGCCTATTTTGGCACTTATAAATATTCAAATTTGGCAATTGATGCAATTTAAATAGGAAAAAAACTAAAGAGGTTTACGCGAAAACTGTATATTTTGATATTTAATTACAGCCATAAGAAGACGCCCACACTTATAATTAAAAGCAATATTCTGAATCTGTAGATAGTACTTCATTTTTTCTACTTTGTATATAGTTCTAGTACGATATGCCATTTTGTACATCAATACCTGGGAAATGGTGGATTCAAGGAGTGTTAAATTTTACATTAATATCTACACTTGAAGATTGTTTTTTTGGGGGTCTAACCAATACAAGATTTTTGCCCCTTATGCGGTGTTTGTAAAAATGATTAAAAATTATTTCTTGTTCTTCCTTAGGCCAACTAATCTTGACACAAGCTCCATATGTAATACTTAACACAAATATGTTTATGATTAAATTTGCTGTACTCAGCAAAAAAAAATTAATTAATTTTTTAAATTTTTTTTACATATCATTTTAAGTGTTAGTATTAAACATGAATTACATAAAAACACCACAATAACACATTGTATGTATATAAAAAAAAAAATTATATTAATCAGCCGCAAAATAACATTTTAGTGGTAACACCAACTTTGCCACATTGATGAGGTATTTTTTTTTTTCATTATTTATCTATTAAAACCATGTCTGGTTAATCTTTTTTTCATTAAAATTGTAAATTATTATAAAAATGTATTAAGCTTTATATAGCAGATTAATGCTACGATAATCTATCATTAAATAGTTACAAATATAAAAATATTTTCATTATTTTAATCGAACGGAAAATGCTTTTAATGAAAACATTAAATAGTAGAATAAATTGAAATGAAATTATTTCAAAAAAGCAAAAAAAAAAAATTATATGAAAAAAAAATCTGATATGTTTTAATTAATTTAAAATGAGCGACAATCAATCTCCGGTTAATATGAAAAAAGTTATAAATTTTAATTGCTATGAAAAATATACCAAATCCGATTAATAGGTTAATTTTAAATGGCACACAAACTGAAAAAGAAACAAGATATAAACCAAAATGTAGTTAATTAATTTAAATTAGTTAATTGAATATGGAGAGTAAAGCAGTGCTTCCTACGTACAAAGACTTTGGGTATCAAAATAAATTCTTTAGATGACAAGAAACTTATCATTTATGTGTGCTATATACATATAAGATGAACATCATTGAATATAGTAAATATTGTTGCATGTTGGCAACACTGCTATCGTATAAATAATGCAACGAGGTGTTCATATTATTTTATTCATCCTCTGTATCTATCTAACAGATTTGAGCTTTCTATCACAACTTATACAAAATGTGGGCATGGCTGTTAGTACGATAACCAAGATTTAGTCCAAGACAAACTTAGATTTCCTTAATATTACAAAGTGAATCTATTGCGTTCTTTGTATAGTATTCATACACTGCAAGTTTGAAGGTCATTGAAAGGTTACAAGTAGCATAATATATATCAACCCTGCGCTGTCTACAGGACGTATATGAAATATCTCCGTTTTGCATAATTTAATAACTTTAGATATTTAAATTATATAAATCTTGTATTCTTTTCAATCCCAGGCAGCTTTTAAATAAATTAAAGAAAAAAAAAAAAAATTCAGAAATATTACTTTGTTCGCAAACAAATAGTTAAACTGTTTACATAGAGTATGCATTAAACATATATATAACAACAATAATAACAAATTAGTAAATAGTAAAACAGCAAAATCATTCATTGAACTGAAACGAAATGAAGCTTTAGTGCACACACCCAACCCAACCACCCAGCCATACACTAGAGCAAGCATATATAACAGTAATAGCACAACAAACAAAATAATAACAACAACAGACAACCTACGTTGTCGGCTATGTTAGTGTGGCATATACTCTATATTAGTATGCTCCTCTCTATACTATAAAACTCTCTGTAGAAAAAAATAGAAAAAAATTTTAGGGCGTCACACACAACAACAGAGCCACGCAAAACTTTACTCCGAAAAACTGACTGTAGACTGTAGACCAGACATGCAAAACAAATAATTATACAAACATACAATAATACCAACAACAACAACATCATTTATATATATATATATATATATATATATATATACAAAACAGTAATGTATTCACATATATGGATATTGTGAATACGTTTTAAAAAAAAAATATGCAAAAACAACAACAACAACAACAAACTTTACAAGCTACAGCCTAAAAACAAATTAATGAATAACAAAAAAAAAAAAAACTTTAAAAACTGGCCCCAACATATGGTAGTTATTGACTAAAAATAGATTTCACTGCTACGTTTGGCGTTAGAGAGACAGAGAGAAATAATGAGAGAGATTGAAGGTAGAGTGTGTGGCTGGCATGTGCGATTTTCATTTAAATACATATTTTTTCTTGTTTTCTTGTTTTTTTTTACATAGAAATCAGATAAACAAATGCCGACACATTATACGGCAGACGGGTAGACAATACAAAAACAACAACTATAAGACTGATAACAACAAAATTAGGTATACAGACCTGGTGTTTAAGGGGGATTATCCAAAAATTAGTTATTTTCTCTGCTTTTCAGCTCTTCTTCTGCTTTTTTCTTTCACTTCTAACGCTTTTTATTTCTTCTCTTTCTATTTAAGCGATGTTAATTAATTTTATGTTTATTTTTTATATAAATTTTTCACTGCCGTATGGCATCAATTTAGGCGTCAAACTTTCTTCTTTTAGAAGTATTTTAAAATTTTAACAAATTTTTTATTAACAAAATCATTTATAAGGTATTGAATTTATTTTGTTAGCACCAATATTCTTGTTTCTTATAAATTTTTTTTTAAATATTTTTCACTGAAATTTTTCCGTTTTTTCTTTTTTCTTTTTTTTTTTAATATAAATTATTTTCCAGTCTCTGCTTAAAGAAGTCAGCCACCATTAGACGTGTTATTTTTGCAATATTGAGTGCATGTTACCGACATGCCATGCTATACGGTATGTATTGCATTTGTATGTTGAGTGGTGAGTAAAATGTCTCTGTCCGTTTCGTTGTGTGCATGTGTAAGTGGTGGTGGTGCATGTGTATTAAAGAAGAAACATAAAAACAGCCATTCTCTGCCTTTGCCGTCTGTTCCTTCTTCTTCAGTCTTTCATTTCTTTCACCTTTGCCTCGTACAAAACGAAATCTTTTCGAAAAACGTTTATTCTCTGCTAATTTTTATCTATACTATGCGGTGTTTATTATTGTTGTTGTTATTAATGAATTAATAAATAATCGCTAATAATTAAATTATAAGCGCAATAGAGCACTTTTAACTTGTAATGAAAATACGCGTCTGTCTGACGCTAACAACTCTGTGAATGTGTTATACTCACAAAAAGATGATGTCGGTAATATGCATGAATTGACTTCAAGCACACAGTATAATAATGTGTATGTGTTTATATACATATATATATATATGTATTCTTATGAGAGTTAAACATAGTGCTCTAAGCTTAGAGAAATATCAATAACACGTACAACAGCAGCAACAACAGTGATATTAACACAAGCCACAACATTTTATTTTCACATTGTCAGCCACAAAAGTAAAAAAAACAGAAACAAAAATTAACAGTAATGCTCCTTGGCATTGTAGTAGCACTAAGAGCCAAATTAGTTTTAAATAAGCTCTGTCATACCAACAGTATGGTAAAAAGTATAAGATGTCCGTCTGTCCACACATAATTTTTATTTAATACTGGATGAAATAGACAACTTAGGTGGAGGATAGAAGACAAATTTTTTTGACAAAATGTCGCATATTTTTTTTTTTCTATAAAAAGTGTAAAAAGTAATAACTAGTTACCTGTTTCAATTTAAAGTAGAGTATTATGTGATCGACCTTTGACGCAACTACACTAATTGCACTTGTTTATCTATGTAAAACTTTCTCTTTATGATTATTTAAACATTACGCTAAGCTACTGTTATCTGCACAGAGATAACAGAGCTGGTTGTTACAGTGTATAGAATAATAAGCAGTAACATTATTTAACAAGAGAGTAACAGTGACAACAACAGCAGAGAAAATCTAACAGTATTATTATAAGAAAAAATTGCCCAACAATTTGTAACTGTGAAGCTATGGCGCAAACTCTATGGATTTTTTTTTTCTTTTTCTTTTTACTAAAGTAAATTGTTCTTCTTCTTTCTATTCTTTTTCATTTCTCAGGTTACCACACAAAGTAACGCTTTTTCTCTTAAACCATCCACTCTAACAAGTTGGGGATGTTTTCTTAATATTTTGCTTTCGTTGTCGTTCGCTTTCTTAGAATGCCGGTTTTACTTTGTTTTCTGCTTCTTCTTTAACATATCTCTCTCATTACGTTCTTTCGCAACTGTCAATTTACCTATATATGGATATCTAACTGTAAAACAATGTTTCTTAGACAAGTCAGGCAAGAGAGTTTATTTGGTTTTGTATTTTTATTGCCTTTATCCGGTTTAGATTTATACGTTTTTGTTTTTATCATATGGTACTCATATAAACTTTGATATTTATTTTTAAAGTTTTTAATTATTAATCACCTCATAAATTGGTCATATTTTTTATAAATGTACAGTCTGGGTGCAATTTATTATACTTTTTTTTAATAATATAACAAAACACAAATTCAAATAATTTAAATTTAAATTTCATCCGCATCTGGGCGAGGCAG
This sequence comes from Ornithomya fringillina, assembly GCA_963978525.1. NCBI lineage: Eukaryota > Metazoa > Arthropoda > Insecta > Diptera > Hippoboscidae > Ornithomya > Ornithomya fringillina. Next base: position 3,149,662 of record OZ021692.1, on the reverse strand, counting down.
GCACTTCGTTACCCTTTTTAACGATGAATTTAATATGAATTATATTACACGTAGGATTTAGAACAAAGAACCTTTCTTTGTAAATTTTGGGTGTGGCCGTTATTCGATCATGTCCAAGTGCATAAAAGATGTCTGTACGTCCGTCTTTATAATTATCATATGGTCACATGATAAAATTTGTATTTCTTTAATAATTTTTTTTTTTTTTTTGTATACAAAAGATGGGGTCACAAAAATTGACAGTTTTTCTTAATTAATGTCGGTACGTCTGTCCGCACACTTTTTATAAAAATTATTAAAATATAGTCTTTACGTCGATTCTTCTTCATATCATCTCGACTTTATTGATTTTATAAGAACAATAAGAATGGTCCGTACGTACTGTTTCTATAGTTCTTGTAAAATCGTAGAAAATGTCCGTACATCTGTCTTCAAAATTCTTGTAAAACTATAGAAAATGTTTGGGCACAGTTCTATGATTCTTTTTATGAATTTTATTTCATCGTTATTTATGATTTTTCACCAGACATTTTTCCATTTAAAATAAATTAACATATATTCCCTTGAGTATGTATGAGGGAGACATTTTAAAATAAATTAAATTAATTGAAAAATAATTATAAATACGGAGTAGGGAAGAAGCACACAAAACTGAAAACAAATATGCATTTACTATCAACAATAACAACAACATCAACATCATCAGGAAAATTGTATTCATACTTTATTGCCATATAATCAAACACATTAAAAATAAAAATAAAATGAAAATAAAATGAATAAGAAATTTTTGTTTACAAATGTGAAAACTGTTACCAAGAACTTATCAACAGAAAATATACTCCAAACAACAATATATGCAAACATACGATGTGAATGGATTGTATGGTGTGTGTAAACTTGTATTTGTTTGGTTATTTATTTTCAAGAAAGCAGCAACTGCAACAGCATCCGTTATAGTAGTAACAACAGTGGTTGCCAGTTGTAGTTGGAAAAGAAAAACGTACCCAATAATAAGCCCTGAGGACATCCAAAAAGCGTTGAAACGTAACGTTAGTATGTGTACTTTTCCTTTTGTAGTTAAGTGTATATATTGTATAAATATTTATTTGTGTTCATATTTGTATATACATTCGCATAGAAAATGATTGTGCACAAGTGTGTGTGTGTGTAAGCATACAAGTTCAGTTTAGTGCACAGTTGAGTTAGTGTCAAAGTTTGTTATGAGGTTTTGAGTGGTAGAACAAGAGAGTTTTGCAACAAAATATTTTAATTTTTCTTTCTAGCTAAAGACTTTTCTTTTTCTTTTTCTTCTTCTTATACTTTTAATTTTTCCCTTTTACAAAAATCTTTACCCTACTTGGGTTTCTATTTAGTTAGAAAAGTAAATGCCTCAGACACACTTTTATGCTAGCAGCTACCACTATGTGTGCTCTAACATGTGGCTAAAAATTGAAAATAAAATATTTGTTTTTTTATGTTATAAAAGTTATGGCACATCAAGTAGATCTCAAAAATATTGCATGTGTTATGCAACAAGAAAGAAAACTAAATTTGGTTTAGAGCAAATCTTAAATACCCTTTTTAACCGCTTTTACCCAATTTTAATAGCGATCTGCATGCAGAAACTAGAAGTTTATGTACAAAATTTTAGCCCAATTTCACAAAACTTTTCGATCGTAAAGTTTTGCGGACGCACGAACACACAGGTCTAAATCGACTCAGTTTTTAATGTTAATCAAGAATATATATTCTTTGTAGGGTCTGTGACAACAAATTCTCGGTGTTGCTAACTGGAATGACAAATTTGATTGTACTGTGTGGTAAGAACTTTTATAAAGACAAGATTTTTTAAAGGGATCTATGGGGTCCATTCTTATAATAAAAAGCCACTTATGTAAATCCTTGATCTCATATCCTAACCATATAACCGATCACATGATGGTCTTCCCATATATAAAACCATTTTATATTTGACACGCCCATTCATGATACAAATGACCAGGTGGTTTACAACTTTTTTGTGTAAATTGGCGGAATTTGT